>WAAF01003065.1:0-155838 GCA_013400475.1 Tricholaema leucomelas
TTTTTTTTTTTCCCCCTGCAACTAGTCTTGAGCTACATAAGATCTGCCTCTGTCCAACTTATGTTTTGTCTTTCCTTCCTCCAGGATGAGGAGGTAAAATTAAAATCTAGTGTTGAAAAAAGAAAAAAATCTGGAATGAGTGAGACCTTAATGATGGAGGAAGGACAAAGGAAACTTATAAAACAGAGAGAGAATAAGAAATATGTCCAATTAGGTTTGGGGAAAGGGCATTTGAAGGCACTGATGCTTTGTGAGTGTAAAGTCCATAGAGTAAGCGGAAAAGTCTACGGGTGTTATAGCATACCGCTTCGCACAGCCTGAATCTAAATCCACTGGACTCAAAGTTCCTCATTCCACTCATGTTTGAAAATTCAGTCCTTTTTTTCCCCTTCACCCAGCTCTCCTTGGTCCCATCGTTAACAGTCCACAAGAGGGCTTAATAGCATGGGTTGGCTTTCTGCTGGTGTTGCTCAAACTACCAGTGGGCAGATGTGTAAGAGGCAGAGGTAGTGGAGAAAAATCTGGGGCAGAGATCACTGCCCAAGTGTGTAGGGATAGGTGAGGAGGCAACGGAAAAGACTTGGGGGGTGGAGGAGCAGAAAGCAGCTCTGACAAGAGGAGGAAATGCAGGGGAACCTTGGGAACATACAGGGGAAAAAAGATGCAGTTGTGAAGCTGATGTCCAGCTGCCAAGAGTTCAAAATCACTTCATCAACTGTCTTTTGTTTATAATCATAAGCAACATCGAAGCTTTGGCTCCCAGATTTGCTCTCATCCTATTCTATCAAGTGCTCTAGAAAGTTTTTGCTCCTGATGGAGGGCCACGTGGTCTGCTGCCTGCAGATCTGAGTATTGATTTCTGCTCTGTTGCCTGTTACTTCTTAACAGTCTTGAAGCCACCAAGCACTGCAAGACATTGATCACCAAATTCCTTGCCAACCACTTAGATCTAAAACTATCACTCAGGCTGTCACACCTGAACACTGCAATGCTCTGACTGGGACTTGTGCAGGTGAAAGGGCAGAGATGAAAGAATTCCAACCACTTACTGTTGTAACCCTTTTCCAGCTCATGATAAACATTCATTTTTACACCTGTTTGCTTATTTGTCATGCCTCCTTTTTACTCACTTCCTTCTTTCACCATTCCAGACCTCATCTGTTGGAAAAACTACCTATTTTATCAAGGCTTTCATTTGTTTTCTTTCTGCATGCTTTGGCAAACTGCTCTTAAATTCTGTAGAAGTGACAGAACAAAATCTGTCTCTCTTATTCTTTTCAATTCTATACAAATCCAGTCTGCATCATCAGCAAGGTTGTGCAGTGCATTGTAACAAATGACTCTTTGGAGATGCTGCAGTGGAAACCCCAAATTTGCCAAAAGCTACAAGAGTTTCATTTGAAGCGTGACAAACTTGGGCTGTCTTTGCACTTTAAGGCTAGGTCATGGATTTTGTCAAACTAGGAAAATCTTCATTTGATGTCGATGAAATAGGGTGGGTAAGGAAATGGATAATATTTTCTGTCTGACCTCTGATAGTTCAGTTTCCTTTAAATTTCATTTCAAATATGGACTAGTGGTTTTGACATATTGGTGCTAAGGTATTTAGCAATGTAGCTCCTTGGTGAAAAGTGAGTAGATCAAAAAGAAACTGCAGTCCTAAGTGCTTTCTGCAGGAGGCTGCAGAAAAAATAATTATAATGGTGCTGCATTAAGTCTTAGCCTTAGCTAAGGGGTTTGCAGAGACCTGGGTTTTAATTATTTTTGATCTCAGATGAGTTAGGTAATTTAACCTCTTGTACAGAGCTACTGCCCTTCAGCAAAGTATTTTTTGCTGTTTGAGTCATGTCTAATTTATTGAAACAGAAGTTAGTCTGCAGGTGTTCAGAATGGGAGACTGCAAGGCAGACCAAGAGCCTGAGCTCAGTCAGAAAAAATATTGCCACTATTGTTTAAATTGGATTCTTCCTGGACTGAAAAATAGGTGCACATGGCAAAATGCTGCGTTCAGGCGTTTGATAAAATGTGATTGCATTTTAATCTGTTCGGTGCCCCTTGCTGCCTAACTACTCTGCCTCCTACCACTAGTACATGTGCAGCCTTCATGTTTACCCTTGCACTGCAGGCTGAATTTTAGAGCTGGCACATGCTTTTGAAGCCAACAATTGCTTAGATACACCGTATCTTCCATCATGTAATTCTATCATGTCTGCTTAAAGTGGTACAAAGGATCAGAAAGAAATGCAGAGAGGAGCATCAGTGAGATTCCACCTAGGACCAGAGTGTCCACAAGACTACCCTACGCACAGCCACCGCAGCAATGTCTGTTTTCACAATGCAGATCGAAGCGAGATAAAGTGTGTAGGTCATGGTCACGAGTTCCCCAGTGTGGACTGTTGCATAGAAGTTGGTGTTCTCCACTAGCAGCCATTGTTTGTTTTTCACTGTTGACACAGAGCTGAGATGTTGTGTCTTATTACTAGCTCTACAGGGAAAGTGCCACCACCTTACTCCATGCATGCAAATATTTACTGGATCTTTGGACAACCAGCTGGATCGGTCCAAAGGAGACTCTCAGAGAGGTGCATAGAGCAGGGTTACCACAGGCTGCTGCCAGCTTCTCTATATTGTGTGTTGAGGTGCTGGAAGGTGTCCAGAGAAGGGCAATGAAGCTGGTGAGGGGCCTGGAGCACAGCCCTGTGAGGAGAGGCTGGGGGTGTGCAGCCTGCAGAAGAGGAGGCTCAGGGCAGACCTTATTGCTGTCTACAACTACCTGAAGGGAGGCTGTAGCCAGGTGGGGTTGGTCTCTTCTGCCAGGCAACCAGCGCCAGAACAAGGGGACACAGTCTCAAGTTGTGCCAGGGGAGGTCTAGGCTGGATGTTAGGAGGAAATTCTTCGCAGAGAGAGTGATTGGCATTGGAATGGGCTGCCCAGGGAGGTGGAGTCGCTGTGCCTGGAGTGTTCAAGAAAAGACTTGATGAGGCACTTAGTGCCATGGTCTGGTTGACTGGATGGGGCTGGGTGCTAGGTTGGACTGGATAATCTTGGAGATCTCTTCCAACCTGCTTGATTCTATGATTCTGTTGACAAATATTGGTATTCTCACCAGTTAGCTGTAAGTAGTGTTGTTCTGTTCACTGCCTTTTCCACAGAACGCTCAAGGAGATGCTTAAATTCAGCACAATGAGCATTTGTGTATGAGTGTGACTGCCTGTTTGGAAGGCATATGTGGAGTGCTTTGGGGCAAGCTTCCTGGACCCTCAGATGTTACTTCTCAGGAGCAAAGGCAGCAGATGGTGGCTGTGCTAAATGATATTTGTTGGTTTATTTGTTTGTTTTCCTTGTATTTGAAGGGATTTTTTTTTTTTGTTTTAATTCAGCTTTGATTTACTCTTGCTGAAAATTTTAACTTAAAAACCCAATCTTTGCCCTGGAGCTTGGTGCTTTTTTTTTTTGTTAGCAAATCTAACCCCACCAGAGCAACTGCTGGGTGGGAACACACTGATGCCACATCCTTGAACTCCCTTTGTGCGTTAAGAACAATGTCTGGTTCAAACAGAACATATATCTTAAATAAACCTGGTGGAATTAAACGGGGTAAGAACTAAAAAGCCTGCAGAACTCGCCCGCTGGAACGAACCCCCACGACGGGTGGTGGTGACAGTCATTTGCCGCTGTTTAAAAAGTGAGAGGAAGGGAATGTGCATTTCAGGGTAGCGACTACGAATTCTCCCAATAATCCTGTCATCAGCTCGTTTACTGCTTATGACTTTAAGTAGTTCCCTGAGAGCCCAGCGTCAATATCGCTACAAGAGCCGGGGGTGGGGGGGGGAAGAGAAAAGAAAAAAGAGAGGGAAAGGAGGAAAAAAAAAGGCAGTCCCTCGTAAAGGAGAAGTCATAAAGTCTGGAGCCCCGGCCAGATTTCCTCTGTGAGCTGAGGTGTGGCCCGGGCTGTGCGCGGAGCGCCGAGGAGCAGCCGCCCTCCCCGCAGCGCCCGGGCCCGGCCTGGCTGGGGGCCAGGCAGCCAGACGCCAGGCCCCGGGCTCCCAGCGCTGGGAGAGGCCGCTCAGCCTCCTCATACAATGGTATTATCTCAGGCCAACCACCGCCGCAGAAACTCTCGATGCTTCCTGTCCTCCCAGCAGCACACAGGCTGCCGCCTTCCAGCTGCTCGCTGACACACTGGCAGCGCTCGGTCGCCAGGCTCGCCGCGTAAATGTCTAAGGCCGCCGCTTTCCTGAGATTTACAGGCTCTGCGTGCAGTAACCGCGGGTATTTTTAGTCGCTTCTGTCATGATCGACAAGATCGTGAGTCACGGAGGGAAAGAGAGTAAGCTTCTATTTCAGGTTCTAGAGCACCGGCAGGGCCTTGTAGTACAAGGAGTATAAACGCTGTAGAATAATCCAACGTTTCTTCGCAGTCAGTGTCAGTTTTGAGTCTAAAGGGTGAGAGGAATTTGAAATAAATTCTTCTGTTCTTTGCCTTCATTTTAATTATAGAAAGCTACAAAGAACCAGTTAATGTGAACTGTCTGATAGGTAGGAAACCTGCTACAGAAGAACTCTTATTTTGTGCGACTTGTTTTGAACAGATCCCTAAGGGCGATCCTGACACTGCCTGTTACATGTCTCTGACTCCATTTTTCTCTTGTTCTTGAGGTAGAAAATTAGAATGACAGAATGTTAGGGGTTGGAAAAGACCTCTGGAGGTGATCTAGACTAATCCCCCCAGTCAAAGCAGGATCACCTAGGGCAGAACAGATCCAGATGGGTTTTGAAAGTCTACAGAAATGGAAACTCCAAAACCTCTCTGGGCAGCCTGATGAGAGCAGAGGAGCAGGTTGAAATCACAGAATCATCCAGGCTGGCAAAGCCCCTCTGGATCACCAAGTCCAACCTGGAATCCTACTCTACAAGATTCACCTTAAACCATAGCCCTAAGCAACACATCCAGTGTGAGTGATTCTGCCACCTGCCTGGGCAGCTCATTCCAGTCCCTGACCACTCTGTGAAAAACTATTTCCTGATATTCAATCTAAACCTACCCAGTCTCAGCTTGAGGCCTTGTTCTGTCTCAAATTACCTGTGACAAGAGACCAATTTTGAACACCCCTAGAGATCAAGCTAAATGAATACATTCAGGTGCCAATGTTCTGTCCTCTTGCAAAACACAAAACTGAGGTCCTTTAGAGTAGGCACAGTGACAACCATTTTGTCTGTCTAATTCTGCCCAGATGACATTAAACCAGGGGCAGATAGATTATATGCATGGGTTTGTATCACTGAAATACAGCATGCTGGGAATCACTCATGTTAGGCTATTTAAAGATCTGGGAGAAGCTGCAGATGTCCAGTGTGTGGAAGTGTTTAAGATCAGGTTGGCCAGGGTTTGGAATGACCCAGTCGTGTGGAAGTCAGCCTTGCCCATGGCAGAGGGGGAAACCCAAAGATGGACCCTTTCCAACCCAACGACTCTATCATATAGAGGAACTTCCTGATATTTGCTGAGTACGACTCCAGGATGGTCTATGTGTTTGAATTGCAGACTTACCCAGTTTGGAAAAGACCTCTGAGATCAAGTCCAAACTCTCAGCTAACCTTTCTAATTAACTAAACCATGGCGCTAAGTGCCGCATCCAACCTCCTTTTAAACACCTCCAGGAATAGTGAGTCCACCTCCCCTGGCAGCCCATTCCAATGCCGATCACTCTCTCTGTAAAGAACTTCTTTCTAACATCCAGTCTAAAACTGCCATGGCACAGTTTGAGGCTGTGTCCTCTTGTTCTGTCACTGGGTGCCTGGGAGAAGAGACCAACTCCTGCCTGGCTACAGCCTCCTTTCAGACGACCAATAAAGTCTCCCCTGAGCCTCCTCTTCTACTTGACAAACAGTATTTATTACATGAAAATTAATGTATTTGACTGCATTCCGTCATTTTAAAAGTAACCTTCCAGTTATAAATGTTAGGCATAGGTTTGAATTATGAAATTATTTGTCTCTCTAGGTCTATAAACCTGCTAATTGCTGATGTGCTTGCCAGTTGATACAGTTTGTCTACGTGTTGTGGTGAGTGCCATTTAAAGATATTATTGGTTTAGATGCTCTTTGTTTTGTAACCAAGTAACAAAAATTGCAGAAAGTCAGAAGGTAACTCATAACATGGCTGCATTTTTGGGTAGAAAAAGGTGTACTTGGGCTTCTGATGTACATCAGCCAGAGGCACAGAAATGCTGTGTAATTGAAATTGCAAACCTGTGCTTTAGTTAGATGATGAACATAAAGTTTTGGTCCAAATTAACTCAGAGGTTAAGTCTAGATGATGGATTTACACTGGGTATGTTCTTCGTCTCCTGCCTCCCAAGTATTTTCAGAACTTGAAATGGAGAGCAAATGAAAGGAAAGGAAGTTCAGAGATGAGGCTTCCAGGTATTTCTTATGTGCAACAGAGAACATCTTACTTTATTCCATCTCTGTGGAAGATATCTAAAAAGAGAGCTATATGTCATATCAGAGAAACATTTTGTTCTTCTAGGTGCTACCACTTTGCTCCTTAAAAATTGTCAAATCTTGCACTACTTTTTAGTTGTCATAAGGCAGTATTTTTTTACTTGATGCCAATAAGGGACTTCTGTAATAGTTTTTGTGGAGGCAAACTGCAAATATTTATGTTCAAGTTGTGTCTCTTTGGTACCTTAAGAGTTTCAAAAGAGCAAAGTCTTATAAACATGCTCAACTACAACTTCATTCTAGGAACACCATTGCATGTTTAACCAAACACACATACTCAAGTTTGTGGTGTAGTCTGTATCTGAAACCCAAAGGGCTTTGTTTGGATAATACCTACTATGCAATTGGTGTCCTAGACTTCATGTTTTGGCTCAAAGAAAATAATCCAGAGTTTAAAAGAATAAGTGTAAACCAGGGCTGTCAGGCAGAATTAAATGTATTCACTCTTTGAAAGACCTACTTGGGAAAACAGCAGTGACATAGTAATGGGAAACATCTTTCATCCACATTGTTATGGACGCTTAAAAACCTGAAGGGTGAATAATATATTAATAAAGATTTGCTATTAATAGTAAGTTTATCTCTTGTTACATTTCAGCTTTAAATAAGAATGTAGTAATAGGAAGTAATGAAAAATCTAACCAGCATCTTTGAAAAAGCTTGTAGAATTGAGGTGATGAGGCTTAGGTAGATAAGAGAATTCAGCACAAGGAGACAGTGATGGAGAAATGCCAAAATAAAGCAGCCAGTAACATTATACAAAGATAATATATTTTCTTTTTATTTATTTTTTTAATAGCTGTACACTTATTCACCTAGGGATACTCCCAATTATTTTTAGGACCTTACTCATTTCCTAGATGACAGATTAGAGATGTTACATTGTCAAGTCCCTGTGATGAATGAAAGAAAGTTATGGAAAACCCCTGTGTCCTTCTGCTTGCTTTAATCTCCTAGAACATAACTGTGATGTCTCCAGACTTCTAGTCTGAGGCCAAGAATTACCCAGCAATTGGATTAGAATTAAACAGGTTTGTCCATCTGAGGATTCATAGTCAAAACCTCAAAGGCCTTGTGTTAAAATGCAATTTGCAGAAGCCCATGCAGGTACTGTTTGCCGTTCTTAGTAAGCAAGGAGACTTTATCTTTCAGCTTTAAACCAGGAGTTGTAAGCAAAATAATGTCAGCACTAAGGTGCTGTTACAGTAGCATATTCTGTGTCTTTCATGTTGTTGCTTGCAGCTGGATTTAAAAATGTAGTTTCGCTTTGTAATCAGATTCCATCATCAGCACTTCAGTTCTTTTTCTGGAGCTAAATGAAGTTTAACAGAGGAATTAAAATCTCTTTGTTAGCATTTGGAATGTAGGTTGTTGTAAAAACATGAATAAGAATCCAAAAGTGAAGTTTCTTATTCTACGGATTAGATCTTCTGCTGGATACAATGATTTTGAGAGGGGAGTAGTGTTGATTAAGCAATATCTACTGAAGATATCAGTGCATTCTCAAAACAAAATCTCAGCCTGAAAACAAGATTTGCAGTTTAAGCTTCTTGTATGGAACCTCATGTGTCTGCAGCAATGAACTTTCTAACCCATTTTCCGCAGTGTTTATGCAAGAAAGTCAGTTGGCTCTTCCAGGAGGACTTTTCTTAGTGAGCCCTCCTGCAGAGGACAGACACTGTTAGTTTGTGGTTTGCTTGACATTGCACAGAAACTTAGAGCTGCAGCCCTGCTCACTTCAGATGTGACAAAATGGAAAGCAATAAACAAGCTGTTATGAGGAGGGAAAGACAAAAGATGTGCTTATAAGCTGTAGTAATGCAGGAAAGCTTGATCTTGGCACTGAAGACCTCAGAATGCAAATCAAAACTCATATCTGCAGGAAGATAAGCTAATTTTTAAGTTTAAGAGCATCTTAAGACTTAGATTAAATCGCAGCTAGTCTCCAATTTTACTTCTGAATTAAAATCCTCATTCTGACATTTAAATAATTTTATCTATGTAAAATGGCAGTTGAAAAAGGCAGAAAAGCTACTCAGCAAATGGAAATCTGGCAGTGTTCTTTGTGAAGTAACTGTCTGAAGGGGGAGAGAGAAATAGCAATATGGAATACAAGCAGGGGAAAGCAGCTCCTACTTCACCGTCTCGGTTGCCTGCTGTAATTTGTCACATGAAGCAGAGTCATAGAATCATAGAATTGTTGCAGTTGTCCACCTGTCATCTTACAGCAACTTTCTTCTCCAGAGCTGTGTTGCTGTTGTGGGGATCATTTTCTGTTCTGGAATTTCTTATTGCTCAAGGAAGGCTTTGATTGTCCCCTGTGACTGGAGAGTTGAAAAAAACAGGTTGCCTGCTCACTGTTCCAAACTAAATTTACCTGCATCAGAAGTGATGCAGATAAAAGATAATAATCTTTTAATCCCTTTTATAAAGGACTTCACATTCATATAAATCAGCAAAATATGACAAATCAATTCTCATTTTTCTACTCCATGTTCCTCCCAAGACATTGCCTACTGTCAGAATGCTGCAGGCACTTCAGAAAATGAGAGCTTTATACTTATTCAGATATATTTTTTTTCTTGATTTTGTGAAAACTCACTTTTATACCATGTGCATTTCAGAATAGATTTGTGGTCTGTTAAAGGTTAAGAAAAATACAGTTCCTAAAAGGATTATTTTTTCCCTTTTATGGATGAGCACCAGGCTTTAAGACATCAGTGTAAATAGAGTTTCCTGTTCCAGGGAAGTTTGGCTACTGCGGGAGCCCAAAGGTCCTTTGGGAAAAGCTTGATAGGAACTATGAGTTGAATGTGACCTGAGGCTGCAGGAACCAAAGAGCCAGAACTGAGGGAAACACATTTCACAGCCCTTTTGTGCAACCTTAAGTCCCATAAGCACTTCTGGGAAAGTAAACCCTTCATCATACACACAGTATTTATTGCTAAGAGAGAAGTCATGCTAATGGCTTTCAGAAATCATTTTGTTATCTGTAGATCTGTGACTTCTTTCCTTGAGGTTTGCTGTAACTTGAAAAAAAGAGATTAAATGTGCAGCTTTGAGAAATGCTGAGCAGGACTAGGAATGCTGAACACTTCTCCATGGTTGGTAGGCACCATGTAGGATCTGATCCAAAATGCAATTTTTGCAGTCAGCATTTTTAGGAATTCACTGGAGAAAATCTATTTGGATTGCTGCATGAATTCTGTAGCAGTTAGAAAAGTTAATTTATCTGGTCTTGGTGGCTATTCATTCAGAAATGAGTGGTTCTTCTTGTGCTCAGAGCTCGGCAAAACTTGTGCATGAAGAGGAAGGAGGAAAGCAAGCAGGGTGAGACGGCACTGTGAGGCAAAGCAACCACCACATAATAAGGTTTCTTGTGTGATTATCACCTCACTGCAATTTTTTTTTTGTCATCTGACCGAGTTTTGTTGGACTTCTGACACAAATTTTCCAGTGGGACATGATGTGAATCACCTAACCTGTACTCTATATCATTTTAAAAGGACTAATAATAGTGCACCTCTCTCTCCCCCACCCCTCAGTTTTCTGGATGTGCTTTGGTAAACAAAGGCATTATACGTTCTGAAGTTACTGCTGCAATGCAAGTAATTGAAACATTAAGACAACTTGGAATATTTAAAGAACACTTAATTGTTTATTTAATGTTTTTGTTAGCTTTCACATTTTCATTTTTTTTTCATGTAGCACTATCAAAAATAACAGTTCAGAAAGAAGAATTAACAGGATTGAAAAAAAAATGAAGTACATCCAAAAAAATAAAACAGATAAATTATGTGAAGTGTAGGGACTGGAATGAAATAATGCATTCCTCTTTTTCATAGAATCAATTGTACTGCAGGGGTTAGAATCATAGAATCATTTCCTTCTGAACTAATCTTTGTGCTGCAAGTAGTTGTCCTTTGGAAGGAATTAATTCGGTTAGATGACCTTAGTTTGATGGTGCTGATATTGAACAAGTATCCTTTAAACATTAATATTGTCCAATTTTCAGCTACGATGAGCGCTTTGTCTGCAAGGGTTGTTCACGTGAAGCAAAACACAGGGCGTGTGCTTTCTAAAGACTTCTGTAAATCAACAAAGCTATAGATAGCACAGCCTGATGCAGTTACCAGCTGATATTCCTGCAAAGACACTCCAAATGAGAGAGGAAATTTCAAACTTCCTTATTATTCCTACATGCTGAGTTTGCTAGTCAATAAAAGTTTGTCAAGTTTTATCTAGCATATTGGTGGCATTTGGCTGGTTCCAGTGGCAGGTTTCTTTTGGGTTCCTCTCTTCATTAGCTATGAATTTGCATTAGTGGTGCATTTCTGAAACACTCCATTTTTTTTTTTTTTAATTATATGAGGCAGAGCCATTAAACTATTTCCATTTATGCATCCCAGCTACATCCCCTCTGCAGTAACCAGTGGCAAAAAGCATTATTCCAATTAAGAGTTTCACAGTGTACTGCTTTTGTAATGAAATTTGGAGAACTCTGCTTTCAGGAACTTATTTTATGAAAGAATAGTGCCTGTAGAAGGGGGAAATAACCCCAAATATTGCATGGCTTTGGATTTCTCTTTTGAAGCTTTGGTATCATTCATCTTGTCACAAGTCAGTCAACTTCTGCAAACCCAGGCAATCCCAGATGGAAATTAGTGGACCAAAAAAACATGAAAACAAAGCAGGTTGGCAGGAGAAAGTGGTTAGTAAATGAACTTTTACAGTAAACAGTTTGATGTTGAGATAACAGTGAATAAAATAAATGTACAAGTAGAATAGTCATGCTAGTGTCTAAAATGGATGTGTATGTATGTTTAAATATATGTCCATTGGCTGAAAAGAGCTGGTGCTGGAGTGTGTCCAGAGAAGGGCAGTAATGCTGGTGAAGTTCTATGAGGAGCAGCTGAGGGAACTAGGGTTGTTTAGTCTGGAGAAAGAGACTGAGGGGAGACCTCATTCCTCTCTACAACTCTGTGAAAGGAGATAGCAGTGAGGTGAGGGTTGGTCGCTTCTCCCTAGTATCAGGTGATAGTATGAGAGCAAATGGCCTGAAACTATGCCAGAGGAGGTTCAGATTGGAGATTAGGAAAATTATGTTTACAGAGTGGTCAGGCATTGGAACAGGCTGCACAGGGAGATGGTGGACTCACCACCACTGGAGGTGTTCAAGAAGCATATGGACTTGGCACTTCAGGACATGGTTTAATGGCCATGGTGGTCTTGAGTTGACATTTAGACTTGATAGTTTTAGAGGTCCTTCCAACTGAAATGATTCTATAGGACTTCCAGCCAAGCAGATACAATTTTCAGCATGTTTTGTTACAGTTTTGGGTTGGGTTTTTTTGTGTTATATTACTGCTTGGTAGCTGTGGCTCCATTTTAAAAGGTACCTTGCTTTATATAGTGCAAAAAGATGATATTAATAATATCACCTTGAAATCATATTAGGGATTTAAAATGACAGGGCTAGGAAATATGGGAAGATGTGGAATGGCATTGAGAGAGTTTCCCTTTTGGAAGTGCAGAGACAATTTAATATTTCAGACACGAAAACATCCTCGAATTGTTGTGGTGGTAAAAATTAAAGGCTTTGTAAGTTAGCTGTTGGATTCTTTTGGTTGGCTTATTGTGTGGAGCTACACATGACAGTTCATTTTCATTTCCTTTGATTTTATTCCTTCTCAGATTTAAAAGCAAAACATTCCTTTTCAATTCCGTAAGGCAGATGAGCAGTTCGTACCTTTGTGGTATGTTTTGCTGTTAGTGGTATCGGTGCTCCAAAATAAACAGCTAACTTCTGAAGCTGGAAGTTTTTCAGGATCCTCTGTGTGTTGCAGTCTCGGATAAAAGGCTGTTTGGCTTAACCTGCTTATCTTTTACACAGAGGGTCTGGTTGGAATTGCTATACAGAGTGGTTGCCAGGTATTTCTCAGAGAAGAATGTGCATAGACTGTTCATATACTCTTTGAATTAAAATGCAGTGATCTCTCTCCTGAAGAGCCTTGGAAGAATCAGAAATCTATACCTAAATCTAAAGTTTGTCAGAGTTCAGGAATGCAGCATTTGGATGTGAGGAGCTGATTTTTGTACCCATATATGTGTGAGGATAACATTTATTGAAACTGGGCTGAAAGACTTCTTTGAGGACTCTTGACTTGTCAGGTTCTGTGCTGCTTGCAGCAAATGCACACTGTTTGCATAACTCTGCCATTTCTTTTTGAAAGGAAATTTCAAGCAGCTTCTCTTTTATTAATACTCACAGGAAAGTAAATCCTGTGGATTTTTGCTGTTTCATTTTCACATTGCTTTTCCTAAGTCTGTTACCAAATATTCTACATTGCCCTTGGTCATAGACTCAGCTTTGGGGCACGGGTGATTGAGCTTGACAAACCACAGAATAAAACTATCTATATACTACTCCAGTCTACCCCTGCACCCCCCTTCCCCTGACAAGGTACTCCAAGTCCTACAACTTGAGACACCAACCATGCCCTTTAGGGAATATCACCACTGATTAATCATCTGCATCTCATCATTTGGGATACTCCAGAGCTTCCGTCAGTCCTTCACAGATGCTTCCTTATTCCTGTACTGACATAAACCAAACAAAATCCCAGAAATGTCCTGTTTTAGTGTCAATTCCATGTCTGTTTCTATAACTGTGGTGTCCTTTACATATTCTTCCCAGCTCAAGTCGTCACCAGCTTGGTTCCAAACACCTGAGGGCAGCAGGCTGAAATGGAATGAAACACAAAGTCATAGGATTGTGCTGGAAGCACATTTTTTGTGGGATTTGGCATGAGTCTCTTCAGCAAGTGGCAAAAGCAGCACTTGATCATACATACAATAGATTAGGTTGAAAGGGACCTTAGAGATCATCTACTCCAACCTCCCTGCCATAGGAAGAGTGGCAGATCTCGGGACACACTGGATGCCTTCTTTCACTACATTCAGTTGCATTTCCTGGTTCAGATGAGCTTGCTCAGACCTGGATTAAACATCCCCACAGGTCTCCATTATTGCTTTTATTGTTACAATCACTATTGAAGTTCTAGATCTGAAAAGCCTTGATGTTGTGAATGCACATACTTAAGTAGAGCAGTGAGTCATTACAACTGTGACTATTACCAAAGCCTTTTTGGGTGTTAAGACAACTATTCACTGGGTTTGGGGAACATTCTGCTTGGGGAGAGAAAAAATAACCAGAAGTCAGTTTAGGTTTGTTTAGTTTTGGTTTGTTTTGTGGTTGGTTTTTTGTTTGGTTTTTTTTTTTAGGAGCTGAAAATTCTCACTAGAAATTTCTACGAATCAAGTTAGTATCCTTTATAAACAACAAATAACATCTTGAGTGCCAATAAATTCTTCCAATACTTATTCCTATGCAGGCATCTTCTGAAAAATCTGTGACTCTTGCTAATTTACAGTTACATCGTCACAGGCCACTTTTTGTGTGTGTGTCTTTGACTATTCTAATTATGGGAAGCATGAGAAAGCCGACCTTCCCTTTCCTCACCCTCTGCATTGTACATCAGAAGCCAGTATTCTTGTCTGCTAGAGTTCAGACAATGTCAAAGTGGAGGGGAAAAAAAAAAAAGACAAGAAAAACAATAACTGGGGCTGTCTGCCCATCCTTCCACTGTGTGAACAGGGAGGGTGTGAGACTTTTCATTCTTCATGGCATAGGTTGGCACCAAACTTAAATTTCAAACTGGTGTTTAGATACCTCAGTAAAGGGAGTGATTGTGGGGGCAGACTTTTAGGAATACATCTCAGTTTTAGGTTACTGTAGAAGAAATGCCCATTAAATAAATCCTTTTGGTTAATGTGCAGCTATGAGGTTTTAGCTGCTAGAACTGAGGCTCCCAAGCACAATTTTTGGGTTTCTGCTTTAAAAAGTTGGCAGATAAAGCTGAGCATATTTTTTTTTTGGTGCTGGAGATCTCTCATCAACTGATTTTCTGCACTGTCATTTACTTTGCTTGATAAAGCTCTGTATTTAATGGCTGTTGCCATTAAAAGAGAGAGGCACTACTTGACTGAAAATTTGGTATTTCCCCAAATTCTGAATGAAATCACAAATAGTTTTCCTGTTGTTCTGCCATGTGATGATAATTGGGTTTTGGGGAGGTGTTCCAGTTTGGGCCATGAGCATAGCCATTTGTTTAAGGGGGATCTGGGATCCCTCAAACTACCACAGGAGGTGTGCCTGGCTCAGTGTGGTTTCATCTCGTCATTACTCTGCTGGGAACTTTCTTTACTGGTTTTAAAATGTGTGGCTAAAATGGTAGTTATACATTAAGGTATAGGGTAACTTCAAAGATCTCTTTAAGAAAGAAATACAGGTTTGAGTTTTCTTTATCTTTGCCACAAGGTTTATTTGTTGATTCTAAGGAATTAAATTGATAAATGCAGTGCTCAGGTAGCACCCTGTGACATTTTAACCTGGGTTCAAAGCTTCTCTTGTAGTGCAGCTCCCTCAGAGAACCTTTGATGTTCTTACATTCATTCACTCCTCATCTGCTATTGTCTCAAGTATTTACCTTCTGGAGTTTATTTAGGAAAGGCATTCTAGGATGTAGCAGAATATCTTACACCAGACCCATGGTAGGACAGATGCTTACAAAGATGTTAATCACCTGAGATCTATCTTTACTTACGTATAACTTGCAAGGTCAGTACTAAACATCTATGAATCTGGATTATTAAAAAGCAAGGAGGAAAGTGTGTGCTTCCTCGAAAGATACCTCTGTCATTTACTTTTTTTGTGATGATTTTCAAACTGGAATATTTGTTTTAATTTTTATAACTGCAACATTTGAGATAGAAAAGAATTCTTGGGAACTTGCTTGAGAATCAGGCTTTCAACACAGTTACATTTTGCAAACCTTCTCATTTCCAATATTAGTTTTTGACAGGTTTGTGTGAGCAATTAAGAATATCTGGACACAGATGATTTGTTCTGTCCTGTTCACTGGCAATACTAAAGAGCTCATGAAGTATTTGATATCCAAAATGACTGCAACACCTGCATCCTCTGTGTTGCAAGGCTGAGCTATGAGATGAATGTACTTTATGCAGGAGGGTGAAAATTAAACTGTGGAGATTTAGCATAATCTGAGCACACAATGTGAAATCAAGATTGCATGGTTAGAACTTTTTCACAATGGGAATGCTGCTGAGGGATTATTTGTTTGCATACTTCCTGTGTACAGGACTTCTGTATTGAACTTTGTTAGAAGCACTTTTTTAGAGTTCTTTGAAACTCAACTCAGTCAATTCACTGTTTTGGCTTAGAGACTATTAAATGTTGTTGAGGGCTGTATTTAACCCAGGACATGGTCTGTCTTTTCTGCAGTTTATGATCAGCATTTCCTAAATGGACAAAGCCATACGATGAAATGGTAAAACAGGGATTCAGATATGGAATAATGACAAATTAGCAAGTTCATTTGAATGTTAAACCTAATATTACAATTCATTAAAGTTCAGAAAAGTAAGGACAGAAGGAGTTTCAGGGACAAATTGCTCTTGCCTCTTGCCCAGAGAGGTTGTGAAGTCTCCATTGATGAAAACATTCATCAGTGGAGATGGAGACATGGTGTTAGGCTCTAGGTGGCCCTACTTAAGCAGAAGGGTTAGACCAGATGTTCTCAACATCGTGTCCAGCCTCAACCCTTCTGTGATTCTGTGACCTGATGCAAGGTCAGTTGTAGATGTGCCTTCTCAACAGATGTTTGTCAACATGGCTTTAAAACATACTTGTTCTGTAGTTATTAAAAAACAGAGGGGGTTGTATCCTCGGGGACAACTGATATTGATTACTTTGTCGAGTGCCCACTTCCATACAAGTGTGGCAAATTTTGTTCTATCTTTATCATTTGCTGCCTTACAGTGTTGTAGGCTCAATATGGAAAAAAGGCATCTAATTTTAGAAGAGAGTTACACTGAAGCATGGCAGAAGTGAAGGTTTAAATTTTGCTTGGGTTCCTCACTACTAGTTTTCTTTTGGACCATTGATTTACCTTTTTCCCACTTGAATGCAGTCAGTTTGTTATTGCTAATCCCTGACTAGCCATCCTACCAAAGATTAATCTGCTGAAGAGTCCTAATTGATGCTCTTATTCCTTCAAAGTTGTAGCAGAAGCAGGGGCCAAAGGGAGTCTGAGACTAGCATCTTTGAGTTCAGCATGGAGCTGCACTTAAAACTAGAGAAGGGGAAGGGAGAGGCACATG
Organism: Tricholaema leucomelas; assembly: GCA_013400475.1. NCBI lineage: Eukaryota > Metazoa > Chordata > Aves > Piciformes > Lybiidae > Tricholaema lacrymosa > Tricholaema leucomelas. Next base: position 16,751 of record WAAF01003065.1, read on the forward strand.
GTCCACAGCGTTTTGCTGCTCTCCTGCAGCTTTGGACTGGTTAGTTATAACATCTGTTTGTCCTGGATTCCCAAAAGTCAGACCACTGCTAGTAATATTAATGTGCCTCTGTAAAGCATTTGTTGGCTGAAAAATAGCATGTAAATGCCCTTTATGTCAGATGTACACAAAGTGGGTTTGGAAAAGGTATACATTTTTTCTCTTAGAATGTCCTCAGTTACAAAGAGCAGCAGGCAGAGGTCTGTTAAACAACTTTCAGTACATCATCTGGTGTTGCAGCCATGTGGGAGGTCTCAAGGAGTGCCATATGCTCTTGGTGTCTGGCTTTAGTTCTTGGTACAAAAGCTGTTCAAAATAATGTCCAGGTTAGCTTGTGACAGAAGAGTGAGGCTGCAGATACTCTTGTGCTTTTGGTGTGCTCAGTTGTAGACTCTTCAGTATCTTCTGAAACTGTGGTTCTCTGCAACTTCCTGGGCCACTCTTGTGTTTAGACATGCAGTTATTCCATGGAACTGGGGTCTGGACAGAGATTCTCCTCTTACGTTTACAAAAAAAAAAGGTGGTTAACCACTTGAGATGGGAAACTTTTTTTCTCTGCAAATATCTTGCTGTGAGTTTTACAGAATTAATTACAAATTGTTTGCTTTCTGGAAAATTGTCTTAATACTTTTAGCTTTGTATCCAGCCCCTCTCAGCCATTCTGTAATTTTTGGTGTTTTTAACAGAGCAGTGGATAATAATTGGTTCTTGAAAGAATACTTTCCCAAGTGAACATATCATGCTTGTACAGTAACCAGGATAGATTTATTGATTCTGACTAGGAATATAACCTTGAATGCTTTGTAATCTTCCCAGTGATGTGTCCAAATTACTTCTGGTGCCATGTACTGTGTTTAATTCACATTATGATTTCATTTCTTCCTGTAGAAGTATAGCAATATAGCTAAATGTAGCAATGAAATACTGAAAAGCTACTTGGTTCACAAGAGTTGCTATCAAATTCCATCACATGGACATATCTGTAGGTTCATATTATATGTGTAACTATGAACTCTTCTTATGTGGATAAAAATGAATATGCATTTATAAAAGCAGCTGGTAGTTATCAGTCTGTGTCCCTAATCTTTACAATAAAAGCAGGTTTAAAATCCTAATTAAGCATATAGCTTTGGCAACTCCATACTTCAGGCTGAGCCAATGACATAAAAGGAAGGCTGATGTTATAAACATAATAAGCAACCTATCAAATGTTCTGTATCTTAACTGTTTAGTGTAAATAGTACCTATTGAATACCATTTTGTGTGCCTCACAGCAAGATCTGAACATAACCCTGTATGCATCTGTCAGAGGGATTCCCCAGAGTCCATGCTCACACCTGGTTGCAGTTTAGTGACTGAATAACTTTATCTTCTCTTCTTGCTTCAATTCCAACTTAATTTGGTGCTCCCGTAAAGTGAAGGTAGGCTGATGTCTAATCAAAGCTGTGTTAAGGTTCAAGATCTAATTAGAGCTGATGAACCACTGAGTTCCCATAAACATGGAACCCTTCAGAGACACATTATACAGTCAGTCTTAGTTCTCTAACCACACACCTGAATAAAAATGAGTGTCTGTATTTCAGGATATTTCTGAAGTTACAGGCTGCAAAGAAAATGCTAATCATTAGGTTGAAATCATTAATACAACTATTCATTGGCCACTTATGTGGCTAATTATTATGAATTATATCACTTATAACCACTTATTACTTACCCAAATCAAATCTTTGGTGCTTGGGTTTTGCCACTGAATTGATCAGACAAGTGGCAAAAGAATGTGTAGTTGTACTGCTGCAAGTCTGGAAGAGAGGTATGAAAAACCTGAGCACAGCAATAGATTTGCTTATGATGGAAAGGAGATAATTGATGAGGCTTGATTTTTACTTACCAATAGCTCACGTCTGTGCTGTGGCATCTACAGACTGCTGGCTAAGAATGTGAAAAGAAAAAAAAACACAGAGGAAATGTGTTACCTGGTAACTAAGAAACAAAAGTGTGAAGAAAGAAGAAACCAAAAGGGTAGTGGAGGAAAGAATAGACAGATAGCAGGAGGTATGCAACCACAGGTAATGTTTTAGTGCCAGAAACAAATGCTTGCTGGTGTAACTGCGTCTTCACTAGCAAGGTTTTCCTGCTTAGATAGGCAGCAGGGTCATTCTACTGCTAAAGGGCTCATGTGTTTAGCTGGTCCAAGATTTTATTAAAGAAAACCAAACAACCAAAAACAAATTTTGGAGCTCTGTCAGGTTCTGAAAGCTGCCAAGAAACCTCTGTGTTATGCCTTGTTCCAAAGGGTGAGTGTGCACACACAGTCTGGCTCTGGAAGGAGCTGCGGGTCCTTCCTGAATAGGATGTGGTAGCTGGGAGCTCAGACTTTTTTTTCAGTGCTTAGTTGCAAGTTGGATTAGCAAAGTTTGACAGCTGGATCTTAAAGACTGTATAAGAATTGCTGATACAATGGAAGGCATGTTTGTTCCCTTGAGGAAAGATAAGAGAAGTGTCTTTCTTGGAGAAGTTTTTATTTTTCTGTTGAGAGAGTTATATTTTCTTGCAAGAACCAAACTGAAGTGTTCAGTGATGATACATCACAAATAGAGTCTAACAGACAGTCATGAGAAGGCTACCTAGAACAACACAAAATATTTACATCTGTCAGTGATTTGCTGCAAATATATGACAGATTCCCTCATAAATGTCCATTGGAAAGGCAAATGCAGCATCTTCTTTATCCAAGACCGTTTAGCACTGCAGAAAGTATTCATCAAGCAGCTACAAAGTCCTCTCCATCTCTGTGCTTTCCCATTCCCACTATGTCTGTGTGGCACCCTTAGCTGCCAGGCATCTCTCCCAGCGACTGGAGACTTTCTAGAGGGGTGTTTCTGAGGCCCCAGTAGCTCGGCTGTGTTGCAGATGTTGGCTTTTGGGGAAAGTGAGCTCCCTCTGGTGAGTGGTTGGGTGGTTGTACCTGGGTGTTTTGGCTTGGCTTGGTTCCGATTTTAAGTGGACGATCACAGCACTTGAGCACCCACATGCACTGGAGTCTAAAGTGTTGTTAGCAACTGTCAGCACTCCTTATCTTTGTTTCTTGACGTGGCAGAGGGCTTGCAATAGTCAACCTGGCAGTTTTTCTCTAACTGGGAGGCAAGGCTTGGAGAGAGACTGCTGGAAAGTGGTGCCTGTGGAAAATTTAGTATTACAGCTGCATGAGAGAATTTTCGTGTGCTTCATTTGCAGCTCTGGCCTTTGTACATCACTCATGTATTTGGTTAATATTTCTTAGACACTTTTTTCAGTTTATCCTGAGCTGAGCTACTTCTGACCCTTACTTTTTGCAGACCTGAACCAGAAAAAAAGGATGAAGCATGCTTTGCTTTTGCAGCAAGTGTATCTATACATGCTGCAGCTCTGTGCTTAACCACCCTGCTCCATTACTTCAAATCTCCCCAGGCTTTAAAGTTAGAGGGCTTTCAACATGGTATGTCTGGATACTACCTAAACTGTCTCCTAAAGAGGATTTGACTGAGTGTTTTAAAGCTGAAAGATCATTAAATTTGTCATTGAAACCAAGATTCTAAACTGGATATTCTCATGACATTTACATCTAGAGCCCTATTAAACAAGCATCCTATCTTAGTGGAACTGGTGAATTGGAGATAGCTGGGTAGAAGTCATCTCAAATCTTCCAGGTTGTTTGCAGGACTGAGGACCTCTAGTTCTTGATCTTTCTACAGACTAAGTTTATTGAAACTCCTGGGCTAGGGGAGCCTGGGAGGGTTAATTTTTCAGTTGTGTGATAACTGTTCTCTCATCCTTTCAGTAAATACCCTTCAAAGAGTGTAGTGAAGATAAAAAGGTGATGTTAAGAGGATAAAGCAAGAGGAAAGGAGACTTTCAGTCTTAGATTTTCTTCAAACAGAAATAGGCCATGCAAGGTGTGGCTGCTGAACCACAGCTAGATAATTCTAAACATATCTCAAGCCCAAGAAGTAGTGACTGAACTAAAAAACTGCAACTCACTTTGTTCAGCTTGACTTGGAGGTTTCTACAGCTTAGTTGCCAGCCATGTTATGCACAATCCCGGGAAGGGCTGTTCCATTCTCTCTCACTGCTAAGTGGCAGCCAAGGGTGTCCAGAATATTTATCATTAATGGATTCTAGGCAGAAAAATTGCAGACTTCCTTGTTCCCTTTAAAACAAGCAGAGGTCTGCAATTGGAAGTGCTGCATGTTTAAGAAATAGTGTGAGAAACAGACTGACTGCCTTGGGTCTGGAAGGTGTGCAGGTGTCGTCTTTTATCACCCATGATTTATATGATGTTTCAATGGACTATAATAAGAATGTTGATTAATATGAAATGTATTAAATAATATCACTCTTAAAACCATTAACATGAAAATTTAAAAACAGTTATGCATTAAGAGCATTCAAGGAAAATAAGTATCAGAAAACTGAACAGCTGCAGCTATCAAGCAGTGAAACCAAATCCATTTCCCAAACCTCCTAACTGCCTGATATTTTTCTTTTTGTAGTTTATTTACCCAGATAAATGCCAGATGTCAAAAGCTGTAGTGCCTTTAATCACTGAATGGAATTGCAAAGATAGAATGAAACCCCAAGCATTTCCATTGGGCAAATTTTATAATTACAACCTTCAACATTTTGACACTTTGATGCACAAAACCATCAAAGTTTGTGTTCATCCCTCTTGGTTACATAGAATATGCTCTTCAGACATACAGTAGAACAGGCATTTCAAATCAACAAATTATGTTTCTAGTTTGAGGGATTGAGAATTTATTTTAAAAGACATGTATCATATTATTCCTCTTAGAAAGAGGTTTTATTTAGCTTTAGTGTGGTTAGTGGTTTAAATCCATTCTTAAGTTCTTTCTGACTTTACCTGTTGATCACTAGCGATTGATCAGAGCTGCAGATGGCAAGCTCTGAATATTTGGATGAAGTAACATTTAATATTTTTGTTGGTATCACTAACATCCCTCTGCTAAACTGCTAACACAGGGTTATTTCCCCATGCTGAAATCTCAGATCATCTCTTACTGGTGTGATGGAACAGCACCTGCCAGCTCCAGGCAGGCCTTGCTATTGTCTCATTTGTATAATGTAACAGTTTTATTCTGGCTAAAGACAGGGAAGAAACACATTTTGGAATGCCTGGGAGTATCTGCTTACTAAACAAAGCAATATAGAGATGTACACTCCAAAGCTGCAGTAACATTCTGTGTAGTAGCACAATCAACCTTATGGAGGGTATCTCATGACATTTGTTCTTCTGCCCTTGCTAAAGAAATTTTGAGAGCTGAGTGGTGCCAATCAAGAAATTCATTTCACTTCAGTGTAATTGGGATCAGCTTTTAAATCATACACTTGTATGACTTTTTAATGGTTGGACTTGATGACAGTAAAGATCTTTTCCAACCAAAATGATTCTACAATTTTGTGATTCTATGGCATATCCTTCACAAAGCCATCACTTCAGCATCCAGCCTGTCAGAATAAAGCCTGCATTAGCACTAGTTTGCAGCAGCTTTGCTGACATGAACCAGAATAAACACAAACAGAAGCCAGGCTAAATTGTTTGGTTCACTTCAGATCCCTGATCTTTTGGAGTGGCTCCAGCATTGTATAAAGCTTCTTTTCTTCCCTTTTTTTTCCGTCCTTTTTCTTTATTTTTTTTTTTAATTGGCTTGTATGTACTGAAGTATGAAAGCTAACAGGATTTCTGTTCTTGGAAATTCAAGCTTATGGGTGTGTTGCCTGGCCCTAGCTATTGCACTGCTTTGTGATGCTGTGCAACTCCTTCTCAATCCCAAGGGCACTGAGACTAAAACGAAGCTGAGAATTTCTCTAATCAGACTGTTGGGATGTTGTTTTACAGAGGGAAACACAACAGGTCTGTGATCTTAGTCTTCTAAATCAGCCTTTATATTAAAGGAACGAATAAATATAGGAATATAAAGGGTGGTGAGCCTTGGATCTAGAGGACAGTGCCATTTCTAAGCTTCCTTTCCGTCTCATTTAAACTCAGGATCATTTCCTACTGCCTTCACTGGAATTTGTTTGAGTTTGTGTATCTCTCTGGAAGAGATATTACAGAAGTACCTGTTACCTGTGTTAACTGCGTCAGTTAAACATACCGTTTCCGTAGGTTCCCATACGTTTGATTTATGCCTCCAGACAGGGAAGGCGTTACAGCTGCCAGACAGCCCAGCCCAAGCAGCCTGGGTTAACCCCTGCTTAGGAGACGGCACGGCCTAGGCTCCCCCCCCCACCCCGCCACCTCGGAGCTTCCACAACGAGGAAGGCAGCGGGAGCACCGGGAGAAGAGGACGAGCAGGACAGCGAAAGGAGCAGGACGCAGGGAGGCTGCGGGAGCGGAAGCTGAGCTGACCCTGCCCGGAGCAGGGGAGCCCCACTCGTGCTCTCTGGGAGGTGAAAGCGCTCTTACCTCGCCGTGACAGTTATGTCAGGCACCCTTCCGTCCTAAAGTGCCAGAACACCATTGCTTAATACCCCCTCTCCCCCACCCCCTATCAAAGCCGTCGCATAAATATGAAGGCAGCGTGTTGTGAGAGTGTTCTGATGTCCCCGGCCCAGTGCTGTCTCCTTAGCCCGCTGCTGTCCCCCAGCCCTTTGCTATCGCTGGGGCGGGAGTCGATGCTTCCACTGTGGCAACTCCCCTCTGCCTGCGCCCGCAGTGATGAGATCAGATTTTGCGGCTTTGTAGGGTTGTGTGCGTTTGCTGGAAAGCCATTTGTGGGTTTAACTGACCCAGGCAAGTCAGAAATGTTGCAACTGTTCGTGACTGCTCTTCTGCTGTACATATGTATATTTATATATATCTATTAAGGCTGTTTTGATAGAGTTTCTGAAAGGCTTATTTTTCGAGTTTTTTTTTTAATTATTATTTACTATTTTCCCTTTAGTAGCGAGTCCTTCCTAATCGGGGTCCCTGCTATAACGCAAAGTCCCGACTGGTGCTCATTTAGGGAGATTTCTTGCACCCGGCAGAGTTCTCGGGATGGGTTATTTTCATTTAGGGATGTGAACTGTTCTGAAGAGGCAAAGTGTGTGTTGTCTTTAAATACACGTTTGGAAAGGGGAAGAAAAAAAAAAAAAAGAAAAAGGCTCTTGTCTTGAGAAACTGCTCGCTTTGCAGGAAACCCTCCGGATGTTTGCTGCTTTTCATGTGGCATTTGTGGTCGGCTCTGATAACGCTGGGAGCACCACTTCCAACACCGCGCTCTGTAATGGACCTGAAATAGCAACACATCGCTGCCGGAGGATCCCCGCTCCGCTCCCCCACGCTCGGCACCGCCGAGTTTAAAAGGTCAATAAATCACAAGGATGAACTCTCGGCGGCATTGTGAGGTTGGGAAAGTTAACGAATGACCCCAGGAGCCGTGCGACCACATAGGTTTCGGGAGTGTCAGAAGGAGCTCTTTCCTAAAACGCTTCAGGAAAGTGAAGTGCAACCAGAGAGTGCGGCTTGAGTAAGAGCTGTGCGGGGTGTTTTAAATTTACAACTCAAAAATACATAAATAGCCAAAACTGTGCGACGGAAGGGGTGAAATAATCTATGACGCCAGGGGCACTGAAGGGGTCACAAACTGCCAACATTTTCTGTGCAAACCAGAGAGCTTTTACTTTCTCGGCTGAGATTCAAAACACACCTTTCTTCCTTTGATCCCAGATCAGTGAGCTGGAGAAACAGTTTGCACAAATCTCCCCGACAAAGTCAGCGGCGGTTTTCTTAGTTTATTACTTCATTTTCATTATAGAGGGAGACATTTTCTTTTCTTCTGGAAGTGACAGCCCCAAAATTGCTGCAGAGGGTATTTGTCAGCTGTCCCTCCGCTTGCTGAACTTTCTCAACGCAAGCTCTTGAAAGGTTTGCTCCCTTGGGTCACGAAAATCTTCATGCTTAACAGGGTAAAAGGGACAGATTGGCGCGGAAAACATAATGGGTAATACTCTATCCTACGCCTTAATTCCTGGGCAGCCAGTTTTGTCTGAGACGGGAATTTCGGTCTGAGCTGTGAACGGATCCGAGAGTGAGGGAAGATGGACCCGCTTCGTTCGGCAGCGGCCGGCTGCTGCCTTCGTTTCGTTTTGCTTGGAAGTCATCTTGCCCCTTACTTGAGCGTTCTGTTCTCATCCAGGGACAAAACATAGACGCTTTCCTAGTGCCCGGGTTAGCTTCGGTTCTCCTAACTCAGGGCATTGCTCGGTGCCGACCGTGCTCTTGTGCCTGACTCCTCCTCGAGCAACTGGCCTGGGATGAAATGGCTAAACTGGTGAAAAGGGTGTCACAGCCTCAGACGTAACATTCATGTCCCAGTCACACCAGCCTTAGAAAAGTTTGCCCTAAAGTGCCGTCTCAAAGACGTTGGACTGAAACGGATTTAAATATCGTTTACTTCCTAGCGATCATTCCTGGTTGTTATCGCCAGGTCTGTGTCATGGTGGCTTTATACTAATATAAGATCAATTGACACATTTACAGGGCCAGGAACATTGTTTTCACCTCCGGGACCGTCTGCCAGCTCTGCCTTCGTTGTTCTTCCTTCTATCTAGAATTGCTACTCCTCTCTGTGTAGGGCCAGTGCCTGGGTTTGAATGAGGTGGAAGGGGAAGAATAAATCAAACCTTCATCCCTTCTTTCCTTCTTTTTGCGTGGGTTTGGGCAGATACTAGTCCTTTGGCGATGGTTTCGCTCCTCTCAACAGGGATAAATACTGTTAATCTAGACATCTATCGCTTCTTTCTGTTCCCTAATGAGCAGAGGGGAGTAGAACGGATGAGTGCAGGAACACTTCGGTAATTTCTCCCCTGGCGTAGTCCCGGGTAGCTCCCACTCGCCACCGCCTTTTGCTTCTGTTCAGACTACCCACTGTCTGTTAAGGCTCACGAAAGGGGTTTGACGTTGCACGACACAGGATATTTAGAGTAAGTTAATGGTGAGACTGACTTCATTAATTTGATTTCGGCGAGAATTCTTACAATATTAGTTTATTTGACTGAAGTGGCTGCCCAAACAAAGGTGTTGTTAACCAAATAAACCTCTTTGATCTTCGGCTTAAAGCTCACTGGCTCCTCAAATAAGCGTTGATGCATTTAATAACACTGCACAGCAAGGTAAATATTAAGCACAGTGCCCGTGAGAACTCCGTGGTTCACAGGGGTTAAGTATGCAAAAAAAAAATGAACTTTAGCGAAAAACAATTCGTGTTTATGCGGATGTGACGGGCTTTTAACAGACGTTTTGGGTTTGGACTCTATTTGTTCAGGCAAATGAGAGAAATCCCGAACACGGCCGTTCAACAAGCCAGATGTACCACAAAGCTCCATTTAAATCATATCTAGGGCAAATTATGCCACGTGCAATGAATACTTTGGCAAAAACTGAGTAACTTCACTAGGACGCGTGAAGAAGTGAGATTGGATGTATTTTGTGGGCATTAGCGTGGATTCAATCTCCTAATGTCTAGATGAAGTTTCCTCCTTCCTTGGGGTCACGGAGTAACACAGGTTGAGGGAGCGTGGCAGGAGATGACTCAGTTTGTTAATACGACCTGCGGCCGAAGCTATTGCCCGGAAAAGCGGCCCCGCGTGTTTCTAGGCGAGTTACGGCCCAACTCGGTACGGCTGGAAAAGATCTGTGTCTTCCACCGTTTTCGTGTCCCTGCTGGTCAGAGTTGTCCATTTCTGGCCGAGCCGGTGACGGACGGGTATTTGTCTGATGACAGCCCGATAGTGCACGGCCTCGGTGAGCTGGTGTCTGCTGCCGCTGGGGGTGTCGGGCTGCAGACGAACACGCTATCGGTTGTCCCTGGATCTCCCGCTACGCGGTTCCACGGGGGCGGGGGCAGTACTGCCCATAGCGGGACCGGCGACTGCTCAGGTGCCGGGCCGGACCTCTCCGGGAGGAGCCCCAGAGTCCGCCCTACGCCCCAGTGGGAGCCGCCACCTCCGCCGCTGTCCGGTACCACGCCCGCCCCCCGCGGCCCCATTGGCCAAGCCGCAGCTCAAATAGGACCGGACACCGGCAGCGTGATCCAAGTGCCGAGGCCGTCCCGCTGCAGCGCTCGGCCTGGGCAAAGGCGTCGCGTCCCGACATGAGCAGCCCCGATGCGGGCTACGCCAGCAGCGACGACCAGGCGCAGGGGCGGTGCTCACTGCCCATCATGATGCCGGCCATGGGCCCCTGTACGTGGGCAGAGGCGCTGAGCCCGCTGGGCGAGGCGAAGACCAAGGGCGAGGCGGAGCCGTCGGGCGGCCGGAGCAAGAGTGAAGCGCGGATCCGTCGGCCCATGAACGCCTTCATGGTGTGGGCGAAGGACGAGCGCAAGCGGCTGGCACAACAGAACCCGGACCTGCACAATGCGGAGCTCAGCAAGATGCTGGGTAAGAGCTAAGGCTGGCGACGGGTGCCGGGGTCCTGATGGTGCCGGCGGGCCGGTGTGGGAGAGTAAAGAGCCCGGGCGGGACTTGAAAGTTCGGGCTGCATGCGGGAGCCTGTGTCCCGCTGTGGTCCCTGAGGGATGTGAGAGGCGGGGGTCGGTCTCTCGGCTGGGTCGTCGTGGCGGTCGGGGCCGTGCGTGAGTGTGCGGCCGGTCTGACGGTGTTGTGGGCGCAGGTAAATCGTGGAAGGCGCTGTCGCTGGCGGAGAAGCGGCCGTTCGTGGAGGAGGCGGAGCGGCTGCGGGTGCAGCACATGCAGGACCACCCCAACTACAAGTACCGGCCGCGGCGGCGGAAGCAGGTGAAGCGCCTGAAGCGTGTGGAGAGCGGCTTCCTGCAGCACGGCCTGGCGGAGCCGGCGGGGCCCGGGCCGGCCAGCGAGGCCGCAGGCGGCGGCGGCGGCGGCAGGATGTGTGTGGAGAGCCTGGGTCTGCCTTACGGCGAGCAGGGCTACGCGGCGTCGGCGGCGTCGGGGCACTACCGAGACTGTCCGCCGTTGGGCGCCGGCTTCGACGGCTACGGGCTGCCGACACCGGACCCGTCGCCGCTGGACGCGGCCGAGAGCGAGGCGCCGTTCTTCGCGGCGGGGCTGCAGGAGGAGTGCGCGCTGGGGCCCTACGGCTACGCCCCGCACTCGGCGACCGAGTACCCGGCGGCGGCGGCCGAAAGCCCGTCGGGAGCCGCGCTGCGCCGGCACCTACCACCCGGAGAGGCGCTGGGGCCGGGTCCCGGCTCACTGCAGGGGCTGTTGGGCTGCCCGACGCCGCTGCACGCCTACTACGGGCAGGCCTACCAACCGCCGGGCCCGGGTCGCGGCCCGCCGCTGCCGCCGGGGCCGGTAGGTCAGCCGTCGCCGCCGCCGGAGCCGGNTTTATTGAAATCTTGAGAACTGACGGGTGGCCGCCACCTGCTCGAGGTTTAGGAAGGGACTCGCTGTCCGGGTAGTGCAGGTCTTCCCATCGCTGTCTTGACAGTGACACATGAAACTGTTCCTGCTGTGGAATCATGATGCTGGTGGCAGATGTGGAATGCCATTCCTGAGATCTTGTTAGAGATCCCTATGCTTTTGTAACGTTGTACAGAGGGATGGGGTTTGTATGTTGGGTTTGTACAGAATAATTTTGCACTTTTACAAGTAAAGGGGGAATAATAAAACTGGTCACTGATAGCTCTTCAAGGAGCTCATATTGTCCCTTGTTATTGGTTATTATTCCTTCTAAAACTGCTTTACCTCACGTCCCTTGCAGTAAGCAGTAGGTCCAGTCATCTTTTTTGTAGAATTAATCTTCTTCCATCTTTCTCACTCAAATTCTGACTAAAACTTTAAGCATTTAGACCCTTTCTACTCCATGCTCTTTATTTTTTTCTGCTATCTTCATAGTTGGTTTCTTAGATGATTGATTAATATGACTGTTTTTTTAAAAATATAACTTTTTTTATGTTTGGGTCTAAACCACAATAACCAAGCTCTTGGCGATACAGCTAAAAGGTTTTGTCTGTTTTTAATGTAGTCATAAACACATTGGATGCCGTTAAAAACTGTGCCTTGCTGGCGTGGCCCGGTAAGCTCTGGTTTAGCAGCTCCGTTGAGAAGTTCTTTGGTATCCCAGTGGCTGCTCTCGTTCGGCTGGGGAAGGGGGGCCGTCAGGGCTATCAGACCTCTGCTGTGCAGAACTAGAGCAGTAAATCAGGAATCGAAGTAGGTGAGAAAATCCGACACGAGCCTCTGAAGGGGGAGGCCAGTCAGGAGCAACCTCTGGGGCACCCAACCACTGATCTTTAATCCCTTCCTAGAAACAGCTGTCCTTGTTCTACACCATGGCGACAAGAGATAGAAATATCTTTGTGATGGACAAACACGCACCCTGCGGTTAAACTGATTGATAAATTAGTTATGTTTCTTTTACCTGATTTGGGGGGGTTAGGGGCGGGGGAAGAACGGGACACACAGTCATCTGTCGTTTGCTTCCCAAGATAAAGTTGTGGAGCGGATCCCTGGAGAGGAGGGAAGAGGAGCTGAAGTGACAGACTTGCCACTGATTAACCTGTCTTCCATCGAGACGGGAAATTAAATTGGGTGCTTTTCCAAATTACATTTAAAGAGGCAGTGAAAGATAAAATAGGGCTCACATACCCACAGGCAAACTGCCGCCTGAGTGCCCAGCACAGTCTCGCTGGCTAAAACTGACGAGCTAATTGCATGTTATTAATAAGTCTTTAACAGAAAACGCATCCAAACCCTTAGTATTCTCTGAAATGCTCCCTAGTTTCTTCTCATTTTACTTTTCACAGTCTTCAATTCTCAGAAGTATACCCAAAATACCCGCCCCACCACTCTTTTCACTCTTTTTCCACCTTGACAAGGGGAAAATGATGTATTACCGAATGAGGAATGACCCCAGGATGAGGACATTAGATACTTGAAGATGTTTATTACATGTTCCTAAGCGCAGACAAAGTAAACCCGGTAAAGAAACATGCGTGAGAAATTATGGGTTTGTATTGGTTGAGTTTTCCTTTTACTACACAGTTTTATCTGACAGGAATAAATTGAACTTCTATTGCCCTTTCCACACGTTTGTGGCTTTCTGAAGGAAACCGGCTTTGTTTGGGTTTGGAAATAAATAATTATTATGCTTTTGATAAGCTGGGCCTGCATTTGTTGTCTGTCTTTATTTAGGTGCAGGTTTTACTCTCCTCTGTCTGTCAGAGTTTGTCAGAAAGACAAAAGCCGAAGTGAACTTGAAACTGTAAGGGGGTTCACAAAGTAGGTTGAAAACTTTCTGCTTAGTTCTATAATACTAATGGAAATGATTGATAGTAAATTGTGTTAAATTAATATGTAGGTGTTGGGGAAGGAGTTGGACAACGTAACAATCGTGGGTGTCAGGCAGTATGTGGCAGTGATGTCCAGGCAGGTCCCCTTTGCACAGAGCTCTTGAAGACTCAGATCTAAGGAGCATTGTTTTCCTATATGTAGCCAGGTGTATAGCTTTTTATTTATCTCTCACACCCTCTCCCCCCTCAAATCTTCACTTCTCCTCAATCCAAACTCTATTTTCCATCATGACCTTCCAGTTCTAAGTGATACACTCCCAAAAGTAATATACACATAGCTGAAAACATCAAACCTTTATGTCCCACAACTGCCTGTGACAATCTGGTATTAAAAGGAGGCCCCCAAACTGGTTGATGATCTTTTCCAGGTATTTTCCACAGCACAATTCTGGCGGTCAGGTGGTGGGAGAAGGTGCAGCCCTTCCCAGGAGGCTCTGAAGAATCCTGCAAGGATGTGCTAGAAACAGAGGTGCCTCATGGCCCCTTCACACTGCCACTGCCACCCCTTTTCCCATATTGCACCCAAGGGCAATTCACTCCCTGGGAACAGCATCTGCACTTCTTTGTGGGTCTGATTTATTCCAAAAAATAACCCCAAAAGTTAATGTGACATCTCTACAAGCCTCTCTATCCTTGCCAAAGCAGCCACTCTCTAGTTGAACAGCATTAGCAGGGCAGCACCTTCAAGCCCCTTCCCACAGGACAGTGAGTGCTCTCTGCATCTCTCGAAGGCTACTGTTGCCCTAAAGGTATTCAGTTCTTCTCTCTTTTTTCTTTCTTTTATTTTTTGTCCCTCTCTTACCTACTCATTGTGTTTCAAGAAGTCTGTCGTCAGGTGTCATTTTTTTCCTAACACAAACAAGGTCCTTGAGCAGGTTTCACACTGCATCCAGAGGTTTTCATATTTTTTTTTCCTCTTAATTTTGTCTGTGTGCTCCATTCCTTAGGTGTATCAGTAGAACTTGGCTTGACTTGAGCAAAAGAGATTTCAGACAAAGGCGATGATTTAAAACCAGTTCAAGTTTCGTTTCTATAGGGCAGGTGACAGGGCAGGAAGGGAAAACAAAACCGAACTCAGTAATGGAGAGGAGCTGGGACTGAGAATGTCAAGAAGCAGTCTCATGCTCTGAAAACGTTGAATTTCTGTCCTGTTCTGGTGGTTGTCTGCTTTTCAATCTAGAAAGAGATTCATCTTTAGAAGATATTGAAAATGCAGCACTAAAAAGCAGCAGTGATGCTTGAGGTTCTGGAGCATGTCTAAAGAAAGGCAGTAGAGCTGATGAAGGGCACAAATTATATGAGGAGTGGCTGAGGGAACTGGGGTCGTTTAGTATGGAGAAAAGGAGGTTCAGGGGAGACCTTCTGGCTCTCTACAACTCCCTGAGAGGAGGTTGGAGTGAGGCGGAAGTTGGTTTCTTCTCCCAAGGAACAAGTGATAAGACAAGTGGAGACATATTCAAGCAGTGCCAGAGGAGGTTTAGGTTGGATATTAGGAAAATTTCCTTCCCAGAAAGATTGTCAAGCCCTAGAACTGGCTGCCCAGGGGCAGTGGTGGAGCCGTCATTCGTGGGTGGATTTAGAAGCCATATAGATGTGATGAAATTGTTAGTGGTTTAAGGACTGGACATGATCTCAAAGGTCCGCTGCAATCAAAACTATTCTACGAAAACATCCTATTCTGTCTGCTTAACGTTAAAAAGACAACTAATGTGTCGACTAATTAAATGCCTGCAAGACCAGAGCGTCCCTTTGGCAGAACGAGGACAGTTTCTTTCACCTCCTATGTGTTCGAAGGGGGGTCTTTAAATACTGCAACTGTCCCTGCGTCTAAAAGAGTGTGTTGTTCAGTCAGGGCTTCTTGCAGATCCCGGTTCTTTGATGCTCTAAGTGTATGTATTTTACACTGAATGATTTACTCAGGAGCTCGCAGGAGGTTCATGGCATAAAGTGTTTTCAACCAAGATGTGAATCCTGTCCTAGAACAAATGCTCTATAACTCTTGTTCCGTTGCCAGTTGGATGGTTTCTCTCTGTGTTAGATACTGCTGAATTTATCCTCGCTTTTATTTTTTGGGCTGGAAAAAATACCCTCAAAGTCTGAAAAAAAAAAAAAAAGAAGAAGAAAGAGAAGAAATTACTGTCATGGGGAATAAGGAGTTTCTACAGTGTCAAAAACGCGTTGGTTCTTGTGTAGGAGAAGAGTAAGTTATTTGTGTTCTCTGCCTGCTTTGAGGGTAAGAGGGGTGGGGGACTTCTGTCCACACTGATAATCTGGTCTCACCGTGCGTTGCAGTATCCCAAGGCTGAAGACTGTGTGGAATGACACGTTTAGTTACTTCTGAAGCTTCTCCAATAGCACCGTTTTGGGAGCAGTATGTGATTTTTTTTTTTCCCTAACGCCCTTTCTTTGCCCTACTGAATTTCTGGTTTTGGGGGTTCGGGAGTCACTGGTACTCCAGGCTCCTCATGGTGATGCTTTGTGAGACAAGCCCTATAAACTCCTGCTGTCACGTTTTATCGTGTTGTGGACGAGCTACGTGACGCAATTACACCGTTGCGTGATGCAATTGACTCCCGAGCGTGCCTCAGGCAGTTAACGACGGGTGCCTGTTCTCGGGTTAAACAGCAAGGTATGGCGAATGCAGCCTCCGGCGTGGGGGATCCTCGCCCTCTCCTGGCAGCCTGCTGGTGGCAAAGATCCGCGGTGGCCCCTCGGTTCCCCTGAACAGCACGGACACAAGGTGCAGCGGTGGTCCCGACAGCACTGGAACACGGAGTACCGGGGGTGAAGCTGTGAGTGCCTTAGGCAATTCCTGCTCGGTCTCTGGAGTGAAAATAGGAAGATTCCCAGAGCAGCGAGATGTTGGAGTGCTCCCAGTCCCGCTCCTCGCCTGTCGAACATCACCGCTCAATCGTGCTTAGCGCCCGGCACGTAAAGTGTGGCTCCGTGGAGGAAAAAACGGCTTTAATGGTAACGGTCGGGCAGATTAACTACTGACAGCAAGGTTTAACCAGTATTTTCCCCTTACCCCAGTAACGGCACGTCGCTTTTCTTTAAGAAGCCGGGAATGTACAGTATGTCAGGAGCACGCTCACAATGACGGCAGTCGGACAGTAATACAAATAATTCACAAAAAAACACCTCAAGAGGGCCTTTTTTATGAATAATTGTATTGTCTTCACAATCTGTGGGAATGTTTAGTCCTCCTAAACATTACGATGAGCCGGAGCGAAGCCGCCACGGCTGGCAGCACGGAATTACCGGAGCATCTCCGCGCCGTCAAAAGCGGGGCAGCGACTGTGAGGGGCAGTGGGTGATCCCCAGAACAATGAGATGTCGGGATGCGCCCGACCCCGCTCCCGGGGGAGCCTCGGCGAGGGGCTGCCTCCACTCAGGTACCGGGCGGGGCCGCATCAGGACGAGCGCCTGGGGCCGCTCCACGCCCCAGCGGGAGTCGCCGCCGCTGCCGTCCGGCACCGCGCCCGCCCCCGCGGCCCCATTGGCCAAGCCGCAGCTCAAATAGGGCCGGGTGCCTGCAGCCACCAGCGGGACTTGAGCATTGTGCTAGTCCCGGGCAGACGCGTCGCATCCCGACATGAGTAGCCCCGATGCGGGCTACGCCAGCAGCGACGACCAGGCGCAGGGGCGGTGCTCACTGCCCATCATGATGCCGGCCATGGGCCCCTGTACGTGGGCAGAGGCGCTGAGCCCGCTGGGCGAGGCGAAGACCAAGGGCGAGGCGGAGCCGTCGGGCGGCCGGAGCAAGAGTGAAGCGCGGATCCGTCGGCCCATGAACGCCTTCATGGTGTGGGCGAAGGACGAGCGCAAGCGGCTGGCACAACAGAACCCGGACCTGCACAATGCGGAGCTCAGCAAGATGCTGGGTAAGAGCTAAGGCTGGCGACGGGTGCCGGGGTCCTGATGGTGCCGGCGGGCCGGTGTGGGAGAGTAAAGAGCCCGGGCGGGACTTAAAGTTCGGGCTGCATGCGGGAGCCTGTGTCCCGCTGTGGTCCCTGAGGGATGTGAGAGGCGGGGGTCGGTCTCTCGGCTGGGTCGTCGTGGCGGTCGGGGCCGTGCGTGAGTGTGCGGCCGGTCTGACGGTGTTGTGGGCGCAGGTAAATCGTGGAAGGCGCTGTCGCTGGCGGAGAAGCGGCCGTTCGTGGAGGAGGCGGAGCGGCTGCGGGTGCAGCACATGCAGGACCACCCCAACTACAAGTACCGGCCGCGGCGGCGGAAGCAGGTGAAGCGCCTGAAGCGTGTGGAGAGCGGCTTCCTGCAGCACGGCCTGGCGGAGCCGGCGGGGCCCGGGCTGGCCAGCGAGGCCGCAGGCGGCGGCGGCGGCGGCAGGATGTGTGTGGAGAGCCTGGGTCTGCCTTACGGCGAGCAGGGCTACGCGGCGTCGGCGGCGTCGGGGCACTACCGAGACTGTCCGCCGTTGGGCGCCGGCTTCGACGGCTACGGGCTGCCGACACCGGACCCGTCGCCGCTGGACGCGGCCGAGAGCGAGGCGCCGTTCTTCGCGGCGGGGCTGCAGGAGGAGTGCGCGCTGGGGCCCTACGGCTACGCCCCGCACTCGGCGACCGAGTACCCGGCGGCGGCGGCCGAAAGCCCGTCGGGAGCCGCGCTGCGCCGGCACCTACCACCCGGAGAGGCGCTGGGGCCGGGTCCCGGCTCACTGCAGGGGCTGTTGGGCTGCCCGACGCCGCTGCACGCCTACTACGGGCAGGCCTACCAACCGCCGGGCCCGGGTCGCGGCCCGCCGCTGCCGCCGGGGCCGGTAGGTCAGCCGTCGCCGCCGCCGGAGCCGGGGCCGTGCCGGGAGCAGCTAGAGCACTTGCCGCAGGAGGAGCTTCTCGGCGAGGTGGATCGCACCGAGTTCGAGCAGTACCTGCGCTTCGCCTGCAAGCCCGAGCTGGGGCTGCCCTTCGCGGGCCACGACGGCGCGGGACTAGCGGCGCCCGAGGGCGCGGGACCCATCTCCTCGGCCGTGTCGGACGCCAGCAGCGCCGTCTACTACTGCGGCTACCCCGACGTGTGAGGGACCGTTTCGGGGGCCCGCCACGGACTGGCAGGGAGCTGCCCGGCTCAACTCCTATTTATGTAACTTATTGAGATTCTCCCGGGAGAGTTTAGCCGACCTCGGCTGTGGTGAGACACGCTACGGTCGTGCCGATTAAAAGCATGGTTCAAACGCCTTTCGGACTGCTGTGCCAGCGTGTTTACATCTTCTTTACGTCCATGCCGCAAATCGTTATTTATGCAACATCAGCACTGTTACCTGTTTGCCCAGAACGTGTTTTTGATAACTGTTTTTAACAATATTTATCCTTATTTTTTTGTACTATAAGGAAATAAATCTATGTACAGTTGTTTCTGTCAGTTCTTTTTGGCTAATTATGCTTTCAGGTAGGCAAATCTAAGGTTAAACTTGAATCTGTATGAAAGAGTAGTACTGAAAAAAATTGCTTGAAGTCGTGGCTGCTTCCTCTTCTAACTTTTTTCCTCCCCCAACTTTACAACGAGGAGAAGGCCAGAGTCTAATTTGTAACAGTGAGTAGGATGCAAGGTTGTTAATAAGTCTGTAGTTATCTATGCCAGTGTTTTAAGAACATCATAGATATTCTTATTTTAAACTGCTATGTTTGGGAAGAAACATTGAACTAGTTACAATTACAGGCTACTGAAGGTTTAACAGTGAAAACTCTACAGCTGAAGAGGTTGAATTAGTCCAGCTGTTGATCCTGAATGACCAGCCCTAGTGATTACCATCATGGCAGTGTTATTCTTCAGTTCTCTCCCTCAGCTAAAACCAGAGATGCTGCTCTTGCTCATGCCATTAAACATATGTTGTCATTTAAAAATATCCCAAAAGTGGCAGAGGCAAACACTGGGTACACTCTGAACACAATTAGGTATATTGACATAATAGGAGTTTTGTTTGTATTGCTTTTTGTCTTGTGTTAATTCATTGCAGATGTCCTAAGGCTATTTTCTTTCCTGTGATACAGTAGCATTATAGCCACAGTGCCCAGCTGAATTATGTTTGTAAAATAAATCCTCCATTAAAAGAAAAGGAGGGGAGGTAAGTAAAAATGCATGACCAATCAGCTCCAATTAACATTTAGTGAGTAATGTTATGATACAGGTATTAACTGTAAATGATAGACACCCATTCTATGGATCTCCACCCCAGTTAATCTATGCCTTACCCAGACGTGATACATGAAGACTGAAACTGCTCCTTGATTGCAACACTTCCAGCACTTTTTCCTTCCCAAGTTGAATCCCCGTTGCTTCAGCTGCAGTTAGCAGAGCTCATCACTTCTGTGCATCATCCCAGATTTGTTGCTTGGTGTGAGACTGGTGCAGTGCAATCAATCCCAAAGGAAATCTGTTATTGCATAGAACTGTGTAGTGTTTACAGGATGCAGCTCTCCAAAGTATTGTTAAATTGCCTTAACCTTCAAGCAGCCATTTTCCTGCCTCATTTGTTCTGTCCTCTTGGTGTTCCCTTCTTTATTTGCTCTTTGCCTTCTAATGCTGATTTATTCTTAGAACTCTGTCCATCATCTGCATGAAATGAAGCAGTAGCTGAGGAATGCCTCACCAAATGAGAGCATTTATCCTCTCCTGCCATCTGAGCCTGTCTTTTGGCCTGCTACAAGGTGAAATCCAAGGAATAAACATTGTTCTTGAGATAATGGCTCAAGACTAAAAAAAAGTGATGCTGTGAAATAATTGGTTCAATTCCCAGTTCTGGAATGATGACTGTTAACTTTGCCTCTGTCTTTTCTGTACCCTTCCTTTTGCTATAGGCTCCTTCTGCTCTACTGTTTGCATTGTTCATATTTCTTTTTTTGCTCACACTTGCATTTTCCCATAAGGGCCTAGATGCTCTTACCTTGTTTGCATATCCTCTTTCCATTCTTACAATACCAAGCTTTCCCCTCTTGTCTGTTCCTTTCGTTAATTGCTTGGCTTTTAAAATATCTTTTTCTTTGCTGTTCCTAGTTCTCCATTCTCTTTGTCTTTTCCTATGTTCCTCAGAGTCTTCTTTATAGTTTCAGTTTTAGAGTTTCAGCTATAGAACTCTGGAAGCTTTTCACAGAGGTCAATCACATCTCTGGCAGTGAGGCAATGCTTACCCCAGGCTAAATACTAAAATTTCTGCAAAAGGCTCCTAGAATTGATTGAATATGGCTGAAGCCCACATTTTCTTTAGTTTTCTTTTCTGAAATATCTGACTGGTTGGAGGTGAAACTACTCTGTTAGAGCAATCTGGGCTGCAAGAAAGGTTTTAGAAACAAAGTTATTATTGAAGATGAAATGTTACCATGTCTTCTGCATTTTTAATAAGCAACAGTTCAGAGAAAATAAATTTCCATCCCTTCCCTTATCAGAGAGAAAAATCATTTCACAGAGTATTCCGTGGCATTATCAGGGGAATATTACTATTGTTCACGTGGAGGGTGGCTGCTCCATTTGCCCATAGAGAATATATTTAGGTACCAGAAAGTCTTGGGTTCTTTCCAAGGCATTGTGGAATTACTTTATGGTGTCCCATTTACTTTAAAGCTTCTTGTTATTGCCTTTTAGAAACAAAATTTATCCTGCATGCATCCTGTTTGAAACAAAAAATTGTCCCCTGTTGAACAAAGATAAAGAGTATTGGAATATGTTTTTGTGGCTAAAGGTTGTGTCCAAGTTTACTGGGAAGGTGAACCAATATTTGAATTCATGGATCTGGGTTGATTGATACCACTTCTGGATTCAGATGCACAGTGTCACTTCTTGGAGAACAGCTGAGGTGCAATCAGGTTATCACAGGCTCACAGGATATTAGGGATTCGATGGGACCCAAGGAGATCATCGAGTCCAACCCCTTGCCACAGCAGGACCACACAATCTAGCTCAGGTCACAGAGGAACACGTCCAGACAGGCCTTGAAAGTCGCCAGAGAAGGAGACTCCACAACCTCTCTGGGCAGCCTGTTCCAGTGCTCTGGGACCCTTACAGTAAAGAAGTCCCCCCTAGTGTTGAGCTGGAACCTGCAGCTTCCATCCATTGCTCATTGTCCTATGCCAGGGAGCAACTGAGCAGAGCCTGTCCCCCTCCTCTTGACCCCCAGCCCTCAGATATTTACACAGCATGAGAAACTTGCACACACAACTGAAACAAAATTAAAAATCTCTTCTGCTATTCCTGAATAGGTCAGGACAGTGTCTCAGGGAGTAACCTGCTGGTTTACACCTACTTGTATATAGTCTGGAAATCACCCAGGTGAGAAAAATAACAAGGCTGTTATTTTCCTGCCATAAATTGAAGTGTCTGAGCAGTCATAGAATGTTGATTTTTAAAGGTCACCTATTCCAACTCCCCTGCAGTCAGCAAGGGCATCTTCAACTAGAGCAGGTTGCTCAGAACCTCAAACAACCTGATCTGGAATGTTTTCAGGCATGGAACATCTACCACCTCTCTGGGCAACTTGGGACAATGCTTCACCACCCATAGTGTAAAAAAAAAAAGTCTTCTTTCTATACAGGCTGAATCTTTCTCTTTTAGTTTAAGCCTACCACCCCTTGTCCATCTATGACACACCTTTCTAAACAAAGACTGTCTCCATCTTTCTTACAGCTCCAGAAGCGATCACCCACTCTTTTAGCCTTTCCTTACTGTCTTGCAAGGCACTTTAGATAGAGGCAGTTGTGCTTCATCCACACAAGGAGAGTCTGATTTCCAATTACAGTGCCTAAAGAGTTCTTCCCCTCTCCTACTCTGCCCTGGTGAGACCTCACCTGGAATATTGCATTCAGTTTTGGACTCCCAAGTTCAGGAGGGACAGGGATCTGCTCGAAAGAGCCCAAGGGAGGGCCACAAAGATGATGAAGGGGCTGGAGCATTGGCCTGTGAGGAGAGGCTGAGTGGTCTGGTGCTTTTTGACCTGGTGAAGAGAAGACTTAGAGGGGATCTAATCAATGTTTATAAATATCTGATGGTTGAGAGTCAAGAGGGAAGGGACAAACTCTTTTCAGTTGCACCCTGTGATAGGACAAAAGGCAATGGGTATAAACTACATCACAGGAAGTTCCACCTCAACGTGAGGAAGAGCTTCTTGACTGGAAGGGTCATGGAGCACTGGCACAGGCTGCCCAGAAAGTTTGTGGAGTCTTCTTCTCTGGAGACTTTGCAGCCCTGTCTGGATGTGTTCATGTGTGACCTCAGTTGGATTCTATAGTCCTGCTCTGGCAGGGAGTTGGACTTGATGATGTATGGAGGTCTCTTCCAACTCCTAACATTCTGTGTGATCCTGTAAGCCATTCCTTACTAACTCCCTAGCAAGTGTAGCATCCACTTCCCAGATTTTTTTTCCCCTGTAGTTAAAATTATTGTTACTACTTTGGTTTCATAGCTTGTTGATCTTAAAAATGTGGAGCAGGGTTCATAGCTCATCTATTTTATTTTGGTTTTCATTAAAAACAATAAAAATCCAATGTGCAGAATGGAGCCTGAATGGCTGCTTTCCCTCAACAACCTTCACTGAGCATGTAGATTGGTGTGGGCTGATGTGAAAAGCCAGGCTGGCTGCCTTCAGGGGAAGTCTTGCCAGGAAAGGTGGCCACTGATGGCTGAGAAAGGCCAAATAAACCTTTAACAATTTCTAACAGCATACTTCTAATTTCTGTGCTTTCTGGGGAAAAAAATGCAGTGTATTGTGTGCAATCTGTGTTTAGAAATAGGGGGCAGGTCATAGAATCATAGAATCAACCAGGTTGGAAGAGACCTCCAAGATCATCCAGTCCAACCTAGCACCCAACCCTATCCAGTCACCTAGACCATGGCACTAAAGGCCACTTGTATTTCTAGATTATTCTCTACTTTTAGCTGAATTTGAAAGGACTGATGTGACAGACAACCAAAACTCTCTTGGGGTGAATTGGACATGAATATTCTTGCATTCTTGACAGCCTCAGTGCTTCTGCCAGTCAGGAAGAGCTATTCAGATTGACTCTATATGTAAAGTAATTCAGGGTGGCTATTGATTCTATAAAATATGTGTCCTGCTAATGGTTCTAGTCAATACAGGCTTACTGCTCTGGAGAAGCTGCCTACTGCAGTAACACAACGTGTTCAGGCTTGTTCTCTTGCCTGACAGCCTTGACATAACTGTGCTATTTCCTCTATTTGTGTAACAGTCCCTGGCTGCAACACACATCCTTGGGCAAGGGTTTGCATTTTGCTGTTCCCAGATGGCCTTCGTGTAATTTGCTGTGTATGCATGACCTGAGTATTGCAGACATAGCTGCACAAACCCTTCAGCAGAGCAGCCAGCTGCCTGTCATAGTCCAGAGCCACCTTGCTTGTTACACTTCAGTCTGGATTTATGTAGCACCATAGCTATTCGTTTTGCACATCACCATAAGACTACTGCTAAGCATTTAATTTGTATAGGAGAAATATTGGCTGCCTTTAGTCTCCTTTAGTTGTGATCTGCTGCTGATGGCAGGCATGACTGATGGTGCATCTAAAGTTAGTATTTTCCCATCAGTGAAATACCAGAAATTTCCAGGGTTCCTCCTTAACCTGTGCTGTTCCTGACCTCTGCAGCCTGGTAACTAAGCATCCTCTTCTTCCACATGGAAAGATTTGTCTTTCATTGCTCTGTTTCCTTGCATTACTCACTCTTCCCATTCAGTACCTTCAGAACATGTTGCCAGTTGCTCTTGGTAGTGACAACCCCCTTGCCTTTCATTTCGGTTTTCAGCAGGCATAACAACATCATTGCTCATCCCTAACAGTGTCACTCCTTTTTGGGTTAGGGTCTAAAACATGATGATAAGCTGTAACCAGGACAAGCTTTCCCTGAAGCTATTAGAGAACTTTTAAACTTTATCAGATCCTTTTCTGCCAATGTGAACACTTTTCTACTTCACTGAAGTTAGAGATCTGAAAGAAAAGAATTTTCATGATGTTCTACCACATGTACAATCATATCCTTGTTTCATAAAAGCTTGAACTATCTTTCAGACAGTCTTTTCAGACTTCCCCCCCCATACTTTTGGACTAATCAAG
Source organism: Tricholaema leucomelas (assembly GCA_013400475.1). Lineage (NCBI taxonomy): Eukaryota > Metazoa > Chordata > Aves > Piciformes > Lybiidae > Tricholaema lacrymosa > Tricholaema leucomelas. The sequence goes on from WAAF01003065.1 coordinate 41,179, forward strand.
AATGTTGCAATATTCATTTCTCTTCATGGTTTAAAGAATCCTTACTTCTGTTAGGGACGAAGTAAGTGATGATTTCAAACCCAGAATTTGTAAACATTTTGTAGCTAGGTGACAGTAAGATTGCTTTAACTTTGAATTTATAGCATCAATAACGCCACAGCATAACCCTGAGTTCTGCAAAAGTTTGTAGTCATTCTTGTGTACTATGGTCACAGCATCACAGAACCACAGAAACATGCATGTTGGCAAAGCCCCTCAGGATCACCAAGTCCAACCTAGAGCCTTACTCTACAAGATTCACCTTAAACCATAGCCCTAAGCACCACATCCAAACCACCCTTAAACACATCCAGGGTTGGTGACTCAACCACCCTCCTGTGCAGCTCATTCCAGTGCCTGAAAGGTTCACATTTGTAGCCTGAAAAATGCTCTCAAGATTTCCAGTGTATTCTTAATGGATTTTTGTGACCCAAATAATGCTATACTTGCCTGAACTCAAGGCACAGACACCATTTGAGATGTTCTAGGGGGATTGAAGATGGCACAAGGCTGGCAGATATGACTTAGGACCCGTTGAAGACTTGCACCCCTGTGGAGCAGCACCTCGGTTGAGAGCAGGGTCTTGGCTGGAGTTTGTGATTGTTCATGCAGGATAAGTAGCTCCTTCTGGACCTGAATTTATCATAGACCTGAAGTGTTCTTCAGTTGACACCTGGGAGTGTATCAGTGTCTGAGCTAGCTAAACCTCCCTTTCTGATGCTCTCAAGTGTTATGTGAAGTTACTCCAGTTTGTAGGCTGTCTGGAAATACTCCAAGCTTCCCTTTGTGCCAAGTGATGAACAACGATAAGTGTCATGACGTCCACTATAAACAAACCCCACTGGCTCGTCTCTTTGTGCTTCCTAACTTAGAAGTACAGTAATATCCAGGAACTGCAGATATTTTCCAATATCTGTAACCTCCACGAGTTCTCATGATTTACTTTAAAGCAAGAGAAGTGAACTGATTTCCAAAGTTTACCTCTGTTATCCTTGATAACAGGAAGGCAAACAGTGTCAGTTTTAACTGAGTGTCACCGTTGGAAAGCTCATTTGTCAAACAAGTTTTCCCTTCTCTAATGACAAGGGCAAGGAGACTATCCTCTGAAGCATTGTACTTTGGCTCTGATGTCTTAAATACAAAAGCTGTGAGGAAGGGCAACTAATGGAAAAAATGACCATAGTCAAGAACTGAGGGGAAAAAAAAAGTAATTATTTAGCTTTTCGTCTGCATTAGGCCTTTAAATCAATAATGTTATATTGCTGAATGTAGTAAAAAAATCTGAACTGACAGCTACCAATTATCTACAAATGCTGCTGGAACTGGCCCAGAGCAGTGGTGGTCAATCTGAAAAGTGAACACATTGGGAAATTGAGATGACCCCAGCCAGGCTTTGCTTCAACACCTCCTGGGACGGCAACTCCACCACCTCCCTTGGCAGCCCATTCCAATGCCAATCACTCTCTGACAACTTCCTCCTAACATCCAGCCTAGACCTCCTCTGGCACAACTTGAGATTGTGTCCCCTTGTTCTGTTGCTGGGTGCCTGGCAGAAGAGACTGACCCCCGCCTGGCTACCACCTCCCTTCAGGTTGCTGCAGACAGCAATGAGGTCTGCCCTGAGCCTCCTCTTCTGCAGGCTGCACACCCCCAGCTCCCTCAGCCTCTCCTCACAGGGCTGTGCTCCAGGCCCCTCACAGCTTTGTCGCCCTTCTCTGGACATGTTCCAATATCTCAACATCTCTCTTGAATTGAGGAGCTCAGAAGGACACAGCACTCAAGATGTGGCCTGACCAGTGCTGAGTATAGGGGCAGAATAACCTCCCTTGTCCTGCTGGCCACACTCTTCCTCATCCAGGCCAGGATGCCATTTGCTTTCTTGGCCACCTGGGCACACTGCTGGCTCACGTTCAGCTACTATCTACCAGAACCACCAGGTCCCTTTCTTCCTAGCTGCTCTCCAGCCACTCTGTCCCCAGCCTGTAGCACTGCTTGAGTTTGGCTTTATCAGAGGTAGAGACACTGTCCTTGTCTGATATAGTCTAGCCATGAATCCTAATTACTGCTGTAGGTGAATGTTCAGACAGCAGTCAGTGGAAATCAAATGGCTGTGTAGATCAGGTGGGATGAGACCTTGACTGTGTTGGATGATGCCTTGCACAGCTGAATCTAGTTGTGAGGCATCTCTGCCCATGGCAGGGAGGTTGGAGTAGGTGATCTCTAAAATCCCTTCCAACCTGAGCTATTCTGTGATTCTGTTTTGTGACAGGAGAAAAGGAATGAACGTGGAAAAGCTGGACTTGGACTGTGCAAACTCCTTCCAGCTCCTCAAGGTAATTGCATTGCCCCAAGCACTGCTAATCCTAAAAGCACACACACACACCTGATAACCTGCATGCACCTCAGGCTGGGAAAGAGGATCTCATTTAATTGGTGAGAAAATAGAAGGAAATGTTATTGGCCTGCCCAAAGATTTACTGCTTGTTTTCACAACTAAAAGCCTTGCAGTTGTTGATTTTAACCTTTCACATGGCCAGGTTATTGTGCTGTGCTCCTCACTGCCAACTTGACTTAAATACTTTGCAGCAGGGAACAAATCTCTAAATCAAACGTGGTGGTTGATTCATATTAGGAAAACCCAACAGTGTCAGCAAGTATCTGGCATGGCCAGTTGTGATGGAACAGTGAAGTCTGCAGGTGATGTAAATCAGGAGCACATGATCTTAAGAGCAGTGTAGACAGTGAGGAGTGAATGAATGTTTTCATCATAAATGCATTTGCAGGAAAGTTGGTGACAAGTGAAGTTTTAATGTAGATTCCTTTTGGTTGGAAACCACACTTGCTAATATTTGACTCATTTGCTCATTGAAAAGGAAGTTATTTTCTGGCTGTGGTTTATTTTTCTTTGGTTGTTTTATAATTAAGATATTTAGCAGAAGTTACTTTTGTTCATAATTTTTCTGAAATAAGACTTCTCCATTATTCTTACTGGAAAGATTTGCTGAAAACTAACCTTCAAGCTAAACTTTATCAATAAAACCCCTGAAAATAAACTTCCTATCAGTTAGCTGCATTTATGCCCTTTGTTTGATCTGATTAAAAATGAACTCTTGGTTTCTTGGAAGTAAAGCATTTGATTAACAGACTAACCACTGCTAATCAGTTTTGAAAGCTTTGGCCTATATCTGGATGTTCTTGCATGGGATCATAGAATGGTTTGAATTAGAAGGGTCCTTTAGAATAGAATCATAAAATCAGTCAGGGTTGGAAGGGAACACAAGGATTATCTAGTTCCAACCACCCTGCCATGCCCAGGGATGCCCTACCCTACATCAGGCTGGCCACAGCCTCATTTAGCCTGGCCTTAAACACCTCCAGGCATGAGGCCTTAACCACCTCCCTGGGCAACCCATTCCAGGCTCTCACCACTCTCATGCTGAAGAATTTCCTCCTCACATCCACTCTGAATCTCCCCACCTCCAGCTTTGCTCCATTCCCCCCCAGTCCTGTCACTCCCTGACAGTCTCAGAAGTCCCTCCCCAGCTTTTTTTGTAGATCCCCTTCAGATCCTGAAAGGCCACAAGAAGGTCACCTGGGAGCCTCCTCTTCTCCAGCCTGTACAGCCCCAACTCTTTCAGTCTGTCCTCACAGCAGAGCTGCTGCAGCCCTCTGAGCATCCTCGTGGCCCTTCTCTGGACACACTCCACCAAGTCCACATCCCTCTTGTAATGGGGGCTCCAGAAGCTTTAAAGCTCATCTAGTCCAACCCCCACCCTCAGCAGGGATATCAACTAGGGCAGGTTGCTCAGAGCTCTGTCTGTGCTGACCTGGAATGTTTCCAGGGATGGGGCATCTCCTCCCTCTTAGGGCAACTTGGGACAGGGCTTCATTGCCTTCAGTATAAGAAATTCTTCCTTTTATCTAGTCTAAATCTTAGTTTCAAACCATCAACCCTTGTCTTGTAAGAACAACCATCACCCCTTGTCTTGTAAGAAAAACCATCACCCCTTGTCTTGTAAGAAAAGGCATTGCTAAAAAGCTTGTCCCCATCTTTCTTAGAGACGTGGGCAGAGAGGGCACTTAGGCACATGTACATTGTTGCAACACTTGATCTTTAAAAACCCTTTTAATCCTCATGGCAGAGTTACACTGAATTTAACAGAACCAGGTTTGTATTTTGAGATTTCTTTGCTTTTATCCTCACAGCCAACTTTCAGTGAAGTTTTTCATTTGGAGAGTGGCCACCTATGGCTGCTGTTTATCCCAATGTGTACACCCACGGGCAGGCAGCTTCAGCCTCTAATCCAAACAGAAGTTTTCACTCAAACAAACCCAAATCTGCTGATCCTATCTCAACAGGTGTAAATTAAGAAACTTGTGGAGCTGATGATAGTTTAGGGGCTCACAATCTCCACAGCTAAAATGCTTAGCAAGATTGTATTTAGGGGATGACTCTAATTAACAGAGGCCATGTTAATCCAAAATAAGGATGCAGCTGCTGACAAATTGTATTTAATTGGTTTAAAATGTGTTTTGAGACAACATATCACATAGAATGGCCCCTGAAACAGTGAACAGAAAATCTGGAATCACTGCAGAAGCTTTTAATTTGTAGAATTGTTACTTTTGCCTTAAAGAAGCATAGAATCAACCAGAGATTAATAAACTTGTGTGTAAAGTGAGAAAAGGCCACTGTGAATCAAACCCGCCGCTGCTGAACACAGCATTTGTGGATCAGCTACCATGGCTCTGAAGTCCACAGAGTTTGTCTTCTGTTTCTGTTAGACACCCTAGTTGGGATTCAAAATCCTCCCAGGTTGGAAGCAGAAGATAACTTAATGTTGAAAAGCTGTGATATATTTTCAGGATGCTACAACATCTTTTAGAGAGTTAGACAAAATATTTCACTTGCTGTTGTTAGCAGAAGTGCAAAATGAAAAGTGCCATCATGTAATCCTGCAAATAGAAGGTGCTCCTGTGAGAAACTGCTAACATGTAGGATAGGGTACAACAATGTGATTCATAGTGATTAGATGTTGTGCTGAGGGATTTGGTTTAGTCAAGCACTTGTCAGTGTGAAACTAATGATTGGACTCGATGAGCTTGAAAGGCTTTTCCAATCTAAGAAATTCTGTGGTTCTGTGATGCACTGGAGAAAAGATTTGTTGTTGTTGTTTCATTGTTTATCTGTTCTCTGTAGATGCAGACTTCGGCACTGTGGGTTATAAACCATAAAATGCTGAAGTTAGTGTGAGGAAAGATTTGCATTGCTTGCTGACTTCATGTAAATGTTTTATTCAGCAGCATGTTGAAAGCAGAGGCACAAGTGGGTGTTTACAGGACTGGGGGGGGAAGCCTGAATAAACCTGGGTTCTTCATTTCCTGGCATAACTCCTTGGGAAAAATGGATCTGTGGAAAACAGGGAATTTGCTGCCCATCTTTGTCTGAAGGGAAGAAGTGTTTTGCAGGGGAGTGTTTCTGATCAATATTTGCCTGCTCTGTTGCAGAGCTATGGTTTCATTTATTTTGTTATAATAGTGTCAATAAAATACGGCAGAGAGAGAAACTACCCTGATTTAATTTAGCACAAAATGCCAAAACCTGTTAGGTTTCAGGCTGCTGCTAGACCACCTGTCTTGATTTCCTAGCCTCCTGGCCTCTGTCTGCCCTGTAGATGACAGATTAGCTGTGAACATCCTCTATAAAAGGAAATAGTGTTCTATAAAATTCACACCAGGGTTTCCAATTTAGTATCAGAGTCAGGACATCCTAAAATAAAATCTGTTTCAAAAATAGTCTGGGGGGAGGGGGGGTGGAGTGTGTGTGTCAGGGTTAAAAGCAAACAATCTCCTGATGTCAGTTTGTTCTGTGAGAAAACATGCATGGAAAAGGGGTTTAGTGTCTGGTTCAGGTGCAGCAGCTTTTTGCTGATGGGGAGCAAAGCAAAACAATAATAGCACGTTCTGTGAATCGAGTGTGATAAAGAAGAGTTCCTATAGAACAAAACAGGAAGTTTAAAAAAGGCCAAACAATTGATCTTTAAGGACAGGAATGATTTTTTTCAATTTTAATTTTAACCTTTTTGTCTTGGCTTTAATTTAGAGTGCAGAGAAGTGATGCGAATCTTTGCCAGCAAATAGCCTCTTAGTGCATTCAATGCACAGATGTTGATGCGTTTGGTGACAGGGAAATATTTTAGGTGTTTTCTTTCTGCACAAGAAAGAAAGGTACTGTGGCAGCTGGAAATGGCACAGCTTGACTGGGCACCTTCCAGGGTGATGTTTGAGATGGCTCCCATTGCAGGGAGATGACTCAAGCTCTTTCTTAGCAGAACTATTATCAATAATAAGTGATAATATTATTAGTATAATAATTATCAACATCATCATGAAGATTTTTTTTTCCTGTTATTTGCCCTAGGAAGAGGGTGGAGGGGGAAACCTGCCAGAGCAGAGCCTGGTGGGACCACTCTCATGGTGAAGAACTTCCTCCTCATGTCCAGTCTGAACCTACCCATCTCCAGCTTCGCTCCATTCCCCCTAGTCCTGTCACTCCCTGAGAGTCTAAAAAGCTGGGAAGGGACTTCTTAGGCTAACAGGGAGTGACAGGACTGGGGGGAATAGAGCGAAGATGGAGATGGGTAGGTTCAAACTAGACGTGAGGAGGAAGTTGTTCAGCATGAGAGAGGTGAGAGGCTGGAATGGGTTGCCCAGGGAGGTGGTTGAGGCCCCATGGCTGGAGGTGTTTAAGGCCAGGCTGGATGAGGCTGTGGGCAGCCTGATGTAGGGTAGGGTGTTCCTGGGCATGGCAGGGGGCTTGGAACTTGGTGATCCTTGTGTTCCCTTCCAACCCTGACTGATTCTACGATGCAACACTCCCTGTCCACAAGCCTACCTTAAAGCAGAGGGCAGAAGAACAATTAGTTGCACCACAGAAGGTGGGTGAAGAAAGTTGTCCTGGTTTGAGCTAGACCGAAGTGATTCTGGTCAGTGCTGTGTGTTCCCAGTTAAGGCTCTGCTCACTGAGGCACTTTCTGCAGTTCTAGGCAGAGTTTTGGCTACCTAGGCTGTGTAAATCAGGATGTTTGTCTGCTTACACTACTCATTAACTTCCCAATATTGTTTTATTTTCATGATGAGTCCTGCAGCATAACCTTTGAGTTTCCTGAGTTTTATCCTAAGGCCTTTTATTCCCCCTGCCCTTTGTTAAAATATATTTTTTGCAAATATTATTTTCCAGCTCTTGCCTATGGTTGAGGATGGGTTTGCTTTGAGAGTCATAGAATCATAGAATCAGTCAGGGTTGGAAGGGACCACAAGGATCATTTAGTTCCAACCCCCCTGCCATGGGCAGGGACACCCTACCCGAGATCAGGCTGCCCACAGCCTCATCCAGCCTGGCCTTTAACACCTCCAGGGATGGGGCCTTAACCACCTCCCTGGGCAACCCATTCCAGGCTCTCACCACTCTCATGCTCAAGAACTTCCTCCTCACATCCAGCCTGAACTTACCATTTCCAGCTTTGCTCCATTCTGCCTAGTCCTGTCACTCCCTGATATCCTGAAAAGTCCTTCCCCAGCTTTTTTGTAGGCCCCCTTCAGGTACTGAAAGGTCACCTGGGAGCCTTCTCTTCTCCAGCCTAAACAGCCCCAACTCTTTCAGTCTGTCCTCATAGCAGAGCTGCTCCAGCCCTCTGAACGTCCTCTTGACCCTTCTCTGGACATGCTCCAGCACATCCACATCCTTCTTGTAATGGGAGCTCCAGAACTGGATGCAGTACTCCAGGTGGGATCTCAGCAGAGTGGAGCAGAATGGGAGAATCACCTCCCTTGAGCTGCTGGCCACACTTCTCCTGATGCAGCCCAGGCCCTAGTTGGCCCTCCAGGCTACAAGTGCACACTAGCAGGAACAATGAGTTATCTGACTTGGGTAGTAGTCTTTGGTGAAAAATTGAGCTGCACTTTGGGCATTTACATCTTGAATCCCTTTCTATTTAGAAATGTTATTACTTGTTATGTATTTTAATAAAATGAGCCAACTGTATGCAATTGCTGATTAAATATAATGCAATCTGATACTGCTAATCTGATGGGAATCTTGTAGTGAAAATTATCCTAATACAGAACATGGTGCAATGTATTAATGCAGAGTTTTGTTAGTACTCCAATATTTGGAATAAGCTTACAGTCTTAGGGAGCTTTTATTCAACACTAGGGGAGAAAAAAAAGGTAGATTTTAGCTGGCAGGTAAATGTTGCCATTATAAACCTTTATGTTCTGTCTCTTCTGAGTATTTGGGTTTAACTTCCAGTCATTTGGTCTTTGCAGCTATCCTGAAAAATCTTGTAGTGCCACTGCTCTCCACCTGGGTGCTCAAAGAACGTGATCAAATCATTGCCTCAGCTTTTCTCTGTTAAGCTGAAAGCATTGAGTCTCTGGAGTCTGCACCATCAAACCTCTGACTCATTGCCGTGCTTGCCTTTGATATGGTTGTAGCTGATCAATGCTCTGTTTAATATTAATTTGAAACTGGGTTATGCAGTTGTAGAAAAGGTGCAGGGGCACCAAACAGAGATAATGGAGATTCTGTGCTGCTATTTTCTGTTCCTGCTTCATAGTCCTCCTTTTAAACATCCCAGAACCACAGTAACCTTTCTGGGCACGTATTTCTCTCAAAATCCATCTTCATCTGATCATCCTTCGCAGTGCTTCTGATTAGCAGAGCAGAAGTCATTGTCTTTTTATCCCATGCATGACTTTACATTTGCTTATCTTAAAAATGCATTGGGATCACCTTCCCACGTGATGGTGCTTGCTCAGTATCAGTGAACTCTACCCTTTCTGTTCTTTGCCTTTTCCCCAGCCTTCACATCTCCTGTAGTGACTTTGCTTTCTTCCAGAAGTGTTAAGTTGGATGAGATAACTGATCCTATGGAATCCCATTGAAAACAGAGCTTATGTCCAGATACGTTGTGGCTATGTTAGCCTGATGTTGAGCAGGATCCTGCTTAGGAGCATGCTCCACTGCTTTCAGGTGGGAATGACACAGCCAGCCTGGCCTTTGGCTGGCCAGCAGATTGGTGGGTGGAGCAGGTATGAATGATCTGAATATGTTGCACTGACACTATTATCCCTTGGACTTGTAATACCATCAAACAAATCCATCAGACCAGTTGCCATGATCCAGTGTAAACACACAGAAATTAACATGTAATCACCATCCCACAATTTTTATTGGCTGAGGCCATGCTGCCAGCACTGTTTGGTTTTATCCAGGGCTTTTTAAGAGGTTGGCAGGCCCTATAGTGTTGAAATTATCCTAGAGATACTTGTTTGTAGTGGCAGAGACCGTCTTGCTTTCACTGTTCTGAACCCTACCTGAAAACTGTGAAGCATTCTTCAGAGTTCCTCTTCCACTACTTGTTCTAATTCATGGTCCCAATCTGTTGATCAAAACTATCCAACTTCAGTAAGCTTTTAAGAGAAGCCCCTTTTGTTACCACTGAAATCAAATGGAATTTGATCAGCTTTTTCTGATTGTCCATGCATAGAACAGGTTGGTGAACTCTCCATTGTACATTTCTGCTGTGTCCACATTATCAGTGAAGGTTTATAGTAGCGCTGTTACACTGCCTTTGGGTTTTAAGTAAAATAAGAATGTTCTCAGTCTTCTTTTTCATCACAGTTCCTTTATTGCTGGTTTTTCATTGCCATTAGCTTTCTTTGGGTTTATTTTATTTAAAATTATTTATCTATCAGGTTGTGGCTTCTTGGGCAACTGGCTCATTTCCAAATTATCAAAACAACTTCTTGCAAGTAAGTTCCATTTAAAGTGTTTAGCTTGGTGAGTCTGGCCCTTTAAAGTAGCTGATAGATCCATGCACCTCTATGTGCATGTGTTTATGCAGATGACTCTTTTGTGGTGCTTTTGGCAACATAAAATCTGAGGTCTCCTAATAGATTCATCTACACCTTTCTGCTTTTTTAATTTCTGAACATAAAATCTCAAGCTTTTGTTATCCAACCCTAGAACTGACACAGCCCATATGATGTCCCAGCTCTCATTATGAACAGTGCCTGCCAAGCCCATTTAAGATTTCTGAACACTCTCAAGAGGTTTGGTTTTTTTTTTTTTAAACTCATTTTTTCCAAGCTTTAGCTGCAGTTGCACAACCTTTCCCCCTCTTGATGAGGTTACAGAGGGAAGTGGATAACACCAGAGATCTGCAGCTTCTCTGTGTGCATCCTTGATTTGCTCAAGGCTTAGGCAGCGCCTCAGGGGAGGACGCTTCTGGGAGTCTCAAAAGATCCTAGGTAATAAAAAAACCTAGCTGGGCTTTGAAAGAACTAACTGAACTTTAGCAAAGATCATCTTCCTGCTTCTTTGAGTCAGTAGAAAACACCCTGTAGTTTGGTACAGAGCTGTGCACTGCTGAAAGGCTTTTCATGTCTCCTTGAGATACAAGTTGAGCAACATACAGCATTGACACACATACCCCCAGTCACAGCTGTGTCATTCAGCTCCCCAGGGAGGTAATAGGGGAATGACATCCCTCAGTGCTTGGTCTATCATCTGCTTGAGGACATGGACAATTGCCCATCTGGTTTAGGATGGCAGAATAGAGGATATTCTGATTTAGCCACCCATCTGAGCTAGGCAAAGAAGGAAATCTCTCTACTCGCCTTATTATGGCAATCATCAACCCAGAGCAGCCCCACAGACAAGACCTGTAATATTTTAGTATTTCCATTTCAAACAATTCAGGTCCTTTGTACAAATAAAAAGACATTGAACAGTTTATTAAAAAGAGGATTAATGGGAAAGCAGAGCAGCTCCTCCTGGACAACAAATACATGACCTTTTTGTATCCTTATATCCTGTGAATCAGATGGCTGCATTTTCACCTTTATTTATTTACTTAGAACAAGGGAACCTTGATGTTGCCTTTTTCCACACACCCCCCACCCCCCTCGGGTTATTGTATAGCTCACAGCTATTTGTTGCATCTGTTTCCTGTGAAGGAAGCTCCTCGCTGCCTTTCTCCAGCAGGTGGAAGACTTGCTGCAGCATGTGCGGCTCAGCAGCCCGAGTGCGGATGCTCACCGCTAAAAGAATCCAACGGAATAAGCCATCCTGGTAAGCAAATGCTATCAAAAAAAGAGGCAGTTTTTAATTAATCTGTTGTTTGCAATGCCTTTGTTAATCGTGTAAACGGAACGGAGAATAAAACAAAAGGCAGTCCCTGCGCTGAAAGAAATATTGAAACCTGAATTGAGAAACAGAACGTGGGAGATGCCACCAGGGTAAATCCCAGCACTATAAATAGCTGTGCAAGCCCTGCTGGGTTTTGTTCTATATTTGTTCTGTCATCACAGCTGTAGAAACTCCTTGTGAGCTCAAGGAATACACTTCCCCAAAGCACTGCACTTGGGAGATATAGAAAGACTTTCTTAAAGATCAGTGGGACATTAGTATTATTTATGTATTTTTTCTCATCAGGAAAGGTATGTTTGAAAAAAAGAGGAAATTAAACTTTAACATATTAGAGATATTTGTCCAGGACAAGGAACAAGAGAGAGACCATATAAAGTCACATAAAGGATGCCTGGTTTTATGCAACTTAAAATCATGAATTATTTGGGTGCAGTCATAGAATCATAGAATCAACCAGGTTGGAAGAGACCTCCAAGATCATCCAGCCCAACCTAGCACCCACAGCTCTATTCAGTGAACTAGACCATGGTACCAAGTGCCTCATCCAGGCTTTGCTTGAACACCTCCAGGGACGGTGACTCCACCACCTCCCTGGGCAGCCCATTCCAATGCCAATCATTCTGGCAAGAACTTCCTCTTAACATCCAGCCTAGTCCTCCCCTGGCACAACTTGAGACTGTGTCCCCTTCTTCTCTTGCTGGTTGCCTGGCAGAAGAGACCAACCCCACCTGGCTATAGCCTCCCTTCAGGTAGTTTTAGAGAGCAATGAGGTCTGCCCTGAGCCTCCCCTCCTCTTTTGGCAGCATATTTCTTTTGCGATTCTACAAGTCTGCACTGTATAAGCCTGCCTTAACTTTTCTGCTCTTTATACTTTTATTGTGGTGTTGCAGAACCTTCAGAGCATAATTAGCACATTTATTTTGGGTAATGTACTTTTACAGGACTGGTAGAAACAGTCTGTCTTGTGGAGCTGCCTACACTTGCAGAGGGAGCCAGAAAACTTTTACAATAAAGGAAACACAACTGTATGGTTTAACAGGATCTGTGGACAGAGTCACTCTCCTTGTAGTCAAATAGCTTTCCTTGGCATGTTGTTCTGCCTTCATCTCTCTCGTGTTTGAAATATTCAGTGACAGGGATTTGAGATATAGCATCTGACAGGTGATGATGTTGCTGTGCTTGTGTGCTTCAGTGCTGGCTTTCATGGGAATTGAGCAGCCGAGACTATTATGCTAGTTATTGATTTTGGAGTAGATAAGTAGTGCCATAGCTAGCTCAGTAGATTGAAGAGGTTGTCTGTTTAATTGCTAGTGAATGTCAGGGTGGTGCATGGGCTGGTGGGGGCGTGTGAGACATCTGGAGGTGTCCCTAGGAGCAGGGCAGCCACTGGTACTGTGGCAGCCCTGGGCGTTGGACTTCATTGAGACTGTATTGAAGGAGGAAAGGTCAGGATGCTGATATTTCTGTAGCACAGCACAAGCACACAGCCCTGCAGTGGAGCTGAGACTCATCCCCGATGCCAGTTACATGGACTGTGAGATTCTGCCCTACTGTAGCGCTGGAACTCGGTTATGTGAAACTGCACTTTAAATGTAGGCTAGGACTTGGCTCAGTGGAGCTCCTCCCATCCCTTGGAGAGTGCTCTGAAAGACTATTTCCATTACAGGACTCTAAGACCATTAAGTGACACTTTGCATTTACGACGTCATTGTAGCTAACATAAAAGGTAGAAGTGAGATCGATGTGCCTTGATGCCACGGGAGATGAAAAGCTCTCTTCCACCTCCGGGTGGCACTGCTTAAAAACGCTTCTGTTTGCTTAGGGCTGCGTGTAGGAACTATCCATCATGCCTTTCCCAGCTACAACCGCTTGCATCATCATGCACGACAGATAAACTGCTGTTTTCCTCAGTGTAGGTACGAAAAGCAGAGCCTTGGGAAAGCTTCTGATCACAAACCACAGCTCCAGAGCTCCAGGATCTTGTCAATTTGTGCTTGTTTTCCATATCTGGTGTTCTGAAAACATTAGTGTTCTGGTTGTTTTTCTTAGAGATTTTCTATGCACTATTTCCATCAAGTTCTTCTTACCTGGTGATAAATGGCAGAGGAGGAATCAGAACAGAAAACCCCACTTGGATCATTGACCTGTCCCACAAAGATTCTGTGGTGTATGTTCTTAGGTATAACAAAAATTAATCCACCAACAGAAGTTCGAAGCTGCCACCTGAAAGCTTCTCTAAAGTCATAATTCAGCATCTGGAAATTGTGCCATCGGAAGGAAGGATTTCTGGTTTAAAATGTGTTTGTATCAGGGCTGTGAGTTGTCAGAGCACTTCCAGTTTAGTCTCTTCAGAACTCTTTGTGACTATGATTGCTGGGATGTAGCTGTTCTTAAAGGGAGTCTCAGGACTCTCACACATTGTCAGGTTTTATGGAAGGTATCACAAAATCCCTGAGACAGCCTGTGGTGTTGTACACACTGTCTCAAATTACACCTTGGCTTCCATAATCCCATTTTAACAGCAGGTCCTCTCTTTAAACAGAACAGTTTGGGTCAGAGGCAGACTCTGATTCTGCAGTCATTTACTTAGGTTGGGTAAATGCTACTTGATTAATACGTTTCAAGTAGTCTGCTACTGATCCATTAATGGAATGCAGAGGTAGGATGCAGGAGGAGATCTGAATAGGATTAGAGATATAGTGAAGGAAAGAGGAATCCTTGCTCTGTTTAAAAATAAAGTCTTATAAGCAGGGCCTAGTAACTATCATAGAATCATAACTATCATCCTACTTAGTTATTTTAATGGTAGATCACTGTTAATTTTGGAACACTCTGTATATATATGTGTGTGTGTATCTATATATATAATTTTAACTTTCTGCTGCTCTGGGAAGCTTCTCTGGTGCTGGGAAGAAAACCTGCAGAGAATATTGAAAAGCAAATTAAAAATACTTCAGGACTTGGCCAGGATTTGGTGTTTTGCTCTTCAAAACCAGTTTCTGATTTCACACTGAAGTATGAATATATTATGTGTGTATTTTAGTCACTCCATTACATTTTGCTTCACCAGAGCATTTCTGCATTTTCATGTAACTGCAGCAATTGAAATGAAACAATATTCTAACTAGCAGTGCTTCTCACTAAGGTTCTCAGTAACACCTTATTACATCTGTCATGCATTTCAAAATGAGCAGTTTAACATTGCTTTTTAATATGTAATTTGATAATTTACATAGACTCTTAGAATCATAGAATCATAGAATCAACCAGGTTGGAAGAGACCTCCAAGATCATCCAGTCCAACCTAGCACCCAGCCCTATCCAGTCATCTAGACCATGGCACTAAATGCCTCATCCAGTCTTTTCTTGAACACCTCCAGGGATTCTTTGGCCTGGAGGTAGGATTTCAAGCTGTCCCTAAGTTCTCCTAAATCTCATCTTGGATTTCCACAGTTCCTGAACCTCCAACAAGTTGTTTGTTGTTGAAACAGCAAAACTTGCTCCCTGACTTAAACAAATAAATCGGTATCGCTGTGCTCAGGGGAATGCAATATTTCTTCAGTCACTATAGCCTCAAATACTTCACCTTTTTGGTGTGTCAATCTCTGTCTTTGCCAGAATCACAGAATCAATTCCACATTCACTGCATCTAATATTTTCTCACGAAAGTGCTTTCAAGTTTCATTAATGTCTGTGCAGTGTTTTTCACCCTGTCTTTGCTAGTCTAATTGATCCATCTCATTAATAAGTAACTTCAGATTCTAAGAGGTGCCAAACTCTTCATGATGCCCACAAGCTGATATGTTTTCAGGGGTGCAGAAGAAGATCTTGAACTATACTTTTAAAAGCCAACATCATTTTTTTCTCTAGAGTGTTGACCTCTATTGCGAAAGAAAATGTTTGTAGGAAGGAAAGTTTACAGAAGAGTCATGTTACAGACTCAGTCGTTTACACACTGCTCAGGTTATCAACTCAAAGTATGATAAGGGATTAATCAGACCTGTTGCTTGAGTATTCAGTAGTCTGTTTGCTGTTGCTATAGGTACTACAGAAAATGATACTGAACTAACATACACGTTTGTTTTCAGCTGGGGCAGTAGTGTCTGGAACACACTGTAGCTGCAGTGTGTGAGCAGGAAGAGACAGCATCCAGCCTTTAAACACTGACTATGTGGCTTGGATTTTTCTCTCACATATTGTAGCACTTCAGAGACCTCACTGGCTATCAAGTTGTTTTCTAGAGGGTCAGGTAATGCCTCCTCCACTTTTTTTCCTGATGATTCATTCTTTAGAGTGATAATGAGGACGAATTTATACTCTGCATTGCAGAGTATACATACTCTGCTCTATGCATTGCAGCATATTAGATATGTGAGGGCTTTTGAGGGGAGGGGGAGAGTTTGGGGAAAGATATTTGTAATGTTTAGAGAAATGTTAAATTTGTTAATTGCTGTAGCTGATGTTTTCTGTCAGCCTTTGGAAGGATGTGCACCAATGGTTTTTTAGATTGGGTTAACTAAGTTAATCTCATTACCTCATACCTGGTTTCCTTATTGATTAACTTTATCTCCAGAGCATCAGAGGCCTTGAAACTTTCTTTGACTTCAGTGACAGCCCCTTTTTCTTTTTGTTTAAAAAAAAAGGAGGACATTTTTATTTGGATGCTTAACCTTAAGTGCTTATATTTGATGAAATTTGTTTTCTTGTGTACAAGAAAGTGTATACGAAGTGCCAGGCTGGGCAATGTCCCAGTGTGTAAGGGCTTTCCTTACATTTGAACTTGTGCTCTTCATTCTCAAGTAGAGATACTTCTGTTTTGTTATCCCTGTGTCCAGAGAACAAAGACAAAAGAGCATCTTGCAATGACATGATCACTGAACCCTTTTTTGGAACCACTAAATGAAAATAGAAACAAATATACAAATGACCTTAATGTTTTGCATTGCTCTTGAGTGGCAGACCTGACTTGATGTTTATTTGAGAGTCAAGCTCCAATTTCTCCTTCATCAGCTAAAAAATTGCTTGTGCCAAGTAAGACAAAATTCATCAGGAAAAGGCAAGAATCCCTCCAGAACAGGCAGCAGTGAATGTCTTTTACTGGGACGTAGGACAGGATGGAGCTGCCTTGTAAAAGAAGTGAGCTCAGCAGTACATTCTGTTTGATTTTGCTCCAGTTGTGTTATACAGGCAGATTTGGAGCTGACATAAGTCTCAGAGCTGAGTGTGTAAACACAACAAGTTTCTGTTTGTCTTTAAAGACAAAGCCAACCAAAACAAAACCCTATGGAGATGTGGCATTCCACCATGAGATTCCTAGATACCTGACTTGGGACTGCAGATGTGGTTAGGTGGATTTAACTCTTATGGATATGCTTAAGAGGAAACTGTGTTCTGCTTCTGTTGATTCATGTCTAGGGGAAATGCCATAGCTGAAGCCATTTATCAGGCATAGGAATAGGTTGCCCAGGGAGATGATGGAGTCACCATCACTGGTAGTATTTAAAAGGTACATGGAGGTGGTGCTAAGGGACATAGTTTAGTAGCTTAGCAGCAGTGGTGGGATTGTGAGATATAAGTGAGTGTTTGGAACATAGAGTCATAGAATTAGTCAGGGTTGGAAGGGACCACAAGGATCATCTAGTTCCAGCCCCCCTGCCATGGGCAGGGACTTCTCATGCTAGGTTAGGCTGTCCAGAGCCTCATCCAGCCTGGTCTTTAACACCTCCAGGGGTGAGGCTTCCACCACTTCCCCGGGCAACCCATTCCAGGCTCTCACCACCCTCACGCTGAAGAGCTTCTTCCTAACATCCAGTCTGAATCTACCCATTTCTAGCTTTGTTCCATTCCCCCAGTCCTATCACTACCTGACAGCCTTGAAAGTCCCTCCCCAGCTTTCTCATAGGCCCCCTTAAGATACTGAAAGGCCACAATAAGGTCACCTTGAAGCATTCTCCTCTCCAGACTAAATAGCCCCAACTCCCTCAGTCTCTCCTCATATCAGAGCAGTTCCAGCCCTCTGATCATCCTTGTGGCCTTTCTCTGGACACCTTCCAGCATGTCCACATCCTCTTGTAATAGGGGCTCCAGAACTGGATGCAGTACTCCAGGTGGGGTCTCACCAGTGCAGAGTAGAGGGGGAGGATCAATGCCCTCATCCTGCTGCCCACACTTCTGTTGCTGCAGCCCAGGTTCTGGTTGGCTTTCTGGGCTGCAAGAGCACACTGACAACTCAGACTGAGGTTCTCATCCACCAAAGCTCTCTTCCAACCTCAACAATTCTGCAGTTCTGTGATTCTATTGCTGAAGATATCTTAACTAACAAAACACTCTCAACTTTCATTTCACAGAATGTAAACAATTTTGTTTGCACATCAAAAAGCAAATAGATTGTTTGTACTGTTATAAGCCTTTAAAACCATCTTAATGAGCCCCTCCTTGTTGAAGTGAGTGTTTGAGGTGGTTACTGCTTGTGCCATGGCAATAGATGCTTTCTGTTCCTTTGTATGTGTTCTACTGCCTTGGTATCACTCTTGTCAGCAGCACAAATAGTGTGCTTAGAAACTGTAAACTAAACATGGGAACACAATCAGTGCCATATAGCTTGTGATTGCATTTTGTGTTCTGAAACCTGATAAAGATCACCCAGAGCTACTTGCCAAGTCAGACTTGCACAATATTCAGTGACACAAATTACCACCCATGAAGTTTTACCTGAGTGATGAAAATGGCACAGAAAAAAAAGGATTTATTGTGTAAGGAGCTACTTATGTTGTAACAACAGAATCATAGAATCAACCAGCTTGGAAGAGACCTCCAAGATCGTCCAGTCCAACCTAGCACCCAGCCCTATCCAGTCAACCAGACCATGGCACTAAGTGCCTCATCCAGGCTTTGCTTGAACACCTCCAGGGATGGTGACTCCACCACGTCCCTGGGCAACCCATTCCAATGCCAATCACTCTCTCTGGCAAGAACTGCCTCCTAACATCCAGCCTAGACCTCCCCTGGTTCAACTTGAGACTGTGTCCCCTTGTTCTGTTGCTGGTTGCCTGGCAGAAGAGACCAACCCCACCTGGCTACAGCCTCCCTTCAGGCAGTTGTAGACAACAACGAGGTCTGCCCTGAGCCTCCTCTTCTGCAGGCTGCACACCCCCAGCTCCCTCAACCTCTCCTCACAGGGCTGTGCTCCAGGCCCCTCACCATCTTCGTTGCCCTTCTCTGGACACGTTCCAGTATCTCAACATCTCTCTTGAATTGAGGAGCACAGAACTGGACACAGTACTCAAGGTATGGCCTGACCAGTGCTGAGTACAGAGGCAGAATAACCTCCCTTTTCCTACTGGCCACTCTGTTACTGATCCCGGCCAGGATGTCATTGGCTGTCTTGGTTACCTGGGCACACTGCTGGCTCATCTTCACTATTATCTACTAGTACACTCAGGTCCCTTTCTTCCTGGCTGCTCTCCAGAAGTACATCTAAAACAGATCATGCAAGAACTGTTATATTGGGCTTTGTCATCTTGTTTTTATCATGAAGTGCTTCAAATAAGTAAATAGTTGTAGAATTCCATTTTCCAACATGCACATTTTGTGTGAGCAGCTCAAAGATAGCTCAAAGTGAACCAGGCAAAACCTGAGGAGAAGTGGAAGAGGTACCTTTTGGTGTTAAATATAATCCTCCAGATTTCATGACAGTAAATTTAGGACTTCTTCTCTAGTCATAAAATAGAATCATAGAATCCATTTAATGTGTCCACTCTGATGTATTGGAGAGCAGAAGGTGGTCTGTATTGTACTGGTTTAGTAGAGGGGAAGGGATGCCCAAAATGAGTGAGAGGAAATTCAAATCACATAAACCAGTCAGTCAGAAATGATGTTGAGGATTGTACCTGTGTCTCATAACTAGGTCAGTGTAGTTTTCAGGCAGTAATTTTGAAAGGACAAGATTGTTTTTTTCCCCTCACAAAACATAAAACTGTGGGAATCTTTGCCATAAGCTCTCATGGATGCTCAGAAGCATAAACAGACAAAGGAAGGACTAGAGAAAAGCTGATGGAGAATATATTCATCAGCAGCTCTTGAGCTCATGGTCTTTAAGCAACATTGGATTCAGGATGTCACTCGGCCATGGAATTTGGCAAGCTTGGTGGGCCAAAGGATTTGTAGATGTTGTTCTTGTTTATGGTGTTTCTGTCTAGGACTGTGCTGCTGGACATGGTGAAAAATCCTGGCTAAGCTGATGCTTGGTCTGGCTTAGCCCTGGAGTTAAGTTCAAAGTTTATCTGTTATTATATTTATTATTATTATTAATGAAGATGAATATCTTGGGTTTTTTTTCATCCTGGTATATAAGAGGAGAGTAGTAGGGTATGTAAGAGGAGAGTATTAGGTTATATAAGAGGAGAGTAGTGAAGATCCACCTCAGTCATACTTTATCACACTGACTTAAGGCAGCCTCTCTTTCATTCACCTCCCAGTTTTGTTGCTGACAGATGACCCAACAGGACTGTTTTATTCTATTCACATAAGCAACATCTCTGCTGCTGAAGGGTCTCTGAAAACTGTATGTCAAGGTAGAGCTGTCTAAGAGATGGCTTCTGGCAGAAATTGTTAGGGTGAGCTCTTTGAAACATAACAGGTTAGCAGCAGCCTTTCAGAATAACACTCCATGATAGCAGCACTTTCTGCATAATTTCAGTGCTGTTGGTGCCTCCTCTGCCCCTTCTCTGAAGCACACTCTGCTGTTCCTGTCGCTGTTGCTCATTGTGATACATTTCTTTAGCTGATTGTAGGTACTTCTGTGTTGGACCTCACCTTTTTAAATGCCACAGATGTCATAGGAGTAGCTTCTGTGCTTCAATAACAGCATAGTTCTCAGGAGAATAAAATTTAATAGGAAACACTCCAAATGAAAAGACCAAAGACAATGACAGGACATAAGAAAACATTTTCTTCCTACAATTTCTTACCACCTGCAGCTGAAAACAGCATGTCTGTGATACAGACTTTCCCAGTGATTTGCATTTGCCAGGCAGTAAAAGTGTTGTACTTTCCCTAGCTGTTTGAATATGCAGGCCCACTCAGCTCAAAAATAGTTCAGCTTTGAGTCTGTCTCTTTTTTTGTTCCTGTGGCAGCTCTCTCTTACAGAGCAATGTTCCTCTCAACATGAGAATACTTTGGTCCCATTCTAAATCATAGTCTACTGTGCATCTTTTATTAGTCTCTTCAGTCAGCAAATGTCCTTTTGTTACATAGC
This sequence comes from Tricholaema leucomelas, assembly GCA_013400475.1. Lineage (NCBI taxonomy): Eukaryota > Metazoa > Chordata > Aves > Piciformes > Lybiidae > Tricholaema lacrymosa > Tricholaema leucomelas. The sequence goes on from WAAF01003065.1 coordinate 61,690, forward strand.
GATCTAGGTCCCCAGATTCATTGAGTACATTCTGACCAGTCCAGGACAAAACTTGTGTTTTGTTCTAGCAGAAGAGCCAGCATAATATGTGCACTTTATTCTAGAATATGTTTTGATCTCAGGAAGGTGCTGAGGGCTTTATTCAAACACTTCAGTGCTCAGATGAGGCACTTAAATTTATTTTAAATCTCAAAATTTAGAAGAATGAAAAAGCTAAAGCAAAAATTAAGAACTAAGAATTTAAAAAACCCCAAACCCAGATAGCTTTAGAAATGGAATAATAGAATTGTAGGATTGGCAGTGCTGGAAGGAATCTCAAGAGCCATCTAGTTCCAGCCCCCTTGCCATGAGTCTTGAGCAACCTGGTCCAGTGGAAGCTGTCCCTGTCCATGGCAGTGGGAACTAGATGATCTTTAAGGTCTCTTCTAAATCAAAACCAAGAGAAGGGCCACGAGGATGCTCAGAGAGCTGGAGCAGCTCTGCTGTGAGGACAGACTGAAGGAGTTGGAGCTATTCAGTCTGGAGAAGAGGCTCTCAGGTGACCTTCTTCTGGCCTGCCAGTGTCTGTAGGGGGCCTACAAAAGAGCTGGGGAGGGACATTGTAGGCTGTCAGGGAGTGACAGGACTAGTGGGAATGGAACAAAGCGGGCGGTGGGGAGAGTCAGTCTAGAGGTGAGGAGGAAATTCTGCAGCATGAGAGTGGTGAGAGCCTGGAATGGGTTGCCCAGGGGGGTGGTTGAGGCCCCATCCCTGGAGATGTTTAAGGCCAGGTTGGATGAGGCTGTGGGCACTTATTCTAGAGTAGGGTGTCCCTGCCCATGGGAGGGGGGTTGGAACTGGATGATCCTTGTTGTCCCTTCCAACCCTGACTGATTCTATGATTCTAAATGTCTGCTTGCTCATATGTCTCAGAGGCTCTTGTAACAAATAACTCAATATTTGGTGGACAGAGAATTTATTCTGGATATTAAAGGACTAGTTGGCTCTTGCTTTATTTATTGCAAAAGAGGACAATGTTCTTTATTCCATATGTATTCAGTTTATTTGACTGTATCCTCTAACCTCACTTTTCAAGTGCTTTGCAGTAAGAAAAATCTGTAACTGCCTTTAAAATGCAAGAATTTGCACAGCATTCATCATAGTTGAGGAAGGGGTTTGCATTGGGACCCTGGGTGCTAGACAGCTGAAACACTTCCAGAAGCCTGTGGGATCTGTTTGTGCTGTGATGTTCACACTTAGGTTCACAAATTTATTTTCAGCTTTACAACATGAGTTTCTAAAGTAATCATCTAAAGTTTAACTGTCACCTTTGTCTGAACACATGCAAAGAGTATATTTTTCTTCCTTTTCTTTGTCTGGCTCAACTCCCAGGGTGCTCATTCATGTGAAATAAGTAAACAGTTGTCTGCATCTACATGTAGTTTAAGACCGATGCTGCCAGTCACTGCTGGAAACTGCTGCAGTTGAGAGGCTCACAGGATGTCAGGGGTTGGAAGGGACCCAAAGGGATCATTGAGTCCAACCCTTCTGCCAAAGCGGGACCATACAATCTAGCTCAGGTCACACAGGAACATACTCAGACAGACCTTGAAAGTCTCCTAAGAAGGAGACTCCACAACCTCTCTGGGCAGCCTGTGCAAGTGCTCTGGGACCCTTACAGTCAAGAAATTCCCCCTTGTGTTGAGGTGGAACCTCCTGCACTGCAGCATCCATACATTGCTCCTTGTCCTATCCCAGGGAGCAGTGAGCAGAGCCTGTCCCCCAGCCCTCAGATAATTATAATCATTTATTAGATCTCTCAGTCTTCTCTTCTCCAGACTAGACAGCTCCAGGTCTCTCAGCCTCTCCTCATCAGGCAGTATTCCAGTCCCCTAATCATTCTTGTAGCCCTCCACTGGACCCTTTCCATCAGATCCCTGTCCCTCTTAAACTGGGAAACCCAAAACTGAACACAGTACCCAAGATGAGGTCTCACCAGGGCAGAGCAGAGGTGGAGGAGTTGTAGGTTTGTGTCACACAAATTAATTCTCTTGACATTAACATTCCTTTACCAATTGAGTTGGAGGGAAAACCATATGAAAAATGTTGGAGCCTGCGAGTGGATACACTGGGAAGTGATTTATCTCAGAAGGGTGGGAACTAATCTTTTTCCAGTTTTTGTCTGGAGGTTGATGGGTTTGTTTCACAGATAAGGCTCTGGCACTGAAGGCAAACTGAAACGAGGCACTTGCTGCAGAAGCCTTATGGGTGGGGACAATATTAGTCAGTATTAGCACGCAAGCAAATGTTGTCATCAGTTATAAATACTTGATGGTGTTTGATGATATAAGTAATGTTATAGAACATTTCAGAAGTAGTTCTTTACAGCTGTTCTGCCATTCTGATATTCAAAGTGCCAGCAAATAAAGAATGGCAAGTGATGGTGAAATAAGACTTAGCAGATGCATGTGTTTTGAGATGTGTCTCAGCTAGAGGTGAAGGCTGAGATCTAAAATACTTCTGAGCATCCCACACTTCACAAGGAATGTATCCCAGGAATATGGTAAACTTGGTGCTTTAACAAAGTTGATCCCATTCTTAGCTGTTAACAACAAGCTCTTGGGAGAAATTCACCATTGGTACGATTTAGTTTACTCAAATCTCTCCATTTTATAAGCAAACAACAGATTAGAAGAAAAAAACCAAATGGGCTTCTTTTCCTTCTCCAGGGATGGCAACTCCACCACCTCCCTGGGCAGCTCATTCCAATGCCAATCACTCTCTCTGCCAACAACTTCCTCCTAACATCCAGCCTAGACCTCCCCTGGCATAACTTGAGACTATGTCCCCTTGTTCTATTGCTGCTTGCCTGGCAGAAGAGACCAACCCCACCTGGCTACAACCTCCCTTCAGGTAGTTGTAGACAGCAACTTGTTAAATTCTAAACAGGACCTTTCCATCATGCAAGCATCTGTAAGATTTGATTTTTTTTTCCCTCAGTTCCAGTGAAGCCAGAGTTAAAGTCTCAAAAGAGAGGGGGAAAAAGGAAAAAAAGGAGCCTAGCAAGAAGAAAAAGGTCCAATTTGAAATATTTCATGTAAAAGATTTGATATGTCACTTTGATTGTAATATGCTTTATTTTGTCATTTAAAACGTGTGGTAAAGCTGCTAACAGAAAAGGATCTTAGAATCATAGAATCAACCCAAACCAAAGAACTGAAATTTCATATAGAAAATATCAGAGTAAGTAATTTGATGGCTTCTCTCTTTTTGTGTGTGTGTGTTTTGGTGTGAGGGTTTTTTTTTTCGGAGTATTCAAGTCCTGAAATTTCACTTGGAGCTCCAATGATGTGGCCTAAGGTTACAAACCCTTGGCCACATTATTAGCCCCTTTTACTTGAATGGGATTACTCAGCTAATGGACACAGTTTGCAGACTGGTTGTCTGAAATCCACCAGTATCAAGGGAAATATTACTATGACTAAAGACTTACTATTGTAGAAGTGAGGATATTAGCTCTGAATCCTTTGAAGATAACAAAGGCAAAAAGTATTTTCAGCCTCATTTGTCTCTTACCCACATCTGCTGCCACCAGGCATTGTGTTTAAAAAGGGAATATTTATGAGGCAGTAATTCTGATGAAACACCTCGATTTTGGCTAGATGCATTGCATGAGCAGGGAGCTGCAGCTTCTGAATTCAGGGATCTGTGTTCGTCCTGGAGAGCTGCATTTGATTAGCCTCAGCTAAAGGCCGAACGCCCACCCAGCTGCTCACCTGCTCCTCTCCTTAGGGAAGCAGGGGCAGAAAATTGGATGAGAAAGCTCGTGGGTTGAGGCAGTCAGAGGAAATGCATTCCAATTAATGTTGTGGGTAAAACAGTCCTGACTTGGGGAAAATTAATGTAATTTATGTCAGTGAAAGTAGATTCAAATAGCAAGAAACAAAGATGAACACTAAAACAACACCTTTCCTCTCTCTCTTCCAAGCTCAACTTCACTCCTTGACTTCAGACTCCTCCACCCACTCCCTGAGCAGTGCAGGAAGGGAGGGAGAGTGCAGTAATTCCATAAGAGAACCTCTCAGCCTCCATCCCATACTTGTGGATCCTTCCACAAGCTGCAGTCCTATAGGAAAAAAAGCCTAAGCTCTGATGGGTTTAAAATTAGCTAAAAACACCACTGTCCTGGGAAAGGATAAAGAGTGGGAATGTTTTAAGCAGATTATAGGAATTAAGGACCAGAGAGCAAGCAGAAGACTAGGGAAGTTTTAAAATGGAATGGGGACTTCATTTAAAAAACTGGGGAGGAAAAATATTCTACCACCCCTCCCAGATGTTGAGGTGCTGGAAGGTGGCCACAGGAGGGCGACAAAGCTGGTGAGGACTTGGAGCACAGCCCTGTGAGGACAGGCTGAGGGAGCTGGGGGTGTGCAGCCTGCAGAAGAGGAGGCTCAGGGCAGAGCTCATTGCTGTCTNAAATATTGATTCAAAAATATGCTGACTATGCAGACCCTCAATTTTCAGGTGCATCAGTCTCAGGAACAATGCTTTTCACTTCTAACTTGTAGAAATATGCCTCCCATTTTACGTTTTTAGTGCTATGATATATCACAGAATCACAGAAACATCCAGGTTGGCAAAGTCCCTGAGGATCACCAAGTCCAGCCTAGAATCCTACTCTCCAAGATTAACCTTCAACTGTATCTCTAAGCACCACATCCAAATGACCCTTAAACACATCCAGAGTGGGTGACTTCACCACCTCCCTGGGCAGCACATTCCAATTCCTGACCACTCTCTGTGTGAAAAACTTCTTCCTAATATCCAATCTAAACCTCCGCAGCCTCAGCTTGAGGCCATTCCCCCTTGTTCTGTCTCAAATTACCTGTGAGAAGAGCCCAGCAGCAGCCTCTCCACAATGTTCCTTCAGGTAGTTGCAGACAGCAATGAGGTCTCACCTCAGCCTCCTCTTTTTCAAACTATACAGCCCCAGCTCCCTCACTTGTGTGTATGTGCTTGCATCTCTGGGCAGGGCTTGGGTATGGTTCTTGTTTCACATATTAGTTAGCTAAGCTGGAAGAAATGAGTCTCACAAACAAAACCCAGCCAATTTTGAACCAGCTCTTTTCCTAGAGTACAAACATGTTGTGATTAATTAGTACTCCCTTGTCTTATCTTCTTGCCTCTGCAGCTATTTTAGGTTATATCTTGATAGAGAGCTTTCTTTTCAGCTGCAGACAAATTTGTTGTTATTTATTGCAGCACAAATAAATCCTGGTGTGTTAGGAGTTGTCTCTCAATTTGAATTTTTAGCCTGAGAAAAGTCTGTTGAAACTTGTAATTTGAAGAATGCCAATGGCAATAACAAGAAAGAAAAAAATAGAAATAGCAAAATGGAAATTTGCTTTCTAGCCCTGGAATGGGGCCACTCAAAAGTTATTTTTCATCCTCATTCCCTGCAGTGTTTCTGAAGGGAGATAAAAGTTCAGGATTGGTATCCAGAACGCACTCTGAACAAAGACTTGCCACACTTTCTGTAGTCCAAAAAGGCAAAAGAGTAAGTGAGCTCTGTTTGAGGTTATAGACTGAGGGAGATGGAGGTATTTAGCCTGGAGAAGAGGAGGCTCAGGGCAGACCTCATTGCTGTCTACAACTGCCTGAAGGGAGGCTGTAGCCGGATGGGGTTGGTCTCTTCTGTCAGGCAAGCAGCAATAGAACAAGGGGACACAGTCTCAAGTTGTGCCAGGGGAGGTCTAGGCTGGATGTTAGGAGGAAGTTGTTGGCAGAGAGAGTGATTGGCATTGGAGTGGGCTGCTCAGGGAGGTGGTGGAGTCGCTGTCCCTGAAGGTGTTCAAGAAGAGACAGGATGAGGCACTTAGTGCCATGGTCTATTTGATTGGACAGGGCTGGGTGCTAGGTTGGCCTGGATGATCTTGGAGGTCTCTTCCAACCTGGTTGATTCTATGACTCTATATGTCCTACAAGAGCCATGCTGTGACTACAATAGCTTCTGATATCATCATAAGTGGATGAACAATGTGGCATAACATAGGCTGTGTTTTTCAAGAACAAGTTTAATTCCCAAAAGCAAAAATAAACCTAAAATAGCATTAAACCACTAAGACAGTCTAATTGCTTAGAGACAGCTTGCGTGACCAGATTATAGCATGTCACTTCTTCTTAGATCAGCCTCTCTAAGTAAATAGACATCTCAGCATCTGAGTGTTTCCCTGTGGCAGTCTGCTATGAAAAACATGAGGAGAGCTACCCATCATCACTCCTTTCACTTGCTCTTCCCTGTGATTTGTTTGAAGTCCCAAGGATTGCTTTATCTGCTGAGGTAGGGCATTGGAGCCCACATGCCTGCCCGTTTGCTCCTTGTGATGGGTCTGTTGTTCTGTCACAGCTCTTGAGGGATTGCCATGGGCTCACCTTGGCTGGTGCCTTTATCAGAAGTGATTTGACAAGTGCTGGTTTGTTTCAGTAACATCCAAATAACTTTTTTTTTCCTGCAAGTTGTTTTTTTCTTAACACTCAAAGTGAAAGCCTTGAGGATTGTGATTCCAAGTAGAGGTTGCTCCGGAGGGGGTTTTGTGGGTTTGCTCTGTTTTTCCAGTCTCTAAGGCCTGTGTTTGGAGACAGAGGTGGTTGTGCTTGCAAAAAGAGGGAGCTGAGTGCTGCTCTTCAGACCGTGTAACTACATAACTGTGCCTTTAGAGCCTTAGGGGAGCATGGCCAGCATTGATTGTATTAGCTTCTATAGCTTTGCCAACATACACATTCCTTGAGAAAAAAGAAATGTAATATTTTATCTAGTCTCACATAAGAAAACTTTAAAGTGCTCTTCTTATTATTTTTACTGATAGAACTGCCTGAAGGCTGCATTGATGTTTTGCAGCATCCATTCTGTGGTCCTATGTTTAACTCATAGACTTCCTACTTACAAATAGAATCACATCATAGAATCAGTCAGGGTTGGAAGGGACCACAAGGATCATCTAGATCCAACCCCCCTGCCATGGGCAGGGACATCCTACTCTAGATCATTATTTCTTTTGGTAATTTAATTATAACTTGATTAAAAACGAATAGCATCAGCACCAAAGCATTTTTTATTGTAAATAAACCTCAAAAAATCATCATTTTTAATCAAAAGTTTTATTAAAACAAAGTGGCATTATTGTGCTAATGTGTAATTTGAAATCAGTGCTACTGGGTGTAGAAAAGTTTGCTGACAATATCACAGGATTCATTTAGAGAAGCCTGACAGATGGAAAATTAGCAGTGATAACACCTAATATGGCTTGATTCTTTTTGATTGAGGTGGGTATTGCCTTTCTATTTTATGTCCTGTATCCATCCAATGTCACTTTAGTGCTATTTGAGATCAGAAATGGGCATTATGCCAAAAGCATAATGCAGAATTAGATGCTGGCTGTAGCATGGAAAAAGGAAAAAAAACTAATTCATGTTCTAATTGGCTCAAAATTCTTTAGAAATATTACATTTTGGTAAATACCAGCACTGCATGTGCAGGAGTTTAGAAGTGCCAGATCAAAACAAAATGGAAGGAAAAGAACAGATTCAGGAATATAAAATCAAGATACTGGAAAATGTCATTTTAATCCAAAGGATGTAAAATTAACTGAAGGTATCTGAGGAGAGTTTGTGTATATGTGACTGTGTGCATCTATATATACTTAGATATAAACTTGCATATGCAGAAATGCCTACTTAAAACATTTGTGTGTGAGTGGAAGAGAGAATAAATGGAGAAGGGTGGAAATCAGACATCCTGAAGGGCTACAGTAGTAGAGGTGATGACTGCCTTCAGATTTAAAACTCAGTGTGAAACTCCTGAGTCGATTTAAGGAAGCATTCAGCTGTTTTTCACACTGAGTATTGCAAATAAAACTATCAGATATAATTCAGTAGTACCTGTGTACTTGCACCTCCAGTTGACACAGCTGAGCAAGCTGAATTCACACTGGTGATTGAGACACAGTGATGCGACACTGGATGTGGTTGTTTGGGCTGTTTCCTCCAGGCATCCTCAGGTTTAAGTCAGATATCTTCTCACTTGCTTCCTGGGATAGGACGAGGAGCTGCATGTAAGCTGCAGTGCAGCAGGTTCCACCTCAACACAAGGAGGAGCTTCTTTACTGTAAGGTTCCCAGAGCACTGGAACAGGCTTCTCAGAGAGATTGTGGAGTCTCCTTCTCTAGAGACTTTCAAGGTCTGTCTGGATGTGTTCCTGTGTGACCTGAGCTAGACTATGTGATCCTGCTCTGCCAGGGAGGTTGGACTCGATGATCTCTTTCAGTCCCTTCCAAACCCTAACATCCTGTGATGCTGTGATCCTGGCTCCTGAGTCCAGGGCCTTTAGATTGGAGTCCACAGTTGATGCTGCTTCCACGTCCATCAAAGAAATTGGTCTCTATACCCAGGGTTAATGTTAGATGTTGCCACTGGGCATTTGTAGCTCTGAAGTCAATTGTGGAGTCAGATGTACCCAGAGCAGTCTTCTCTTACACAAAGCCTGGGCAGGAGGAGCACTCAGCTCCTCTGTTCACTGTCTTGAAAGCTGAGGCATATGGTCTTAAATCCTTGCTCTAAATCAAGCAGTGAACTGGACCTTTTGGAGTGGTGAGAGAACTCTTTAAGTACCAGCCAGAGGCATGGAGGACATCAGAAGCTTGCTGCCTGGGCTGTAAGGGTCAGTTTCTTCAGACAAGATGGGCAGAGCAGTGACGAGCTCTGTGTTGCACCAAAGCTAAGACATTAAGCAGCTTAGTGTTGTCAGAGCTGCAATGGGTGCCCACGTGCCCAGCAACAAAGCTGTGCTCTTAGCATGAGCCTGGGTACCTCCAGGAGTCGGCAGCACAGCAAAGAGAGTGTTTGAAGATGTAAGTTTTAATCAAAGACTTTAAAGTGTTTGTAGGAGGCAAAGATGTACAACATGCCCAAGCTCTGTCTTTGCCCCTTCTTGACCTCAGTTTATGAACTCCCTCTGCCTAGAAACAGCCTCTGGACTCCATCAAGGAAATAATGTCAGGCTCCAGCAATGAATTTTTTAGTGTCCTCCTTGTAGTTATTTATGCTGCTGCATCTTCATAAGATTTCTTTAGCTTATGCTTCACAGTGTCTCTAGGAAGTAGGAAAACTGATGAGATAATTGCACAGAATTTCAGATGTGTAACATTGAGGAAGGTAGGGTTAAATTTCAAGATAAGCTGGTAACAGCTTGGCCAGGGAACTCCTGTGCTACCTTCTTAATCCTTCTCTTTGATCATGCTCTTTTGGAGACGCAGAGAGCTATAGTTACCAATTAACAGGTTGGTAAGAAGTACAAGGAAGTTAAGAGTATGAAAAAAAAGCATGTGTGACAACTTGAGCTGTCTTAATGAGTGAAATGTTCTGTAAAACATTAAGGTCCATGTAGAAGTTTTCTAACCCATGCAGGAAGAAGTCAATCTTTAATAAGCTGACAGCATCCATCATATCTGCAGGATGTTGTAATGTATCTGTTTTCTTTTTTTTCCTAACAAGTCACTGTTAAAGTCAGTACAGGTGGCTGAATTATTATGTTCATGAAAGGATTGGGAGGGTCAAGAAGGCAAATAGGTGAGGAAAAAGGAAATTTTTGAGAGGTAGGAGAAGAAAACTAGGGCTAGGGGAAAATATCTAGTCACTTCTGTCAGTTTAGAGGGTTCAAGATGCTGTGTAAGCACTCACATGTCACTGCTGTGAATGGTCTAGATTTAATACAAAGTGTAGTCTAGGATGGCTGGTTTTGGATGCCTATAGTCAGAAAAAATGGAAATATGGCTGAGCTTTCCCTTCAGCTGGCATGTCTTAGGAGATAGAGGGTGTGATGGTTTGGGTGTTACCTGCCAGCCTACACTTAAGAAAATCACCCAGAGTAGACTCAGCTGCTGGAAATTGCATGAAGCTTTCTATTTTACAGCTTAGCACAATATACAAGCAGATATTTACAATATCTACAGCTATAGACAGAAATAGTACTAGAGAAACACAACAGCCCTCCCAGAAACCAGAGTCCCCAGGAGGGGCTCCCAATCACCCTTCCACCTTCTTCCTGCCCCTCTACCTTATCCCAGACTTTGCCTTAAGTTCACGGTGAATTTGGAGAGTCAGCCATCAGGGCTAGGAAGCAGAAGGATTAGTCAGACAGCAAGTTAGAAGGAGAAAAGTGCAGCCCAAAGCCCAGAGATAGACTGTGTTATCTGTGTTTATGTCCTTGTTTTATACATCTCAGCATGAGTGCAGCAGACATCACCATTGTGTCCTTTTCATCTAATTCCTTTCACCAGAATATCCCAGCTAGGCTCAAACTAGCACAGAGGGGAGGTGTGGGTGGTTAAATACCTACAATACCTACCTGAGATGAGAAAATGAGGAAAACTGAACTGAGAATGATTATTCATTTAACTCTGGGACAAGCTGTACACTCTAGAATGAAATTCTAACCCACTTAAAGATGCTGGGTCAATTTGTACTTCTGCCAGGCCAGACATTTTCCAGAGGGAGCTGTCCTCTGAACAGAAACAGGCATTCACATTTGAGTTCAGTTTTAGTGGTGGTTAGAAACCAGAACAGGTCAAGCAGGAGTCTTGCAGTCCATCTGACCATAGAAGCAGAGCTCTCCTAAAAGCAGACAAAGCAGGGCTCTGGTTTTGCTTTGTTTCCCTCCCCAGAGACACAGATTTTTTTCCCCCTCTTTCTGCATCCCCAGCTCTTGCTTATCAAATCTGTTGGAGAATTTAATGAATAAGAGTCTGTGGGGATTAACTTGATAAGAAGTTCATGTATATCAAACACTAAAATGCTGTTGTAATGCAATGGCTCAAAATCTTATCAGTAGTAACATATTAATAGTGGCACAATTTTGGGAGGCTTTACTGGAAAGGATGTAAACAGGCTGGGCACACTGAAGGGAACTTGACCCAGGCCCCTGCTTCTAATGTGATAATTTCCTTTTCAGCTTGATAGCAGTTTCCTAACTCCATACCTTACTGAGCAGTCCAAGTGAAAAAAAAAAAGGCAAAAAAGGCAGAGGCATAAGAGGTTGAAGGGACTTGGAAATATAAGGCACATTATCAGCATTTTCTTGGGGCATGAGGTCAACAGTAATAGTTTAACTGATGTAGCAGCTGCTTGTTTTAAAGTAGTGACTCACACTTGAATGATAAAAATACTCCTGCTAACTGCTGTTCCATATGGCTCCCACTTAAACAAAGGGTGTCATTCAAGGGCCATAGGATTGCCAGGCAGGGAGGGCCTCATCTCACTTGGTTCTGACCCTGCTCTGACTCAGGATAATGCTGCAGAAAGGGCTGCTTGTGTTTCTCAACCTGGGATGTTGGTTATCTGCTAAGGAAAAAAAGGACTATATCAGCAAACATGATAATATAATTGCTAACATAGGTTTTTTTTTCTTTCTTGGGCATTGGTTTCCTGGATGTGTTGCTGATCTTGAGAAACACTGAAGGCATGGAGAAGGAGGTGGAAAATGTTGAGTTATATTTAGGTACTTTGGACACTTAGTCCAGTTATAAAATGAAGTCCATAGACAAGGAGGAGGGATTACTCAAAATCAGAGAGTAGTGACAAAAATATTCTTCACAATTATTTTGATGCTGTGCTTTTCTGGGCTGATAGAAAAAAATTGGTGTCAGTTAGAAACTTTCTCTTGACTTCAAAAGCTTCCACTTGAGCTTTGGGAGCAGCCCAGGCACTGTGGCACAAGTTTTTGCATAGACTTCTTCACCCCTAGTTGTGTGGCTATGAGGAATGGTACTGTCAGTTAGAAACTTTCTCTTGACTTCAAAAGCTTCCACTCGAGCTTTGGGAGCAGCCCAGGCATGGTGGCACAAGTTTTTGCATAGACTTCTTCACCCCTAGTTGTGTGGCTGTGAGGGATGGTGCTGCAGGCTAACTGCAGTCACCAGGTCTTCGACTGCCTGTCTCTGTGCTGCTGTCTTTGTAATCAAAAGGCAAACTGGCACAGATGCCCTTGGCCACTAGAACACATCCTCTGTACTCACCTGTCACTGTGTTCACAGAGAGCCAAACCTGAGCTTTCTCTGTTTTCTGTCTTTCAGTGAGAGAGACCAGAACTAATGTTTGTGGCTACCTCACAGTGATAGTTTCACTTATTGGCCAGTCACTAACCCTCATAAAGAGCAGGACCAAGGAGGAGATTGAGTGCAAGTTAAATCACAGAATGGTGGGGGCTGGTGTGGACTTCTGAAGATCATTTAGTCAGCACTGAGAGTTGAAGGTGTTCTGGAGATAAACAGTCACATAATTTAAAAGTGAGAATGACAGCAAGCCAGGAAATTGTAATCCTGCTTGCAATTACAATGCTAATCACTGATCTGTTCTCTCTTGTGGCCTGATTTTGCCTTCTTAAATCTTCTGGACTAATTTTATATTTCCCTATGTTCCTTTCCAAATGATTTGTATATAAAAAGAACTGTTTTCCCATTATTAAAGCTCAGTTCTTATCACACCATTTTAGTAGCTCCAGGGATGTCAGTCAAGCTGCCAACATGAATGCATGATGTGTGGTTTTGCCTCAATATTGATCAATATTTCTATGGTAGTTTTTTTTGTGTCCAGTGGGCTTTAAGCCTGAATTAAACAATTATTATTCCAGAATCCCAGAATGGTAGGAGTTTGAAGGCACCTCTGGGGATCACCCAGTACAACCTCCTTGTTAAAGCAGGGTCACTCACACCAGGCTGCCCAGCTCACAAAGCCCAGGAGGGTTTGGGATCTCTCCAGAGAAGGAGACTCTACAACCTCTCTGTGCAGCTATATTGATGCTATTATTAGTATCAAGTTGACAGTTTCTCCTGTCTTTGCAAAATGTATGGAGGTTTTGTAGTAGAAGAAGGAAAACAGTGGAGCTTTTAAGTTATATGCCTGGGCAGAAGTCTTGTAAGGCTTTTGAATTCTTAGAGTTGAGGAGCATTCATACTGTCAGAAGGTGACATTTGTTTGTCATCTTCACCAGGTCCTTGAAGTATTATCTCTCGGGTCTCAAATTCTAGTGGCAGAATATACTGAGGGATTAGCTGGTTATTGAAAGTGGCTTTACATACACTGGAAAGCTAATGAGAGTAGCAATGATATTTGAAATCCTGCACTACAAAGCAAATCAACTTTATAAAAATTCCTATGTGAGAAGTTAAGTAATAAGACATTAGCATAACACCAAATTTGGGCTTGTTCATCTTCTGGGTGAGTAAACAACATGAGTACTGCTTGGAATGTAAGCAATACATTAGCTAAGATGATTTAATACCTAAATATTTATGTTAATGTAGCATTTAAGAAAGCAGTGTTTATAGCAAAATATCTGTGCATATGCATCTTAAAAAAGGGAAGCTGAAGCAGTGTGTTTAAACTATAAACATTGACTTCTCTACGAAGAAAAGCAGTTTAAAACTCATTATGGCTCACGGTGGTAGTATTTACTGAGCAGTGTTTTTGTTAGGGTTCTGCACAGCTAGTTTAGAGAGCTTGCTGTAATCCTGATTAAGCAAAGAAGCTCCAAATCAGATTATACATCTGGTAGCAATTAGATGGAACAGTTACTATCCAGGGACATAGTATTTCCACTAGAAAAAGAAAAAAACCAAGCCACATTCTGTAGTATAATTAAGCTTCCGTTAGACGTAATCCTCCTGTCACTTCATAAAGTATATTCACACACGTTCATAATCATTCCATTGCCCTTTTCCCAACACATTGAAATGAAGATGATAGAACTCCTTCACCCTGGCATGTCTTATTGGGTGTTGTAAAAGAAACTGTGGAATTATTTTCATTGTGGTATCTGAATAGACAAAATAGGGGAGAATCTTTAACACGAAGAGGATGATCTTGACAAAGCGGTTGAACAAAAGCAAGGATTAATACCAGGGCACAGTTAATAAGCAGTCTCAGGGGATGAGAAGTAGAAGATTCAATTTTAACATATTTCATAGAATCATAGAATTGTCTGGGTTGAAAGAGACCCCAAGGATCATCTGCCTCTACCCCCCTGCGATGAGCAGGGACCCCTCACACTAGATCGGGTTGCTCCTGTATATCACTAAAGAATTTAGTCTGAAGTATAACCCTGCACTGATGAGAAGACAAATTAGTTGACCTGCTTTCCCCACTCACATTTTTGTTAGATGTGCTTCTCTAAGTCTTTTGAGAAATGCAAGTAAACTGAAAATTGTAGAAGTGAAATATTTAAAAGGTAAATAGTGGTTAAAAATAATAGAAGAGGACATGCTGAATGAAATGTTAGATACTTTGCTCCCAACAATGATTAAAAATAATAGAAGAGGACATGCTGAATGAAATGTTAGATATTCTGCTCCCAACAATGGTTAAAAATAATAGAAGAGGACATGCTGAATGAAATGTTAGATACTCTGCTCCCAACAATGGCTGCCTGAGGTGAACCTGGCCTGGTGATTAACATTAGCTGGGATTAAGCAAATGGATTATGATGTTTTTTCTAGCTGAGCACACTTAGAATAAAGACTAAGGATGTTCATTTTATATGGCCTAGAGCATCACATGTACAATTTATAAATCTCTGAAAACAAGCTGGCTACTCTTTTATTTACATAGGATGTGACTGTGGGTGAGTATGCTGAAATTCTATGCAGTGCTTACCAACTGGATGGCATTAGATGTATGCTTCTATATTTAAAACAAAGTGCCCCACTTTGTCTTTATGAAATTTAGCAGCTTTGTGCATAAACTTCAAACAAGTGGTTTTGTTTATGAGAATGTGGGCGAAGGGATTCACTTCTGAATTCTGCTTGATTTTCTGGCAGGAGCAAGTTCTTAACAGTGTAATTGCTAAAATATCTTAACAGGCATTCTGGATGATGTAATATCATCTGTTTCTCAAGTTCAGAATAAAATCATTTAAGCATGAAAATCAAGGCTATTTTTTAAGATGAAATGAGGCTTTTACAGTGTGATCACCTGTGGTATGAAATAGTAAGTTCTACAGGGATAGCTATTCATTTGTTGAAATGTTTGCTCTTTATAAGGTGCAGTTAGAATCTATCCTAAAGATGAATGAGCAGTGTTCACTATTAGAATTAATACTGGAAAATACTGATACGTGGTGTGCTATGCAACTATTAGTTCTTTGATACATGGTGTGCTATGCAGCTATCAGTCCTTTCATGCGTGGTGTGCTATGCAATTACATGGTGTGCTATGCAACTGTAACTTCATTGATACATGATGTGCTATGCATCAGTCAGTCCTTGCATACATGATGTGCTATGCAGCTATCAGTCCTTGCATACGTGGTGTGCTATGCAACAATCAGTCCTTTCATACATGGTCTATGGAGCTATCAGTCCTTTCATACATGGTGTGCTGTGCAGCTACCACTTCTTTCGTAAGTGGTGTGCTATGCAACTATTACTTCTTTGATACGTGGTGTGCTATGCAGCTATCAGTCCTTGCATACGTGGTGCGCTATGCAACTATTAGTTCTTTGATACATGGTGTGCTATGCAGCTATCAGTCCTTGCATACGTGATATGCTATGCAGCTACCAGTTCTTTGATACGTGGTGTGCTGTGCCGCTATTAGTCCTTGCATGCCTAGTGTTCTATGCAGCTAACAGTCCTTTCATACATGGTGTACTATGCAGCTACCACTTCTTTCATAAGTGGTGTGCTATGCAACTATTACTTCTTTGATACGTGGTGTGCTATGCAGCTATCAGTCCTTGCATGTGTGGTGTGCTATGCAACTATCAGTTTTCTGCCAAAGTTATCTATTTTATCATTCATTTCATGAATGTCTAATTTCTTTGTGTGTGTGTTCTCAGTTTTGTATTTTGTTACTTCCACAGTGTCAAGGCTCCATTTAATAATTATCTCCATGTAAAAGGTATTGTACATCTTCAAATCGCGATGGTTACGTAACTGAATGTTTTACACAAGTACAAATATTCAGGAAAAGGAGGGTCTGATTCAAAAGCAATTATTATCAGTAGTGTAATGAGAAAATGCACCTGTTTTATCTCTTCTAAGAGGGGATAGTCATACAGCTGAGTGAAATTCCACTCTGCTTTCATAAAGGGTAGAAATTGTAGCACAGAATAGCTGAGGAGCTCTGTCTGTTCATTTCTGTTTCTGGCCATTACTGATGGTGATTCCACAGAGATCCTGGACAGGACTCTTATTAGTGAGATCAAGTCTTCTTGGCCATTTAAATGGGGTAACATGACATGTGGTTCACTCAGGAACTCTGCTGCTGTCATTGCTGATTTGATTGGAGTAGAATATTTACTCTGCATAGAGAGCAGGAAAGTTTGTGTTGTGGCTAGCAGTAAAAATACCCCTATGGTTTTCCTCAAGGAATATCAGCATAAACAGAATGATGCATAAAGCATAAAATGACTGGTTCGAATCTCATCCCTAGTCTTAAATCACCTGTCAACCTCTCAGTTTAGCAGTGGAATGAAAATGTAGGCAGCTAATGAACAGATGTGTCAAAAAAGATGAGCAAATATAGGTCTCAGTGATTTCAATTGGAGTGGAGCTCCTCCCTACCATAGAAAGTAGGACAAATTGCTAACCATCGTGGACTGGGTTGTATAAAGTTCTTGCAACCAAGCTTGAAAATGTCTTCTTGCATGTTTCTTAATTAAATACTTTGTTTATTTATTTATGCATAATGGATTTGTGATTATCTAAATCAATCTTTGTGTGCATCATTGTAGTGCAGATTTGCTTGGTTGTTTTTTCTTTTCAGTTTTAGCACTTTGAATGAATACTATTTGCAACATAAATAAGGGAAAAGGAGACTTTTCTTCCTGTGTTCAGGTCATTGTTCAAAATAACTAACATTTAAAATGTTATTAACCCTTAGTGAAGGCAAAACACCCAGTCTGAAAGCAGTGCATTGTTGGAGGAGTCTCTCCTTACAAGGAGAGGCTTTAGGGAGCTGGATCTCTTTAGTCTGGAGAGGAGACTGAGAGGTGACCTCATTGATGGTTATAAATATGTCAAGGGTGAGTGCCAAGAGGATGGAGCCAGGCTCTGCTGGGAGATGCCCAATGACAGGACAAGGGGCAATGGGTGGAAGTTGAGGCATAGGAAGTAAAGATGAGGAAAAAAAGTTTTCATTGTGAGTGTGATAGAGCACTGGAACAGGCTGCCCAGGGGGAGTGCGGAGTCTCTCTCTCTGGAGGTATTCAAGACCTGCCTGGACACGTTCCTGTGTGATCTGGTATAGGTGATCCTGCTCTGGCAGGGGGGATTGGACTGCATGAGGTTTCAAGATCCCTTCCAACCCTGACATTCTGTGATTGGAGTTGCTGTAGGTACATAGTAAGATAACACCTTGTCAAATCTGACTATTTGGATCTTGTCTTGAAACATGGCAACATTTTGCCACTCAGTTTCAGAACAGATATATGTAGCAGTAAACCAGTCAAAGTAATGGTTTCTATGGCTTCATTAAGAAAAATATGCAGTAGCCAGAAGAGTTTGTCTATAAGGCAGCTACATCAAAGTGACATTGTCCATGATTTGTATTATTTTGGTGACAAACATATTCTCTAAGATGTCTACACAGCTTTTCAGTAAAGCTCTGCTGCTTCCTTTGTGAATGATTAGCTACAAACCATTTTTACTGTGTTCCAATCAAAGCAAGCCAACGAGATAAAGTGATTTTATTCATTTAAAGGCTTGATTACAGTACTGCAGATTGGATTCCAATGGAAAGATTGTGGTGAGAGTGCTCTGTTTCCAAACTTGAAGACTATCGATGTTGTCAGAAATAATCTGTTGTTTAAAAGATTGACATTTAAATATTTCCATTTCAAGGCTGCTGCTTCTGAAGAATACCTGAAATTTTCATGTCTTTATAAAGGATTTAAAGACTTTTCTCTGACTACAATAAGTTGCATTTGATCAGTTGTTTTTCCATCAGTATAAATGCAAATATTGCAGTGCTTTATGTATGAGGGAAACTTATAACAGAAAAGCAGATGATCTGTCAGCCTGTTCTGCAGTTTAAATACAAAACATGTTTGAGGCCTTATTCTGGTATTGTTTACAGTGTGGTGAATCAGGAGCCTATTCTCTGAATCCAATGGATTCACCCTGGTTTAAGATGGGAATATGCATCCAGTTCTGGAGCCCCTATTACAAAAGGGATGTGGAGATGCTGGAGTGTATCCAGAGAAGGGCCATGAGGATGCTCAGAGGGCTGCAGCAGCTCTGCTATGAGGGCAGACTGAAGGAGTTGGGGCTGTGCAGGCTGGAGAAGAGGAGGCTCCCAGGTGACCTTCTTGTGACCTTACAGTGTCTGAAGAGGGCCTACAAAAAAAAAGCTGGAGAGGGACTTTTTAGGCTGNAATATGAGATCAGAGTGAGCTGTATTGTCCTTCAATTCTGTTGTGGACCAAATATGGCTCATGCCTAGGCATAAATTGCTCTCTCCTAAGAAGGACTTTTCTAATGTCTTAAATGAGAAAAGCTGTCATTAGCTTCATCTTCAGGAAAGAAAACATCTAATTACCATTCTAGACTGACAAAGTACCTTCTTCTAAGGAAAGGTCCCTTGTTCCAAAGTGATAAGAGATTTGAAATGACATTAGGAGAGTTTTGGGAATATCTGCAAGTAGAGCTGTGCTAACTTGGTCTGACAGTCCAGCAGTCTTTGTGGAATTTAGAGATAACAGCTTGCATCCATTTAAATCCAGTGAGTTTTGGCACAACTCGCTGCCGCTAAGCTCTTATACATTCCTCCTGCACCTTTCAAAGTGAGGACTGCATTATTGCGAGTCATAGGCAAAGGCTTTACATCCACCTCCTCTTTCTTCCAGATTGCTGTCAAGATGAGTGAAACACCTTCAACCAGTTACTCTGTCAACCAGCCCAACTCCTCCGAGAGCGAGCAGAGCTCACCTCCGCGCCACCTCAACGTCACGGAGCCTGTTGTGGCCAAGCGAATCTGCTTCTATAAGAGCGGAGATCCCCAGTTTAATGGCATCAAAATGGTGGTTAATAACCGCTCTTACAAGACATTTGATGCCTTGCTGGACAGTTTATCCAAGCGAGTCCCCTTGCCTTTTGGAGTGAGGAACATCAGTACGCCGAAAGGCAGACACAGCATCACCAATCTGGAGGATCTCGAGGATGGAAAATCTTATATTTGCTCCCACCAGAGGAAAATGAAGCCCATCAACCTGGAACAGGCTAGCAGAAAGCCCCTGCCCTGGCAGATCAGCAGGCCTGTCAGCGCTCGGCGGCGAGCAGTGCAGTTAGCAAGGGGCAATGAGGATGGCTACGGTCATCGGGAAATCAGGATAACGACTCCCAAGAAGATGCTGGTTTTCAAAAACGGGGACATAAGGCTCAGGAGAACCATAGTTCTGGGCAAGAAAAACACACAAACCTTTGAGGCCTTCCTGGATTACATGAGCGAGTTAATGCAATACCCAGTGGCAAAGCTCTACACCACTGACGGCAGAAAGGTGAGAACAAAGAGGAGCGCTGCTGATTTTTTTTTTGTCACAGGATCGTTTGAGTTGGAAGAGAACTTTGGTGGTTGCTCCTAGATTATTTTTAGCTAGAAGGTGATTTTGTCAGTTCTAAGCTGGAGACACTGTCCTGGTGTAAGATCTGACATACTGAATTTCAGCTGATTCCCCTCAGAAAGGCTGCTAGGTTGGAGCAAACATACTGGATTCTTTTGGTAGGAGAGAAGAGAGTGGGGACATTTTATTTGAAGTCATCACAAAAACCTCTTTGGTCTCCACACCTCTTTCAGGCATGCTCTTAATTCTGCATTTTCACTCATTTAGACAGTAAGGTCCTTTAGTCTTACTGCTGTTTATTTGTGACGTTTAAAAAATACACTGACTAGCATTTAATAGCCACACATATTTTATCATTACATAAATGCAGAGTGATTTGCCCTTTATGCCTTACTGAATTTCCTATCACAGCTTTCAAATCATGGACCAGGTCCTGTAGCTTTAAACCCAAAGGACACAGCACTAATGACTCTGATTTTCATCTCATATGCTGTTTTATATTGTTCTGTCACACTATTTTATCTGTGTGTTGTTCAACAACAGAAAAGCACTTGTGAATATACCTAACAGGTGTATAGAAAAAGAATTCCATGCAGAGCTCCAAGAGTTCAAGGGAAATCTTGAATTTACTCTCCATTTGATGAAATTCTGCCTTAGGTTGGCCAACTATCCATCCCACCTATAAGTCAGTGAAGTGCAGTTTGCAAATCTTATCTTGTAGTGCTTTGGAATTTAAATTCCAAACTATTAGACAAGGCTCTGAGCACCTTGATTCAGCCAGACCTGCTTTGAGCAGAGAGTTAGACTGCATGACCTCTACAGATCATTTCCAATGTGTCTTGTTCTGTGGTTCTACCTATTCCTCTGCAGCAGTACAGGTCAGATAGAATCAAAGAATCAAGCAGGTTGGAAGAGACCTTCAAGATCATCCAGTCAAACCTAGCACCCAGCCCTAGACAATCAACTAGACCATGGCACTAAGTGCCTCATCCAGGCTTTTCTTCAACACTTTCAGTTATGTCAACTCCACCACCTCCCTTGGCAGCCCATTCCAATGCCAATCACCCTCTGTGCCAACATCTTCCTCCTGACATCCAGCCTAGACCTCCCCTGGCACAACTTGAGACTGTGTCCCCTTGTTCTGTTGCTGGTTGCCTGGGAGAAGAGCCCAACCCCACCTGGCTATAGCCTCCCTTCAGGTAGTTGTAGACACCAATGAGGTCTGCCCTGAGCCTCCTCTTCTGCAGGCTGCACACCCCCAGCTCCCNACTTATGGTGTGCTCTGAATGTCCTTTTTCTTCCTCCAAATACATGTTCATGTGCATACTGGCTCCAAAATCCTTATTCCTATTCCATGGCTATGAACAGGCAGTGGGCAACAATGAAGCAAAATTACATAGGCAAACACTTAAATTGCAGGAAAATTTTCATCTGGCTTCTGGTTGCCTCTTGAAATCTCTTTCTAAGGTATTTATATAACAAGACATACCCTCACACAGATAGGGATTGCCTTATAGGAATTGAAAAATTAATTCTGTGCTGTGATACATATTTAATAGCCTGCTTCAAACTAATGCAGAGACTAAGAACTGAAGATATTAAAGCATGAAAGGGGTAAATCTCTTACCTTTTTTTTTTTTTTTTTTTTTTGTGATTACTAAGGCAGAGAATTTAATGTTACTACTTTTTTTGTCTTTTCTCTTTCCAGGTTCCTAATCTTCAGGCCCTGATATTGTGCTCTGGAGCTGTAGTCGCAGCAGGAAGAGAGCCTTTTAAACCAAGCAATTATGATTCTCTTGGGTATTCACGGCCTGCTAAATTGCTTGGAATTGCAAATCGTGTATACCCAAAAGCAAATGCCAAGTCAGAAAGTGAAAATAGTAAGTTCTTTGAATTAATTTGTATTTTATTAATTGATTTATCTCTCTTGGCACAAGACATAAACCATGATAATCTTCCTAGGATCAAGGATATTCAAAAAGGCCAGTGGAAACTCTTTATATCTGCTCTGACTCCTCTATCAGCATAAGAAAGATCAAAGTGTTAATGTTCTCTTTAAAATGGAAGTTTCTGCTAAGTACTCAGCTGGTCTGCATATTTGCTTTCAAAGAATCTTATTTGGAACATGCATGCAAGTCTATAATGGTATTTCATTTTAATATACTTAGTTGTCATCGTTATTGATTTTTTTTGGTGTCACAGTTAATACCAGCAGTGGTAAAGGACAAACCCTACTACTTAAGTCCATAACTGGTGGAATTTCTTTAGCAACATTGTAGTCCAGTTTTCAGAACTCACCTTTTGCTTTGAGCAAAAAGACTGAGTCTTGGAATGTAGAAATATGTGAGGAGCTGAAAGTCTGATAATCCTTAGCTAACAGCAGTTACAGAAAGAGAGAAAAAAACATCCTGATTTTTGTCTTCAACCTAATAAATTCAAAGTTGTCTTATGTAGGGGATATTATTGATGATCTGAGAGTCTTTGTTTCAGTTCCATTCCCTGAGACAGAGGGTGAGATTTTTACTTTGGCAAGCAGAAGGTTTGGTCTGTGTTAGAGTTAACACAACCTTTTGTGTCTGATTGAATTCATAGCAAAGCGTATGCCTGGGAAGCTTGCAAGGTACTCTGCCTGGAATTATAGACACCTGTCTAGAGTGGTGATGGTGACTGAAAATCTTGGTAGGAGATGACTTGTTACTTCAATTCAAGCAATGTGGGTTAGTTACTATCACATCTATTACAACACCTTGCTACAAGTGAAATCTTTCTATTGAGTGGTGGCTCCTGTAGGATCAGGTAACAGTGGCATGGAAGTCTCTGTGTGCACTGTTTCCCATGTGAATTGGTTGTGGCAATTAAGGAGGCAGGAATAATAAAGTACATAGTTATTTCCAAAAGCCCTGCCCACAATTCTGTACAAATGAGTTACATTTGGGTTCTAATTTGGTCAGGAAAATCTTCACAAAGATGCTTATGGGCAATGCCTTCATTTAGGAGAATCAGAAGAATTGGAAAAGTTTAGCCACAAAATGGCTTTGCCTCACTTCCTCACTTACAAATAGGTAGTCTGGAGCCCTAGGGAAAGTCTGTGCTACTCACTGTGGTGGAGTAGAAGTTTCAAGATAGTCCTTGGCTCCTTTGTGGCAGTGTTGGAACTGCTTGGCCCTTGAGAGGCTTTCAGATCTTCCCAGGGTGCTGGAAAAGAGGCAGATGATCTCTGATCTTGTCTTGGTTCCTCTTGGCATGGAGGTTTGCAGAGGTGGAGGCAGGATCTCTTGCAGATGTGCAGAGAGCACGGTGTTGGTGGCACTTCTTGCCACGTTGTGAGACACTTAAATGCCTTCTTCTGGGAAACTTGAGGTATTTAAGTTTTCAGGCAGTTCAAATCCAAAATATCAGGGCTAAGCTTGTCTGAAACATGAGGCAGAGCAGAACGCGTTGTCCAAGAGCTGTGAGGCAAAGGCAACACAACTGCTTGCAACTTAGCTCAATTTCTATTACCTGCCCGAGTGCAATGGTTCCTTTGGCCACAGAGATTCACCAATCAGAATGGCATTTGCCAAACTGACCACATTAGGTGAAACCAGGGCTTGCTTACCCTTAGCTGGCCAAGACACCAACCAGTACCTAAACACCTGTGGGTACCTGCTTTTCAGTTTGGCAGGGAACATAATGGCCCAAGCCTTTGTTTTCCTCCCACCCTTGCTTCTGCCATCAGCAGGGTGGGGCAAGCCAGGACATCTGATAGGCCTATTAGCCTTCCAGGACATGGTGTACAGGCAGAATTCCTTGGAAGACAGCAAAACTTTATTCTTATTTCATCTTCTTTCATCTCTCACCTCAAAAGAGACAAATGCCAGAGAGAGAGGAGACAGAATTTTGTTTAAAAGCTGAGTTATCACAGAGTCATCAAAACATATTTGGGGAATATTCAATGTACATACAAACATGTATGGGGCCATACTTGATGTTCATTGAAGTCTTGAAGTGTACTCATTGGATTTACTAAGCTTTGCACCATTGTGGTGCAAAATTTATCTCAGAATGTCATGGTTTGGATGCAGATTTTATAAGAGCTTCAAGTACTTCAGTGTTTACTTCTCTACAGGAGGCCATTCCAGGGGATTGGATCTGAATGTTTTATTCATGTGTCAGTGGCACTGCTCACAGTACTTATATGCTGTAGATTGTTGAATTAAACTCAGGGAGTGAGACATATTTTAGCACTAGGAAATTATATAGTAATGATTACTAAGGCTTTTGAAGAAATTTGGTGGCTTGAAGCCCAAACAAGCAAGGGCCTGTGAGCCCCCTGAAAGGTTCAAGGCAAACTATGCTTTTGACTAAGTAGAAAATGAAAGCACTGAGTACTTTTGTAGGTCTGGAGCTTAAATTAAGACTCTTTATATCTGGCATTAGAAAGAAACTATTACCTAACAGTAGAAGCAGTTAAATGCTTTACTTTTTATTAAAAATTGGTTGTATTTCTCTATCAAGTTCTTAAAATGAGCACCAAAATCAGCCATGTTTTTTCTTCTGGAGAAGAGGAGGCTCAGGGGTGACCTCATTGATGTCTACAACTACCTGAAGGAAGGTTGTAGCCAGGTGGGTGTCAGTCTATTCTCCTAGGCAACCAGCAACAGAACAAGGGGACACAGTCTCAAGTTGTGCCAGGGGAGGTCTAGGCTGGTGTTCAAGCAAAGCCTGGATGGGGCAGCTAGTGCCATGGTCTGGTTAATTGGCTAGGGCTGGGTGCTAGGTTGGACTGGATGATCTTGGAGGTCTCTTCCAACCTGCTTGATTCTATGATTCCTTACTTTCTGAAACTCTGGTAAAATAGTCACACTTCTTTTGCTTCTGTTGTACTAATTTTTCTCCTCTCTTCTTTTCTCTTCCTTTGCTGCCTGTCTGCTGCCTCACCATCTGGATCCTTCTGCATCGTATTTATCTGCTCTACTTTCCACCTACTGAATGAATTTGGGTTCTTTCAATGTAATGATTGGTAGCGAGGGCTGAAATGGGCTCTAGCTCAAGGTCTCAGATATTCTCAATCTCTTCTGATAAAGGGTCCAGCAATGATAACAACTCAAATGATAACAACTCAGATTCTTCCTGTGTTCCTGGCAGTCATAATGGTATAGTAGAAAATCATTTAGTTACTGGTCAAGACTTATCTGTGGCACAATATGAAGATGACATTGAGAAATCTGTTCACGTCAATCAAGATGGCAGCATCACAGTGGAAATGAAAGTTAGGTTAAAAATTAAAGAGGAAGAAACCATTAAATGGACAACCACTGTAAGTCGTGCTGGCCTCTCTGATGGCAAAAATGCCACCATCTGCAGTTCTGAAATGTGTGCATCCAATGAAAATGTACCAGAATGTATAAAACCAAGAGAGACTCCAGTTTTGAAGAGCTACAAGGAAGAAGAGGGAGACTCCTTACAGCAGTTCAACTCAGAAGTGTCGGACAAAGACTCAGAGGCTGATTTAAATACTGCTGTTTGTACAAAGGACAGTTCTGCAGATCTAGATGCAAGCAGTGTGGCTGAGGATAATAGCAAGCCTCGCTTTTATAGGCCTCCTACTCCTGGGCCAAGGCGTCTTAGGCAAAAGAAAGCAGTAGTTGAAAGTGTCACGCTGGTGTCTGAGCAAGAGGTTCAGGAGAAGACAGTAGGACAGTTTTCTTACAGTGAGGAAATCCAGAATGGGGAAAATAAATCTGAGTATTGCATGGTAGCTCATTCCAGCAGGAAGAAATCAAGTGTCATTAACCCAAAATATAGTGAGACGAGTGACAATGATTTGTTAAAGCTGTCTTCAGATAACATAAAAGAAGAAATGCATTTTAAAGTGAGCCACAGAAGTAGTGATTTAATAGAAACCACAAACAGGAAGACAGTAGAAGTGCCTGATGAGGATGAATTAGTAGAGAATATAGTAGAGAAGTCAGTTGTGGAACAAGGTACATACAGTAGTTTAGTGTCAACCTGCAAAGCTAACATCAGAGGTTTCATCCCATCATCCAAAACTTGCCAGGCAGCTAGGCCGGTTTCAGCAGACTGCATCCAGGCATCATGTGATATTAAACAAATCAAAAGGTCACTGAGCTCTTTTGTTAGATATTCAGAATTTTGTCAGTCAAAAGAAGAAATAAAATGCAGTGCTGGTGATTTATTGCCTGTTTCTCAAGATTCAGAGCATTCAGCCTGTTCTGGGCACAGCCAGATGAAGATGATGGTATCTCCATGCAGTGAAGCTCCTACTGAGAGAAATCCAACAACTGGATTCTCCCCTGCTCTTACTGAAAGCAAGGATCTAGTCAGTGTCAGCACTGAATCTGTGATGACAACACATCTCATTGATGACAGCCATCCTGCACCTTCCCTCACTAAAAAGAAGAAGAAGAGAAAATCACCTAACCTTCATGAGCAAGGTACATGTGAAAATCAAAAAGGTAAAGACCTTTCAGGGACAATTGAAAGTGAGGGAATGCACACAAGTGAAACCACACAGGATTCAGCAAAGGCAGCTATGGATAATTCCTCTGAAATGCCTCAGAAAGAAGGAACAGAATTGCTTGTAACAAACAACAATAGGTCTGTCAGTTCAGGCAAAAGGATATGTCCTGACGATGAGTTCTACCACCAAGATTCAGTGGAACAAAATGGGTTATCATCTAACAAAAACACCAGCAGTACTAACAAGAAGTCAGCCAAGGTGAAATCCAAGTCAGGCAAAAAAAAGAGCATTGGTTCATCTGCAAAGAGTGAAGATGGTCTGATGATGGTTGATTCACACAATGAATCTCAACACAGTCAGGATACTCTGAGTACTGGGAAACCAGACACACGTCTCACGAACAGCTCTCTTGAGCAGACATCTAACTCAGCAGTGATTTCAAAGCCCCTGTCAGAAGTGCCAAAGAATCTTTACTCTGAAAAAGAAAATAATACTTTGGAAAAATTGTCTTTGAGGAAAGAGAAAAAGCAAAAGAGGATGAACAAAAACATAAGTAAAAATGCAGAGAAGTTAAAAATGCCAGAGAGAGCCATTACATTAGAGGCTCTAAAACAGAAAGATTTTCAAAATGACCTTGTTGAGCATTCACTTGAAAACTATGTCCAAACTTGGCTGAAAAATGTGTTACCAAATTCTGTCTTACCCCCTATAAAAAGAAGAGAAGGGAATGTAGAGAACAGTAGTGACTGTAATGTTCCCAAAGACGATACTGATGCTTCCATAGAGAAAGAAATCAAGTTTATTACAAACAAAGTGCATCGAGTGGAACATAATCTAACCAAGAAAAAATTAAAGCCTATTTGTGAATTGGGAACTTTAGAAGTAGCAGCCAAGGATTCAGGTGAAGAACAAAGTGACTCTTTGATTCATGCTAAATCAACTGTAGTAGGAGAAGCCAAGTACACACTGAAGTCAGAATCTCATCACAGTGGTCAACTACAACTCTTCCATGAGACACAGGACAATGAGAAAAAGAGATCAGAAGCTGATATTCAGGACACCAACCTATGTCAAATAAAAAAGTCTGAAGTTGCTGTTCAAGTTGATTACACAATTGTCAATGAGAAAATGGGGATTGATGTTCAGAATAACTGTGTGTCTAGCATCTTGCTGCATGAGCTACAATCAGCTTTGCTTGGTCTCCAGAAAGACCATAACGGATGTAAAGGAAAAGCTTGCAGCCTGTCAGATCTTTCTCCTGCAGCTTTTGGTTGTTCTTCCAATGTCCTCCTAGCTTGGCTACTTGTACTGAATCTGAGAGAGAATTTGATTGGGACGGTTAAAGACGATCTGCAAAAAACGACCTGTAGCTGTTCTGAAATATTTACACAGTTGCAGTTTCTGAAACAAAGTTCAGTCACAGACAAAGTTGATGAGCTGAAGGCTTCCTTTTCACATTTGCAACAATCCACAGAAAACAACTTACTACACTTTGGGAGGGAACTGAAAAATCAGGACTGCACACATTGCTGTGAAAATATCCCCCAAACTGAAATTCCAAATGATGTATATCTGCGTGAAAATGAAAAATCAGAGGAGCTTTGCCTTATGAAGGACAGTGCAAATTCTGAGGAAACTTTGCAGTTGAGCAGGGAAATAGAAAACTCTTTTGATACAGAGAAAGATCTTTGTGGAGAACCAGAGATTTTAGATTTGAGTGCTCCCAAAACACAGCTAGATGATCAAGATGCCAACACTAACTCAAATACCTGTAGCCTTGCATCAGCTATAGAACCACCTGAAAGACATGAAGAGATGTCTGATAGCCTAGATAAAAAATCTCAAGATCAAGACACTGATACATCATTTGCTAATGAAGAGTCAGAAACTTCAGTAGAACCTAACTCGACAGTTCATAGTGTAACTTCCAATGATAAAAACCGTGGTTTAGATCAGGATATTTCTGAGTTAGAAGGTGAAAAAGATACTGTAGGTGTTACCACTGATAAAAGTGAAGCTGAGAAGGTAGATTCAGAGTCAGCAGGTAGTGCCAAACCCCTGAATAACCAACTTGAACTAGCTACTGAAACCTCTGCAGAATATAACAATGAGGATTATTCTGCACAGGAAGACAAGGAAGATGCAGAAACATCTGAGAGGTTATCTACAGTCTCTCCACTATCATTTTGTTATGAATCAAAGCAAATCACTGAATGTGACGTGAGTGAAGGTGATAAGAAATTGCCTGTAGAAGAAGTGGAGAATAAATTGCTTTCAGACACTTCCCAGTTGAAAAAGTGCTTAAAAAGCCCTGCTACTTCAGACTGGTCAGATTACAGACCAGATAGCGAAGAGACTGATTATAACATGAGAGCATCCAGTGATGGAACCAATGAAAGTGAGGATGAAGCAGCAATTGAGAAGCATTATAATACTGGTTATGTCAAAAGAACTATTGAGCGGCTTTATGGTAAGTCAGAAGCTTCGTTTAAGCCTGAATTTCACAAAGGATTTCCTTATTTGTCTCAAGTATTTCAAAAAGACACTGAAGAATTCCGCTCGGCAGTGATGGAGAAAACCATTTCTTTTTCTCAAGGACCTCAGTCTTCTGTAGAGAAATTGTCCTGTTCTTCACTACCATCACAAGAACTTCTAGTGAACAGAAGCAAAGGTGGCACTATATCAAGAGGAGAAAATATTTCCTTACCAACACCACAAGCTACTCCCGACAGAGAAGAGGCAAATTATGCTGATGACTGTTCAGGGGTATCTCCAAAGCAGCATTGTCAGCCTAGTGTAAAAACTGATGAGGATGAAGGAATATTGATAGATAAAGGCAAGTGGCTTCTCAAAGAAAATCACTTGATAAGAAGATCACCACCTGAGCAGACTGGGATGTACGGTAATTTGGATACAACCTCAACAGACACAGTCCTTGATGCTAACGGTGATGATGTTCCCTACTCTCACTTTGGCAATCTGAACCAGTACCCAGTCTTCAATGAGATCTCATCTTCAGAACTTGAAGAGATGGCCAAACCCTCTGAAAATCTTTGCAACTACTTCAATATACCTCACAACAGCGATTCAGATCCCTTTCAGGGTGACTTGAGTACAAAAAGCAAACCTAGCCGCAGTGATAAGGTCGCTCCCTTTCCTGCAGCAAGCAAAGAGAAGAATACACCCTCAACCATGGTGGGTTCTGCTTCCACACAGGCTGATACCAATTACCCAGCCTTTACATCTGTGGAATTTAGATTGCCTGATAACAAGGTGCATCCATTGGAACAGCCTTCAGATGATGAACCTGTACAGTCTCAGCCAACCGCTGCCAGTAACACTAACAGAAATGCTCTTCGGGAAGAAGATTCTCTGGATAAACTCCATGCAATATGTGGCCAACATTGTCCAATACTCATGGTGACAGTGACACCAATTAATGAGGAACAGAGAGGATATGCCTACCAAAAGGCATCTGATATTGAGAACCAGCTAGGTCGGTGTTTGTTGGGCAAAAGAAGTGGACATTTGCAATGGTCAGGTGAAGATTTCCTAACAGATGAAAATGAGCTTGTGGCTCTGAAGAATAACCGTATCAATAAGATTGCCAATAGTATTTTTAGTAGGTTTTATGCTAATAACACCTTAGATTTTATTAGTAACTTTGGAGTACTTGCATCTTCAACTCTGAAAGACACTAGCAGTTCATGGAAGTCACAGGCTGTAGAGTGTATGAATGTAAAACCTGGGGAAACCAGCCACTGTCAAAATAATGCACCCAAACATGTACTCAGTGATCTTG
Source organism: Tricholaema leucomelas (assembly GCA_013400475.1). NCBI lineage: Eukaryota > Metazoa > Chordata > Aves > Piciformes > Lybiidae > Tricholaema lacrymosa > Tricholaema leucomelas. Next base: position 91,543 of record WAAF01003065.1, read on the forward strand.
TGCTAGTCACTAACAGTGAGCTACCCAACAGAAAGCCAAACAGCTGCCAAACTCTACAAATAAGCTTAGAACATGTTGGAGAAGAATTCTCTCCAATGTTGATGGATCCAGCAGAACCCTCTCATTCTGAAACGTTGCTGAAGGGTGACACTTCTTTAAAGAACACTGAACATAATGCCTCTGAAAACCTAAGAAATGGAAATGCCTTTCCTAAAGACGACGAAGAAGAAGAAATCTGCTTCTGTACGATGGACAATGGAAAGAATAAAGATGAGAAAGACTTGTGATAGAGCTTTTAGAACTTCTGCAGCATTAGTGAAAACACCTGCAGAAAAAAATTAATTAAAAACATTGCAAAATAAACTGCTGAATGCCACAGCCAATAATGTGAATACAGCCCAGACCTAGATAGATGCAAATCACAATTGTATATCACTGCTGAAATACAGATCATAGGATCACAGGATGTCAGGGGTAGGAAGGGACTCAAAGAGATCGTCGAGTCCAACCCCCTTGCCAGAGCAGGACCACACAGTCTAGCTCAGGTCACACAGGAACACATCCAGACAGGCCTTGAAAGTCTCCAGAGAAAGTCCCCATAACCTCTCTGGGGAGCCTGTGCCAGTGTTCTAAGACCCTTACAGTAAAGAATTTCCCCCTTGTGTTGAGGTGGAACCTCCTGTGCTGCAGCTTCCATCCGTTGCTCCTTGTCCTGTGCCAGGGAGCAAGTGAGCAGAGCCTGTCCCCCCTCTCCTGCCCCCCAGCCCTCAGATGTTTATAAACATTTATTAAATCTCCTCTCAGTCTTCTCTTCTCCAGACTAAGCAGCCCCAGGTCCCTCAGCCTCTCCTCATCAGGCAGTGTTCCAGTCCCCTCATCATCCTCATAGCCCTCTGCTGGACTTTCTCCAGCAGATCCCTGTCCCTCTGAAACTGGGGAGCCCAGATAATTACTTAGATTTTTATGGGGATCAACTTAGGAAGGAAAGCTGTTCTGAGACAGTGGTTTCTTGGTTAAAAGGCAGTTTTTCTCTGAAATGTTGTCTGTTCAAAGATAATAATTTAGGTCCCCAGTGACTCATTTTCAGAGGAACAGATACTACTTGTTAGAACAGAACTGAAATTCGGAATAGCCACCTGAGTTCTAAGAATCCATTCCTCTCTTCCCTGACATTTGAGGAGGTGTTTGAGAACTGTCTTTCAATAGAAATACTTCTTTTTTTCCCAGAACAAAATCAACCCATATGTTTAATTTGAAATTAAAAGCCACGAATTGATGATCTTTAAGGTCCTTTTCCAACCCAAGCCATTCTATGAAAGGTTATTCAAAAGCTGTAGCACAGTAAAAAGTAGGAAACAGAAGTTTTATTAATTTTATATAGAATCATAGAATCAACCAGGTTGGAAGAGACCTCCAAGATCATCCACTCCAACCTAGCATCCAGCCCTAGCCAAAGACCATGGCACTAAGTGCCTCATCCAGGCTTCGCTTCAACACCTCCAGGCACGGTGACTCCACCACCTCCCTGGGCAGCCCATTCCAATGCCAATCACTCTCTCTGGCAAGAACTTCCTCCTAACATTCAGCCTAGACCTCCCTTGGCACAACTTGAGGCTACATCCCCTTGTTCTGTTGCTGGTTGCCTGGCAGAAGAGACCAACTCCACTTGGCTACAGCCTCCTTTCAGGTGCTTGTAGACAGCAATGAATTAATTTTATCAAATTACCTAAGTTTTTAAAGTCAACTCCAGAATATTTATGTGAGTGAAGAGCTCTTTCAGTCTATATAGGATCACCCAGACCCCAAATGAAGGTTACTTCTTTTACCAGAGGGTACTGGAAAAGGAGCCACTGGGACTCCACAGGAGCTGGGAAGTCAATGGGCTTCCTGCTTGCCCCTTGCCATATTCCCTTCTGAGGCAGCTCCACTTACTCTTAAAACTGTTCTAGTTACACTACATGTTTTAGTTGTGTGTTCTTTAACCTCTATACCTATGTCTTAGTTTTTTGATTCTTTGTACATATGTTCTATGATGGAAACCTAAGGCATATGTCATATCTTTCGGGATCTTTCTATCTGTTCTTAGAGTTATTCTGGATGCCTGTTTACAGCATTTTCAAAACCAACATTCTGTGTGCATAGGAAGCACTTAACATGGTTTACAATTTTCAGCAAATGATTTTCAATGTAAAATTGGAAAATATTTGATGTTTGTTGTGCTTAGGCAGAGTGTTTCAGGGTTTAGGCCTCAGTTTTAAACCCTACTGCTGCATAATACCTTGCTTCACTGTCAAGGAAGTCAGAGCAATACCTGAAGGAGGAAGGTGTTGGTTTCTTTTCAGGTAGAGAATGAGAATTTGGCCATTCTGTACACTTGGAAGCTGTGTCTAGACTAACTGGCATGTATGTGCTGTGATAAGCTCTGGGTCGTGATCCGTTGGTCACCCAGGCTGGAATAGCTAATTAAAGACTGACACAAATCCCTTGTGGTCCAGAGGATTTGACTGCTTCCATGTGGGACAAAAGGCACGTGGAGGGAAAGTAGAAGTTGGATGTGAAGCAAAAGAGGTTTGCAGTTTAGTTAGGAAACTCAGAAGCATTCTTGAGTTCTTTTTAGGAGTCCAGAGGCAGATGTATGTCCCCATAAATAACTGATGTGTTTCTGTTGTTTCAAGGAGTGTATTCTGTGTAATAAACTAACATTACAACCCCAAAGCAGTATCTACTGTCTGATACCTTTCACATCTAATAGCTGCATGATATTTCCTGTGCTGGCCTTGGTCCTGATCTTCTTCCCTTCATCTCCGTGGGTTTTCTTGGTGTTCTCCTTTGCATAGTTTAGAACTGTTCCAAATGAGGAATCTCAGTGGTATTTTTTCATCCTTTTACACAGAAATAAAACCTGTGTTTGGAAAAGGAAGGTCACAATGACTAGAATCCAACTAAATGCCATGTAGCATCCTGACTAGCAAGCTTCTGTGCTGTGTGTACTGACCAAATGTTAGATAGGCAAATTAACAACCATTTCTGCCTCCACCACTTGCAGTCTTTCTGCTGGCTTCAAACATCCTGGACTTCATTCACAGATCTTAACTGTTTCACAGCCAGGCTCAAGAATCTTTAATCAGATGCTTATATACACTTCCCAAACCAAACAGTCATTTTCTTAGATATGTCTTTTTCCTCCTTGGTATTTATCATAAGAACCAGACATTCTCTCAACTTCTTCTCCTGTATAAACATTTTCTCCAGTCCTCCACAATTGCCTTTCCAAGAATCCTTTCTAGTTTCTGTAAATCTTTAAAAAATATGCTTATCAGAACCCTATGCAGCATCTTTACACTGACAGTAACATTTCTCTACCTAGAAATCTCTCTCCTGATGCATCTTGCTGTCACTTTGATGACTCTATTGGAGTTTTTTTTTTGTTGGTGCTGAGTTGCTCCTTGATAATACTAAGTTTTGGAAGTATTTACAAAGTGCATTTCTTTCCACATTATCTCTTTTCTACCACTCTAGATTTTCTGATCCTGCTATACTTTGATAGTTCATGGCAACCATGTTACAGAAATTGCCTACTTGATGCACTATCTTGATGAAAATATGAAACTGGGATAAACTCCTAACACTAATTCCTGAGAAACTTACTAGCATCCTACAAGGGGGACTACAAGAAGGGTGGTGAGAGACTGTTTGGCCTGTAGTGATAAGATGGGGAGCCATGGCTTCAAACTAGAGAGAAGAACAGATTTAGATGGAATATTAGTGTCATGTCTGTAGTAATAGGATGGGGAGCCATGGCTTCAAACTAGAGAGAAGAATAGATTTAGATGGAATGTTAGTGTGATGTCTGTAGTGGTAGGATGGGGAGCCATGGCTTCAAACTAGAGAATAGATTTAGATGGAATGTTAGTGTGATGGTTTGAGAGTTACCTGCCCCTCTCTCTCCTCTTATGAAATCACCCAGACTAGACTCAGACAGCTGGAAGTTAAGGAATGAAGCTTTATATTCACAGCTTAGCACAATATACAAGCAGGTAGTTACAACATTTACAGCTCTATACAGAAATATACAAGTTAAAAGTAATACAGCAGCACAACAGCCCTCCAAGAAATCAGAGTCCCCAGGAGGTTCTCCCAACCACCCTTCTACCTTCTTTCCACCCCTCTGCCTTATCCCAGAGTTCACCCTATGTGCATGGTGAGTTCGGAGGATCAGCAAGGGGGGTTAGAAGCAGAAGGATTAGTTACACAGAAGCAGCCCAGGGAGAAAAGCAGGGACACTGACTCCAACACAGACACACACTCTGTCCTTTACCTATGTTTGTGTCCTTGTTTTCATACATCTCTGCAAGCCTATGAGTGAAGTAGACATCACCCTTGTTTTCTTTTCACAGCCTATAATCTAATTTCTGTCATTAAAATATTCCACTTTGCCTCAAACTAGCACAGTTAGGAACATCCAGTGGTCAGATGTTAAGGAAAAGTTCTTTGCCTCGAGGGTAGTGGAACACCAAATCAGGCTGCCACGGGAGGTGGTTGAAACCCCATCCCTGGAGATATTCAAGGTGTATCTTGAACAGGGCAGTCTGATCTACTTGAGGATGTCCCTGCTTACTGCAGAGGCTGTTGGACTGGATGCAGATATGCAGATCTTCAAGAGGTCTCTTCCAGCAGAGCAAATGTGTTTTGTGAGTCCCCAGTGCATAAAATGATGAGTTTTAAGTTCCAGAGCTGTCATGCTGAGATGCCTGTGTGGCATGCCTGTGTTGGGTAGAGCTGATATATCCCAAGTAAAGAGAAAGCCAAAGTTTAATACAGCATCTCAAAAGTGTGTTTGAAAAGTGATGGATGCCCATGCAAATTTGAGACAGATGTCACATGCAGGGTGAGAGAGGTGAATATACCCTGACGTTTCTTGCTTTTTTGCATGCCCAACACAACGACCTCAAACATTGCTTGCTGTAATTTCCTGAAGCTCCTCTTTCTGTATTCATTGACATGAGAAATTTGATTACCAAAGTGCATTTTGCATAGGGATCTGGAGTTTAAGTAATTCAGTGAGTCTTGTTATGTTTTGATAGCTCAGAAATGGAAGGTGTCAATCCTCACCAGTGATATGCCATCTGCGGGAACAAGCTCAAAGGTTTATATTACATTGTATGGGGACCGCAGCAGTTCAGGACCTATTTTTCTTGATGGAGAGGTGGGAAAATTATTTCAGAGAGGCAATGAAGACATCTTCACAGTAAGTAGTATATATTCATTGTGTTGCCCTCGTGTATCCTGCCAGATTGCATGACATTTAAAAGTCTGTGTGATGAAAAGACAGGTTTTTTTCCCTACCATACATATGTCTGGAAACAAGAAACAGGACTTAAAAGTAGAACTAAATTTAGTATTCTTTCCCACTCACCTATCTAAAGCTGCTTTGATCCAACATATTTCTTGTCTAGTTAAGAAGCACTACTGCTTAATTTACACAGTGTCCAAGAAGATACCAAGAAATACAGGACAACAGATGCTTGCTTAGTTTTTATATTTGAAATGGGGCTACAATGTTAATAGAGGAACAAAGAAGCAAAGAATTAGGGGGTGGAGTAAATGTTAAGCTTCGTGAAATACCTTCTGCTTTCTTTAAATAAAGGCAAATTTTAATGCCTGTAATAAAGTCTCTCTAGCTGAAGCTGCTTAAGCTCCCAAGCAAACTTCCCCACCAGTCTTGTGGCAGGGTGATTTGAGCAAGCCAGCTTAGGTCTCTTATCAAAAGCTGCGTCGGTTTTGTGTGTGTGTATATGGGAGAGAGTTGTTTAAATATCAAAGTATTTAATTCCACTTTAAAAAAAAAAAGAAAAAACAGCTACCTGACAGCTGTTTATGAATGTCTGTTGGATGCTTTTCCCTGGTTAGTGTTTCATCAGCTGGTTGTTTTCCAGGTCAGTGCTGCAAACGTTGGACATCTCTATAAAATACGCATAGGACATACGAATACAGGAAACTCCCCTGCCTGGCACTGTGAAGAGGTAAAAACAGTGGGGAAGAATTTTGTCTTTCCAAAAGCAATCACTTTGAGAATGGAGAATAGGAGTCAGTGGGTTCCATTGATTTGTTTTTTTGGCTTACAAATGTATTTTTTTGTTCTCTCCTTACCAAACCTCAATTGATCAGGCAGAGTTCTCAGGCAGTGATTCATTGGCCAGGGTTAGGTCGTTCCCTGTTTGAAACTTTTGGCACAAAGTTAAGGAAAAGGAGTGTTTAGCCAAATTCTCTCTGCCAGAAACATGGAGTTTTCTGTCATGGAGAGACAAAGGAATAGAGCTACTGATTTCTAGATGTCATAGAAGAGAGCAACCTGCAGAGAGCTGGCCAGAACCCTTACGTCATTGCTCCTGGGGAAGCCTACATGTTTCTGGAAGATCTGAAATGAAGTGAGAGTGTTCTAGAACTGGAGAGCTTTCCTGGTAGTTAGGCATGGTAGCCTCTCACCAATATCCCATCTTCTGTGGCTGTCTGCACTGAGATGGTATCGGGCCTGCAAATGACCACAGGGTTCTACTTTGCTAGCTGCAAGTTCCTTTTTCAAGATCCCTCAGTAGACACTGGTAGGCCAAGATCACAGAATCACAGAAACATGCAGGTTGGGGAAGCCCCTCAGGGTCACCAAATCCAACCTATAACCCTGCTCTACAAGATTCACCCTAAACCATATCCCTAAGCACCATATCCAAGTGACCCTTAAACACATCCAGGGTTGGTGACTCGATGACCTCCCTGGGCAGCTCATTCAAAGATGTGCCTCCTGTCAGGCAAGAGAAATCTCTTTCTTTAAAGATTAGTATTCAAGCTGTGAAAGTGATAAAAGTGCTTCCAGTATTTCTGAATATGCTCAATATTCTAATTAAGGAAATTAGATTCTGCAAAACACAGAGCAGGAGTGAAATGACAGGTAAAAGTGTCTTGGCTTCTATCTGCTGGCCCAAAATTGAGTGTAGCTGCTAATATATAATTAGCATAATTAGAGACTATTCTAATGTACAGCAGCCTCTGAGGTGCTAACTAAGGAATACTTTGAAGTATGAAATAAGTAAAGCTCCTTCCCTTCTTCAGCTGGTGTGCATATGGCCCCAGTTCAATGTGTGCTAGAAGCTGGGCATGGAAGAAAATGGTGTGGGGCAGGCAGGTGTTTGGGCTAGCACTTATTTATGCCACAAATAGCACTGAGGAATCAAAACCTGTTCCTTTAATCCATGTTATGATAAGAAAATAAGCTGAAGGAATAGCACCACCAAGCATCCCAGTGAGAAGCTCCAGGTTTGGTAAGCCATGCCACCTAGTGCCAGCCCATGTGGATATACATAGAATCATAGGCTGGTTTAGGTTGGAAGGGACCTCAATGATTATCCAGTTCCAACTCCACACCATAGGCAGGCACACCTCCTGCTAGAACAGGGCAATCCAGGCCTCAGCCAACCTGTCCTTGAACACCTCCAGGGAGGGAGCAGCCACAGCTTCCCTGAGTAACCTGTTCCAGTGTCTCACCACCTTCACTGGAAAGAACTTATTTCTAATATCTAGTTTGAATCTCCCTTCTGTTTAAACTCATTCCTCCTGTTCCTGTCATTACAAGACCTTATCAATAGTCCCTCCCCAGCTTTCCTGTAGCCCCCTTTAGATAATGGAAGGCTACTACAAGGTCTCCTCTAAGACTTCTCTTCTCCAGGCTGAAAAGCCCCAACTCTCACAGTCTGTCCCTATAGGAGAGCTGCTCCAGGTGGTGTAGCAGCTGGAACAACATTGTGTGCCTGAGCTGATAAACTCTGTTTCTTGACTTCACTTGAGTTAATCTGCACTTCAAAATCTGAATGCAAAAGTCACACCGGGGGCTATTGCATCTGGAGAGCTATCATTTTCTGCTTCAACTGTACAGACTTCAACACCATTCCCATGTGTTTCATGTTCTCTTCTATCTGAGCTGAGATCAGGAACTCAGATTGCCATTTTTGGTGCTGTTCAGGTGCAGTTGCTGAACCTTTCCTCCGGGGAGCACTTTTCTTTCCTTACACGTCGGTGGCTGGCCTGGGACCAGGCTGATGGGGAAATATCTGTGGAGCTTCCTGTTCTACAGCAGGGTCAGCCTATTCTTCCAGGTAAGCACAATGCCACATCAGCTAAGTCAGGCCACAAAGGCTCTGGAACCTCTTTTTTTTCAGGATGCTTAGTGCCATAGCAATGCTTGATTGTATGTTTGTGATACCTTATGTTGGCTCATGGGTGTGAGGAAACATACCATGGGACAGTCACTCTTGTGATGAGGGGCTGGGTAGCCTGGAGCTGTGTTTATGCCTATCCCTGATGGCTGAGCACTGAGAAGAGCAGAAAACCAGGTTTTTGCCTTTTTTGATATGCCTTCAAGAAAAAACAAAGAATACCAGGAGACATTTCTTCCAGAGATGTAGTTAACAGCTGTAAATGGATCATAAAACACATGAGAGAGAGGCTGCCAGCCCTAACCACAATGATTTTTGATCTTGAGTTGCTATGATCTTCATACCCTTGAGGGCATGGAAAGCCTCAGAGGCAGCCAGCCTGCTTCCTCCTGGGTTTGGGTTCTTTGGTCAGGAGCCCACTCATTTAAAAATCAACCATCCTCTCTTCCACACAGCCTTAAATAAAAGTTAATTAATGATCATAGGTCTAGGCTGGATGTTGGGAGGAAGTTGTTGTCAGATAGAGTGATTGGCATTGGAATGGGCTGCCCAGGGAGGTGGTGGAGTCACCATCCCTGGTGGTATTCAAGAAAAGCCTGAATGAGGCACTTAGTGCCATGGTCTGGTTGATTGGACAGGACTGGATGCTAGGTTGGCCTGGGTGATCTTGGAGGTCTCTTCCAACCTGGTTGATTCTATGATTAACAAGTTATATTGCTCATGGTCCAATCCCCTATTTACAGTATCTGTTCTTCCCCAAATATTCTCTTGCTTGATACTCTGGGAGGCAGACCTTATCCACCTTCTCTTTTCCAGGCTTTTCTTTCTGAGTAGGTTGTTTCCTTGTTTCTGAGATAAAGACACAGTGAAAGATTTTCCTTATGAAGTAGTCTTGGTGCCTCCTAAAGCACAACAGCACACTTAAACCCATCTGCATTTTGTAGTTAATTTCCCCCTCACACAAAAGAGGCAGAAAAGAACTTCTGTGCATTTCTGCCAGCCTCAGTAAAAGAGGGGTCATGCTGAAGGCTTTGGAGAAGGCAGTTTCATCCCTAGCTTGGTAATTGAAAGACAGCCCCTGTGTCTTTTTTTGCTGATTTCTGCATGAGACAGTGAAAATAGAATGCAGCTTTTAACTTCTGAGAAGATAGTTTGATAACAGAACAGTGAAGTGGTCTGGATTCAGTCTGAAAGAGAGATGATGAGAGGCACTTTAGAACCAATTTCAGCATAAAAAGAAGCTGAAACACTTTCTGATTTAACAGCCTCTTTTTATTTAAAAGAAAAACCTCTGAATTAAACCCTTAAGAAATACTGCATAAACGTTTTAAGGTTCTAATGCTGGGAGACTGAGCAGCATCCATTTGAATTTTTATCCTCAACCATCCTACTTTTGACTACTTCTGGTCATGTTTTATGACATAAACTTGAATTAGATGATGGGGATAAGTCAGAGTTATACAGTGCTTGGTGGCTGGTGGAACTTTTGCTTTTCCTCTTGCAGAAGCTGGGAAGTTGATAGTTAATGAAAGAATCATGGAATCATAGAATGGTTTAGGTTGGAAGGGACCTCAAGGATTATCCAGTTCCACCCCCCTGCCACAGGCAGGGACACCTCCCACTAGAGCAGGTTGCTCAAGGCCTCATCCAGCCTGGCCTTAAACCCCTCCAGGGAGGAAGCATCCACAACCTCCCTGGGCAACCTGTGCCAGTGTCTTACCACCCTCACTGTAAAGAACTTCCTCCTAACATCCAGTCTAAATCTCCCCTCCTCCAGCTTAAACCCATTCCCCCTCGTCCTGACATTACTAGACCTTGTAAATAGTCCCTCCCCAGCCTTCCTGTAGGCTCCCTTCAGATACTGGAAAGAGTGAGTTGTGGGAATAGAGGATTGTTGTGGTCCTAGACAGGGGATTGTTGATCTGGAGAGGTGACTGCTCTGCCCCTGCATGGTCTGGTCGTGGGGTACCTGTTCATGTGGATGCTGTAAAGAAAAGTTTAGGGAAGTAAAGAGATCAGATGATGACATGGTAAATTATGTGGGCAAAATGCAGTATTAATTAGCAGTTCCCAGAAGAAAACTATTTTGAGTATTGGGACAGGTGTACACTGAGAAAAAAATAGTGCATGACTGTGCTGCTAACTAAAGACTGTCAAAAGCTTCTGTGCCTTCAATGTGGCTGGATTTTGTCCAGATAATAAAAGTTAATATGGAAAAAAAGAAAAGATCTGTGTTTTACCTCCTTGTTGTAGTTCTCATAGTTCACAAGCATAGAGGAAAGAAAGTATGTAAATGATCTTAACCTTTATATGTTCTATTTCTCTCCTCATTTGTTCCCTCCGTAGATTTCTCGGTCTAATGAAATATTATCAGTGTATGCAAGCATAAACTTTGCCTTTTCCATCCTTCTACTGGAGATTATAACTGAGTTATCCTAATTTTTGTCCTCATTCTGAAATTTGGGGGGTTCCTACATCTGCCTTTTAATGACCACAGTATTCCATTGATATATATTTTTATGTGTGCTAGTTTGAAGCTAGCTAGAATGTTTTGGTGAGAAGAACTAGATCACAGCCTGTGAAAGGGAAACAATGGTGATGTCTACTTCACTCATAGGCTTGCTGACAGGTATAAGAGCAAGAATCCAAACATAGATAAGGGAGTCACTCTTTGTCCAGGCTGTGAGCTGCATTTCTCTCTAACCTCACCTTCCATCTCTCTGATTAATCCACTTGCTTCCTAACCCCCCTGGCCAACCCTCCATTCTTCCTTGGGGCACAAGGCAACATCTGGGGTAAAGTTGAGGGGTGGGAGAAGGTGGAAGGGTGGTTGGGAGCCCCTCCTGGGGACTCAGGTTTCTGGGAGGGCTGTTGTGTGTCTGTATTACCTTTTACCTTGTATATTTCTGTCTATAACTGTATGTCCTGTAAATCTCTGCTTGTATATTGTGCTGAGCTGTAAATAATAAGCTTCATTGAATTTCCAGAGCCAGCTGAGTCTAGTCTGGGTGATTTCCAAAGTGTGTGGGGGGCAGGGAACACCCAAACCACCACATTATGTATCATAGTATTTATCTCAGTATCATAGTATTTATCTTGGTTTCATTGGATTTTGACTCAAGTTTAATTTGCCTTAGCAATTTTCATTTGATAACCAATTTGTTGGATGGAAGGTTTGATTTTTCTTTCTCAATTTACACCCTTTAGAGACTTTGCATGTGGAATTGCATTCAAGTCTATACCACCCTATTGTATGAATCAGTAAAATAATAAAGTGATGCAGCCTTTTGAGTTCTGAGGCCCTAGAAGACTGCAACTGTGGTGCTAGATTTTTGCTGGTTTGGTTAACCAAACAAACATTCTGAACATTCATGACTCCTGTTGCTTGTTACAGTTTTGATCTTGCCACTTATGGTGAGGCTATTCTTGGATTTATATTATTCCCTTCTCAGCTTGGTGAAGTTTTCAAATCAGAATCAGAATTAATCAGGTTGGAAAAGACCTTCAAGATCATCGAGTCCAACCCATCACCTAAAAATCTTCTAATTAACTAACCCATGGCACTAAGTGCCTCATCCAGCCTCTTTCTAAACACCTCCAGGGATGGCGACTCCACCACCTCTGAGGGCAGCCCAATGATGCTGCAGAACACAGACATACTTCTGTCCATTCAAATTTCAGTTCTATTTGCATTCCACACAGTGACAGTCTGGGATGAGAAGCAGAAACTTAACACCAAAGCAAGTCTGGACATTATTTTGCTTAATATTGAATAGGATTTGTAATATTTTATACTCTAAGTGTTCTTGACAGAGATGTATTTGGACTCTACAGGCACATTCACAGCTAGATGTTATTGTAGCTGTAATAGTGTTTGTGATATGAAAGGTTGTCATCTTTCATTGTCAGTGACTGTCTATGAAGTGCATGTGACAACAGGAGAACTGTGGAATGCTGGAACTGAGGCTGATGTCTATATTTGTATCTATGGAGAAAGAGGTGATACAGGATCAAGACAGCTGCGCAGGTCACAGAAACCCAAGAAATTCTTGAAAGGAGAAGTAAGTGAAACACAGAGCATTTTCTGGTGTTGTTGGCTGGCTTTTATCTCGTGGGTTGGTGGTTGTGTCAGGCAAAGTGCATTTGGAAATGAGAGAATCACTGTCTTCTAATGCTTCTCCCAGATTCCATCATTAAGCCACAGCAATGCTTTTGGAAGGCAAGTTTGTCATTTACAAGCTAAGTAAGCTGGGTACTTTTTAACCCTTCTAGAAAATTAATTTAAGTGAAGAGAAAGTGAAACTTTACATTTATCATCTGCATTTCTAATGTTAAAATCTGCTGTAGTTTGTAATTTGTAATTGTTTAGCCAATTAAGCTTTCCTTGGGTTTCTCTTTTCTGCCTCTGAGTGGAACTGTTGCCATTAGTAAAGTGATCAGGCTTATGCAGTGGTTTGCTCTCACAGTACCAGCTGATATTTCAAAGGATGGTCTGGATGGAAGAGTTCCTTGGGTTTCTGGATCTTGGGGTGCCACAGCAGAGGAATGCTCTGCTTTTTAGATTCTGCTGCCATTTTGCTTGATTACAGATGGACACCTTTGCTGTCACAGCTGTGCACCTTGGACATCTGGGCAAGATTGTTGTAGGACACAATGGCCTCGGACCAGGTCAGAAGTCTCTCTGTATAGTGACTGAGTACTGCTTGCAAGGTTTGCAGCCTGTGCTTCTGTAACTGAGTGTATGGAAATCTCAGGGGTTGAAGCTGGATGATCCTTGAGGTCACTTCCAACCTAAACCATTCTATGATTCTGTGATTCTATGATTCTCTGATTCTATAAGTGTAAGCCAAAGGTTTCTAAAGAACCTGCTCAAGTGACACAGTTGCCTTATTGTATCAGCACAGATCTTTTCTATTCTCTTTCACTCTACTCTCAACTACCTTGATGAGGTCATCATCTGCTACTGTTCTGTCATATTTGAGCAATCCCCATGGAAAAAAAAACTGAAAAGGAGGAGTGTCTGTGTGATTAAACATTGAATATGGCTTGTGCAGCTCCCATCACAGATAAAATGGGCTATTACAATTTCAGGTTGATTAGCATTATCAGTTACATGGTGAAGAAGCAGTTGGAGACTTTGGCTGCACTATCCTGCCATTAGGCACCCAATTAAAGGTAAAACTCAATTTGCTTGCAGTCACCAGACCTCCTTTAAAAAATTCTTCAGCCCTAGCTCTGTAAAACATGGCAATGTCTTTTGAGCCATGGTAAGCTGCTATCTAATCTCATTGATTTTTTGATTGGTAATAAATGAGTTTCACACAATGATTGTGTTAAATGGAGGGAAGGGGATGTAAGGGAGGGGGTAATTAATTAATGCAAGATGATATTTTTCCAAAATTAATATTTTTTATTAGTTTTGGTATGCAGGAGTCTCACCCCACAGACCACTCATTTTAATAATAATCAGTTCTGCTGCAGCAGTCATGGAAACATTATACATGGAAACATTATACAAAGGAATAACTAGAGGATCTAGAAATGACTAACAAAAATATATAACAGTAATGTCTACAACTACCTGAAGGGAGGCTGTAGCCAGGTGGGGTTGGGCTCTTCTGCCAGGCAACCAGCAACAGAACAAGGGGACACAGTCTCAAGCTGTGCCAGGGGAGGTCCAGGCTGGATGTCAGGAGGAAGTTGTTGGCAGAGAGAGAGTGATTGGCATTGGAATGGGCTGCCCAGGGAGGTAGTGGAGTCGCCATGCCTGGGGATGTTGAAGAAAAACCTGGATGAGGCACTTAGTGCCATATTCTAGTTGATTGGACAGCTTGGTGCTAGGTTGGCCTGGATGATCTTGGAGATCTCTTCCAACCTGCTCGATACTATGATTCTAATTGAACTGGAAGAGAAGTTTCTTGCAGTCAATATACCACTTGTCCACTAGATGGACTCAAGGAGCTCCTTCCTGCTTATGGCAGAAGGCAGTGGTAAATTACAAGAGGCTTTAAGTATAATTACAAGAGCCTTTAAGTATTTACTCACAAAAAAAAATATCTCCTGACTTGCAGGGGTAGCTGCAGCTTCACACAGTACCCAAACACGTTCAGGGAATTCTGTTGGTCTTGTCAGTTGCTGAGGCTTCTGATTCCTCCCAGGCTTCACAGGGTGCTGGGAAAAGGAGGCAGACAATCTCTGACTTGGTCCTGATTTCTCTGGATGATCTGTGTTTCTCCAGGACTTCCCATCTCGGCAGGAGACTTTCCTGTGTAGGCAGAACGTCTTGCGATGTGCAGTCTTAGCCCAATGTCACGCTGGCTGTGCAGGCTGATCGTGTGGCAGCATTGAGAGCCTTTTCCTGGCAAACTTGAGGCAGTGGAGTTTCTAGGCAGTTCAGGGTGCAATAAGTCAGAACACTGCCAGAAGCAAAGAGCAATAGCAGCAGGCAACAGCAGGCATGACTACAATGGCAGAGCACTGTTTATCTGCTCATCTCTTTTTAGCAATACAGCCTAAGACTAATGGACCTTCGGACACAGCATAGCCTATCAGAATGGCAGTTAGCCAAGCTTGAACATATTAAGTGAAGCCATAGGCTTGCTTTACCCTATTTTGGGAAGAGCATAGGCCTTGCATGAGACAGGCACAAGCTAAGCCTGTGTAGCTTGTTTACCATGGGATGTAAATGAGTCTGGGCAGGCCAGAGTCCTTAGGATCAGTGGCTCCAGGTTCTTTGTCCTGAGAGCAGAAAAACATGCCTGGGCAAGCCAGGACATGTAGAAGCCTATTTTTTATTCAGCCTACCTCAACAGGGGGATATGCAGCATGCAGGGAGCTAGCAGCCTGCAGACCCATGAGCAAGCTCTGCAGTACGCTCTGCAGTACCTAGAGCAGGTACTGTCTTCTCTCCACCCATCAGGGCAGCTGTGCCTCCAGCTCCTGCATGTGGAGCTGCAAATTGTGCATCTGCAGTAGGGGAGAGAAAGGCAGGCTTCATTAAATATGTCTCTAATTAACTGTTCTGTTTGTTTTGTTTCATTCTAAGGAAAAGGCTGGTTTCTGGATAAAGTTGTGATCAAGGATCCTGTAACCAGTTTGGATTATACTTTTCTTTGTCACAGGTTGGTGAGGTTTCATTTGGGTTAGGTTAAAAAAATAAATAAATAAGTACATTTGTAATCTCTTGCAGTTTTCCTATTGAAGTATCCTGTCAAGGGAAAGAGGTGGTGCCTGAAGAGTGAGCTGAAATTTTCTTGAATCTCTATGCTTTGGCCACAACAAATCCAAGTAGTGCTACAGGCTTGGGACAGAGTGGCTGGAGAGCAGCCAGGAAGAAAGGGACATAGGGGTAGTGGTAGACAGTAGGCTGAACATGAGCCAGCAGTGTGCCCAGGTGGCCAGGAGAGACAATGGCATCCTGGCCTGGATTAGGAACAGTGTGGACAGTAGGGCAAGGGAGGTTATTCTGCCCCTGTGCTCAACACTGGTCAGCCCACACCTTGAGTGCTGTGTCCAGTTCTGGGCTCCTCGATTCAAGAGAGATGTTGAGATACTGAAATGTGTCCAGACAAGGGCAACAAAGCTGGTGAGGGGCCTGGAGCACAGCCCTGTGAGGAGAGGCTGAGGGAGCTGGGGGTGTGCAGCCTGCAGGAGAGGAGGCTCAGGGCAGAGCTCATTGCTGTCAGCAACTACCTGAAGGGAGGCTGTAGCCAGGTGGGGTTGGTCTCTTCTGCCAGGCAAGCAGCAACAGAACAAAGGGACACAGTCTCAAGTTGTGCCAGGGGAGGTCTAGGCTGGATTTTAGGAGGAAGTTCCTGCCAGAGAGAGTGATTGGCATTGGAATGGGCTGCCCAGGGAGGTGGTGGAGTTGCTGTGCTTGGAAGTGTTCAAGAAAAGCCTGGATGAGGCACTTAGTGCCATGGTCTGGTTGATTGTCTAGGGCTGGGTGCTAGGTTGGACTGGATGATCTTGGCGGTCTCTTCCAACCGGGTTCATTCTATGATTCTATGATTCTCTTCGCAGCTCTCTGGGTTGTACCTTCCCCAGATTTCTGGTGCATTTGAGCTAATGAAAAAGCAATAAAATGTTCTGCCTGGAAACTTTCCATTTTTGCACTTGAACTATTCAGGATGTGCTTTTTTGACACATTCCCCATATCCAAGACCTTGGCTCTGATGCCAGTAGTTCCATTCTTCCATATCATGCAAGGCTTTTCAGAAGAGCAAGTTGCTGTCTCTCTAGCAGATTTTACTGAAGTTGGTATGGAGATTGACTTTGGGGTTCGGTGACCTGAGGATCAGACTATGACTATCACAAATGCAGCTACCTGACCACATCTCTCTTCCTCCTTTGCCTTGCAGCCTGTCACTGAGCTGCAACCTGATTTGAAGCAACCTTAACTTCCCTACCTTTCCCCCTGCAGAGGCTGCTGCTCCGAATCTTCTGTTCTCTGGCTCATTTCTAATTTTGTCTCTGCCTGATTAATTCTAAACACCTTACAGAAAAATTATAATTGATAAAAATCAGTGCAAATATTAGGAATGGTGGAGTCCAGTCACGTATGAATCGAGCTGCAGCTTGCCAGTGGCACCTCCATTCTATTTCCTCCTCTCAGTTCTCTGAGTGAATAAATAACTGCCTGAGACAGCTGGGAGTGAGCGATGTGCACACTGAAACTGATTTATGTGTGAGCAAGGGCTTTCTGCCTATCAGATACAGCACCTCTTCTCTGCCTGACCTAATTTTGATTCTGTATTCTACATGAGATGAACTGCTATGAAGAGATCTATAATGCTAGCTTCATACATAATTTAGGGAGAGTTCAAATCCATTTCAGGCAGAAAAATACAGGGTATGTGCTAGTTACTGTTTGAGCTCGATGCCGTGCTTGCTGCTCTTGCCCCCACAGTGTGTGAATCCTTTTGACTCAAATGGAGTTAGACTTAACTTATGTAAGGAGATGTGGAGCAGGTACAATGGCATTGTAAAAGTAGAGTTCAGACAAGGTAAAATTGTTGCCTGTGTTGGATTTTTCTCCCTGTATAGGGATTTTCAGGGCATGGAACAATTTGCATCCTTCTGTAGCCTTCTTGAAGGCTGGAAGAGCAAACATTAGGAACACTGCACCTTTGGATATTGATCTGGGATCAATATGAATTCTCTGTTTTGTAATGATTGGCTTAGGCTCTTGTAGCTCATTCCAGGATATAATTTATTTATAAGTTTCATCAACAGCTAACACAGAAAATTTTGGTCAAAATCAATCTCTTTTGACTTAAGCTGGATTTTTGTATTGCTGTTTGGCAGCCTTGAGACTGTAATAAATAGAACAGGAAATACCAGCATGAAAGTGCCATGTTTATGGTACTGTGGGAGCTGGCAGTCAAGGTTGTTTTACTGAAGTGGTCTCTGATTTTCAGGTGGTTGGACCAGGGGCAGGATGATGGCAATATTGCCAGAGAACTGACTGTGACAGATGCCAGCACATTTCCAGGAAGTAAGTGAAAATTCACGAGGAGGAGAACCCTGCCTCACCACAACTGTGACAAATGGAATGAGGATGCTCTGTAAATTACTGACACCTTTTTTATCTGCACAGGACAAGAGCTGGAACTCAAGAGAAGGGAAGCTGTAAGAATGCACCTTTTTTAATTCAAACCATTCAAATGATGCTTCGAGTGAAATCAGGTCAATTGTTCTCATGTATCTCTAATTCCTGTGCCTCATTTTCTCCTGCCTTTTCTGCTTGCTTACAAAACCAGTGGGCTGCTGAAAAGTGGAAATTCCTGGAAGGTAACACACTTCAGTTCTACAACAAGCTCACCCGTGGCTTCATTTGCCTCAGTCCAGATAGCAGAGTTGATGCTCTTGGTGACAAGAAAAATAAATATGGTAAAGTATTTTTCATGTGGACTTATGAATTAAAGAGACAAGAAAGGAGAGGAGGGCTTTAGAGTTCACTGTAATCTTGTGCAGTGACTCTTCTAATGAACAGGATTTGAGAATTAGAATTGTTTTCCTTACTTCAAAGATTTACTTGTGTTGATAGCTGTAAGAAGCCAAAAATGACATGCTCACTTGACATGCAAAGCACAAAAAAGTCTCACATGGTATCTTGTCTCTGGCTTTCCCATACTGAATAGAAATTTTGTGTCACTTGCAGTTTAATGCTCCTATGGACCTGCCATTTATATGAAATCCATTTTGTTCCATCTTTGTCATTGATTTTAGTGGCATTCTTCCCGTTCCTCCTTTGTCAGCTTTCATCTCTCCTGTGTTACTAACGCTTAGCTGTTTTGTTAGGCACATATATTTTCTGTCTTTGTAGTGATGGAGCTGCTCAGTCTTTCTGACATCTTCCCAGGGACTTTATAAACATCTGTTTTGGAGTGGTAGAGCAGAACCTTCCGGGACACTCCAAAGAGTGCATGGAGAGCAGTGCAGTCACTGGTCCATAGCAGAGGCTGTAAAGACACTTTAGAAACACCAGCAGACTCAAATGGGAGACTACTAATCTTACACTGAAAGTGGGTGTTCCTCTCTATATTACTGAAGCTGCTTTTATTAGTTAGCAGTTTTGGTCCCCAGGTTCAAAGCTGTTGAAGACTCAAATGCTGATTAACTCAAATCTATCTACAGCTATAAGATCTGCGAGTGTCTGAAATGCCTGAGAGCAGATGCACAGCACAATACTGTCCTTCCTCCAAGGAGATCCATTTAGGATCACAAACTGTGAATTACTTGGTGACAAACCCAACTAACTTCACATAGGAATTTGGTCTCCAATCTGCAGTGGTGCAGCAAACACATCTTTGCTGCTTTTTAATGCTGTGGCTTCAGTGGGTGGATTTGATCTGATTCGATATGGACAAATCAGATCATGTAGACACCTCAAGTGTTCGTAATCTTCC
This sequence comes from Tricholaema leucomelas, assembly GCA_013400475.1. Lineage (NCBI taxonomy): Eukaryota > Metazoa > Chordata > Aves > Piciformes > Lybiidae > Tricholaema lacrymosa > Tricholaema leucomelas. The sequence continues at coordinate 110,660 of WAAF01003065.1, forward strand.
AACATGCAGCATTCAAGTTTCCCAGTTTTCATCTAGATGCACTTTCCTCTCTCTAAATCAGAACATTTCTAATTTTCCCTACAGAAGCATGATGTTTTCCTTGCATTTATAGTACATTTTAACATGCTAGAGGTAAAACTCCTATCATAGAAGCAGTTTGGTTGGAAGACACTTTGAAGATCAAGTCCAACCATTAACTAGCACTGCCAGGTCATCACTAAACCATGCCCCTGAGCACCACACCTACAGGTCTACCACTAAACCATGCCCCTGAGCACCACATCTACAGGTCTACCACTAAACTATGCCCCTGAGCACCACACCTACAAGTCTACCACTAAACCATATCCCTGAGCACCACACCTACAGGTCTACTAAATGACACTGCCCTAGCTTTCATTAGTATTTTGCAGCTATAAGAGGCAAGCAGTTGGCAAATTGTCCAGATTAAAAACATTAGAAGCCCTGAGCAAGATTTGCTTTACAAACTCTAAGACGGACGAGGTGAAAATGAATTCTCATTTCCCTACCTGAGAGCTTTATGCTCCCTAAATGATTTGTTCTTTACCATTTAAATTCATTGCTGCAGCCCAGTTTATGATGCTGAAGCCCTCAGCTTCTTTTTATGGATTTTTTGTTTTTTTTTTCTCAAACATGTACACTGATCAAAGGAAATTTGTTCCTTATTAGCTCTCAGGGTTTTTCTTCTCAAGGCAATGAAGCAGACGAGTCTCTGGGTGCCCTTTCCTGAAGCAGTGAGGGAATTCATTGATCAGAGAGGTCAAACTGTTGAGTTAAACACTTGATTAATTCTTTTCCCTTGAAAATGATAAATAATCGATTGTAATTAAATGCAAATATGAATTAATACACTCTCTTCCTTCTACCATGCTCTTCATTTATCTCTAAGGTCTTTTTGATGTAAATGTCAAAGGGAGAAAGACATATGTACTCAGCAGTCATCAGATGCCACATCTTGCTCTTGCTCTTGTCAATGGCCATGTAATTGGCAAGGTAGGGAATGCTGCTACTTCTGCTTCAGAGTTGCACACTGTTGTCTTACTAATGCTATTTCTAATCTGTCTAATAATTGTCCTTCCAGGCAGATAAAGAACTCAGAATTGCAGGACTGAATGCAGAAAATTGCCAGGGAAAAGGCAAATGTAGATGCAGGGCTTTATTTGTTTTCTCACACTTTACTTTTTGCTAGAATTCTTTAGTAGATGGAATGATTTGGCACAGAAATATGAGGCCATTCCAAATAGTAAGTTTTATTGGTTTGCCACACGTTGAAAAGCTACCTGGAATGCCCTCATATCTTGTTGACATACCAGAGTGGTGAGAGCCTGGAATGGGTTGCCCAGGGAGGTGGTTGAAGCCTCATCCCTGGAGGTGTTTAAGGCCAGGCTGGCTGAGGCTGTGGGCAGCCTGCTCTAGAGTAGGGTGTCCCTGGGCATGGCAGGGGGGTTGGAACTGCATGATCCTTGTGTTCCCTTCCAACCTTGACTGATGCTATTCATGGACAAACTCAAGAACTGAGCCCATGTGAACCTCATGAGGTTTAATAAGGCCAAGTGCAAGGGTCTGCACCTGGCCTGGGACAGCTCCCTGTTTCAGATTGGGAAATGGAAGGATTTGGAGCAGCCATTTCAGACATCCTTTGCCACATTTGTAGGCTGTGATTCTAACTTTTTGACTGAACTACTTGGATATCTTTCATGGTTGCCTCAAATCTGTGTAATTTTATGATGAACTTTGAAATTCCATAGGCCACAATTTTAGCTGCTTGAGAGAGTCCATCACAGAACCACAAAAATGATTAAGGAAATCAAACATCTTCTTTATGAGGAGAGCTTGAGGGAGCTGGGGCTCTTTAGCTTGGAGAGGAGGAGACTAAGGGGTGACCCCATTTATGTTTATAAATATGTGCAGGGTGAGTGCGAGGAGGCTAGAGCCAGGCTCTGCTGGGTGATGCCCAGTGACAGGACAAGGGGCAATGGGTGGAAGCTGAGGTATAGGAGGTTTCATGTGAACCTGAGGAAGAATTTTTTCCCTGTGAAGGTGACAGAGCACTGGAACAGGCTGCCCAGGGAGGTTGTGGAGTCTCCCTCTCAAGATCAGTCTGGATGTGTTCCTGTGTGATCTGCTCTGGGTGATCCTGCTCTGGCAAGGGGGCTGGGCCAGATGATCTTTTGAGGTCCCTTCCAGCCCCTGACATTCTGTGATTCTATGATTTCAGAACTTTAGTATCAAGATGGCAAATGCAGAAACTTTAACAACAAAGAAACTATTGTGACATTCTCTGTTCCATATTTTGCCACAGGTAGTAGCTCATGTAATTTATTATTCCTGCTTTGACTTTGTTAGAGCAAAGACAAGGCTTGCTGTGAGCTCCATGTTCACCTTCAACCCAGTGGTTGTGCCATTCTTGAGTCTGCCAGGAACCCAGGTCACACTGTTATGTTCAATCTTCAAGGCAAAGTACCTGATGAAACAACAGGATATGCTGGACTTTCCAAAGAATTTGTTGTACATGTCAAGGTAAGGGGGCCAGAGGGATGCTAAGAAGCTTTCTAAAGTTTCCTGTTATAAAGGAGCTGGTATCAAATCAAATGTCAGAGGATTGCAACCTGTTCTGGAGTGTCCTTCTCTGGAGGTACTCAAACCTGCCTGGATGCAGTCCTGAGAAACCTGCTCTAGGTGAACCTGCTTTAGCAAAGAGTTTGGGGCTAGATGATCTCCGTATGTGCCTTGATTCTAAAAGGGCGATTCTGTTCCACCAGGTGGAGCTAAGTCACAGCTTAAAAGGTAGGCAGCAGGTGGGAAACTTTTCTTTCTCTCCTGGAGGGAGCAATACCTCTACTACAGCTGGTATGTGCAAACAGCATGGGCTGGTACACAGCAAGGATGCATCTCTAAACTTTTAGTTCACCTTTGAAAAGGAGAAAGCTTGGTGCATGCCCGAAAAGCAGCAAAGGAAATTACTTAACTTGAAAAGAGAAGAAGTTGATATTGTAGAGTGGTTTGGGTTGGAAGAGACCTTAAAGATCATTGAGTTCCAACCCCCGTGCCAAGGGGCACCTTCAACTAGACTTCTTGTGCTCTGGGTGTTCTGCTGTACTTAAGAAGCAGGGAAGTTGTGGAGTAAGGAAGGATTTCCACTATCCAGGTCAGTGTCTGTGCAGAAAGAAGCAAATATTTGAAGGCTGGAGGTACATTTGAATTACTTGGGACTCATACATAGAAATGCATTAAGTGCATAAGATAAATCAGTATAAACAACATAAATGTCAAAGTTTAGTGTGGACAAAAGCTGTGCTATTCACAAATGCTTTCTTGTCTCTGATCTGAAGGGTGTCTTTCACCATGGTGCCATCATTCTACTCAACACAAATTTCTGTCAAGCTCTGGCCCTTAGACCTAATGGGAGCTGCAGTGGAGCAGGTCAGCAGCAGCAGGAGTCATACTGGAAGGTGCATAAAGTCAGCTCTGGGGTTTGTATGTTTGAGAGCATGAGAAAGCCAAGGATGTATCTGAAGATCAAAGATGATCAGTGTGATGGAATGGTAAGCAGTTCTTGGTTTGGATTGCTCTCTCTAGGGACTTTGAGTAAATGGGCAGTGGTAGCAGAGATTTTTTTTTACTTGCTTAGGTAAAAGATTCTGAACATTTTCCAGATCTGGTCCTTTGTTTCTCTAAGGAAAGACAGACAAATACAGCAAGAGAAGCTGTCATGTCTATTTGACATCATTATATTTTCAAGCTATTATAAATGAGGATAGGGTTAACATTTGTTGCTAGGCAGCTGATGACTCTGTCAAGGGTCTGTGCTATTAACCTGATTTTTATTGAACAATGACAGTTATCCTGGTGTGACTTTGGAAGATGTTGAAGTGATGTTGACATCCCAGTGCTTGCAAATGGTTTGGTGCTGTCTGAGTTGAAGGACCTGATTGATTGATTGATTTTCTTCATCAGGCAACCACATGGAGTTTATTCTTTAAATACATTACCTTTAACCTATGTATTTAGTAAAAAAATAGGCTTGAGGGATGGCTAAAATATTCTGATGTTTGGACTTAGAGTGTTTTCCACCTGCTAGGAGTTAAACTAGTGTAAATTTACATTTGGGAGCAAAAATGAGACTGAGACATTAGTATTTGCTCATTAAACTCAGTGTTTACTAATCTCGTGTCTGTTTGCTGATATAAACTGATATAATTGTTTTCAATGTGGCAGAGCACAAACATATTGAGGGGTTTAAAGTGGTGTTGAGTCTAAATTGATGATAAAGCCCACTAATGAAAAATTAAGATGTAAGCTAAGTGGGGAAATTCCATGGAATGTATCCTAGCCTTTGCCTAAATCCTAACAAATTGGAATGCCTTCCTATGCAGTTTTTCACTTAGTCAAATTTCTGCTCTCAAAGAAATAAGCAAGTCTGAGGTATGTGTGATTGCATTAATCTAAGAGATTGTGAAGAAGCTACTCTGAAATGTTATTAGATGCTAGCAATCTTTAAGACTTGAGAAACACCCAACTTGCCTAAATACAGGAATTCAGTTGTTGAATTCACTTCTGTTGAATTGATTTCTGTTTCTCCACTTCCTAGGGCACAGGTGATGAACACTGTCACTTTAAAATCAAGAAGGACTTGGAAAGTGGATCTGTAAGCCTAGAATCAGTGAGAAATAAAGGGATATATGTTGGTCTCCTGCCAGATGGCCAGACTAAGCCAGTCATTAACACTGGAGAGAGAAACATATTTTTCTACCCACAGATCATCAAATGTATGTAAATTCTTAGTATTCTACAGTTTTCTTCTGTGATTAGTGTTGCTGCATGACAAATTCAAAGCTGACACCATTTCTTTTGGTTGTGTTTCAGGAATTTTAAAGGTGAAAAGTTAATTTCTTTTATGTTGCTAATTATTTTTTTTCTTTGTTTCTTTTTTTTTTACAAAACAATGCAGAAGAATTTAATTTATTTTGTTTTTCTGAACAATTAAGGTTATGAAAGTAAACTCAATATAGGTGGTAAGTTAGAGATGAAGTTGACTTCCTGGACCTGTTCACAATTAAAGTTATGAAAGTAAACTCAATACAGGTGGCAGGTTAAAGATGAAGTTGACTTCCTGGACCTGTTCACCATCCTGGACATAGATGTTGGAAGCCTACAAGACACTTTGCTGTCAGCTATACCAGAGTCTTTCCTGATTTTCTAGGGCTAGTAGCAGACCTTAGAGAGGGCAATGCTCAGTTTCTTTTTGAATGGTATGAAATCTATTGCACTTTCCACGCTAGTGTGTTGGTTGTGTGGTTCTTCTGTCCCATAGTAAGATTTGGGGGGGGTATTCCAGTCAGAAAGCTCCCTCACTGTGGAGCTGACCTGCTCTAGTTGATGAGTCAGGACTCAGAAATTAGCTCTCAGCACACTCTGGATCACCATCACTGGACTATGTGCTTGTCTTTTCCTGAGGAGAACGAACTTTGTGGTTTGCTGAACAACTAGTAACTAAATGTAGCTATCTGACTTGGATTATGACTGCAGCAAGCAGTGACATTGCACTACTTGTACTCTTAGCTGGTGGATCCAGCCACAGAGATAAAAAAGATACTTCTCATGAAAATATTGAGCTGACCCTCAGGCTGGACTTGAGAATTTGGTCAGATTTTTGCCAAAGCATAAGCAGAACAGAGTCATCTTGAATGCTTTGTCCAGCAAAGGGGAAGAAATCAAAGCATGCCACTGGTTCTGTGTACATCATCACCACGACATAGAGAAGCATCGTGAAAGTCACTGTAACAGCATCCCTGACATTTAGCCCCTTTTTGACACGAGCATTTCAGTCACTGTGTCCTTGTAGAAAATGAGGAAAGTATTTTCTTTTGTTACTCTTTGGAAGAGCAGAGTGTTTCAATGGAAATTCTCAACAGAGCAGGGCTTACTGATGCCTTTAAAATGAAACCTAAATGTTACTTTATGACAGGCTCGAGTTCTCCCAAATCCTTGTTACTCAGTAAAAGGAAGATAAAAGGGGCTAATATTTTTGTATGAAAGCAACCAAGATTGTCTGTTTGCCACTTCAGATTATTGAAATGGCCTCTAGCAGTTTTCATTTCAGCATTCACACTTAAGAAAGGAAACATCAGGGGGTGGAGGAGCTTCTCTTGAGGAAAAAAACCCACAACAGAACTATGTTTTAACAAGTCACTTTATTCATACATCAATGTAAAATTGTTACTTAGGTTTTCAAAGCAGTAAATGGACTTAGATTGGTATGTCAGAATTTCTCCACTTGTTGTGGCATGCTGCTAACAACAAAAGCTGACAATAGCTGGTGGCTCTGCAATACACAGAGAAAAGAATGTAGTGTCCACTGTGTTGAACAGTTGAGAGATCTGTTATTAGTGTTTGTCACTGAACATATGGGAAGCTTTTGAGCAAGAGAAATAAATGCTTTGTGCCCAGTGACAGAATTTCCATTTCATTGTTTCAGTTGGCCGGGAAAAGCCTATGGGAACATCTGCAGCACCCAACCAAGAGAAGAAAAGTTTCAGAGAATCTCAGCTTCAACAAGCAAAAGCCCAGAAGCCAATGTCTGAAAATCTTTCAATTTTCCCACCCTCAAGTAAGCAACACTTCACAGGCTAAGCTCTAGCACTATAGAGCAGGTGCAGAGAAGGGTGGCGAGGCTGGGGAGAGGTCTGGCAAACACGACCTATGAGGAGCAACTGAAGGAACTGGGGTTCTTTAGCCTGGAGAAGAGGAGGCTGAGAGGGGACCTTATTGCTCTCTACAACTACCTAAAAGGAGGTTGCAGTGAGGCTGGAGCTGGTCTCTTCTCCCGAATTCCTAATGATAGGACAAGAGGAAACGGCCTGAAGTTGCATCAGGGGAGGTTTAGGTTGGATGTTGGGAGGAAGTTCTTTACTGAGCGGGTGGTCAGGCACTGGAACAGGCTGCCCAGGGAGGTGGTGGAGGTGTTTAAAAGGAGAGTGGATGTGGTGCTTGAGGCTATGGTCTAGTGATGAAGGCTGCTGGGCTGAAGGTTGGACTGGATGATCCTGGTGGTCCTTTCTGACCATAGCGATTCACAGGGATTAGATGTGCTGAGGGATTTGGCTTAGTCAAGGACTTGTCAGTGTGAAACTAATGATTGGACTCAGTGAGCTTGAAGGGCTTTTCCAATCTGAGAAATTCTGTGATTCTGTTTAGGCAAGTAGGAATGGAAAAACAACATTCTGGTCATGCTTCTGGAGTGACAGTCTACCAAATGGGTTTTACTGCTTCTTTAGCTACTGCTGTTGCATAAAAGGTCAGGACAATGATTTCACCAACTCAAAAACTGTACAGGAATCCTCAGCATCTTAGTGACGAAAGAAGGTTAGAATAGTATCAACCAGGTTGGAAGAGACCTCCAAGATCATCCAGTCCAACCTAGCACCCAGTCCTATCCAGTCAACCAGNAGCCAGGTGGGGTTGGTCTCTTCGCCCAGGCAACAGCAAAAGAAGGGGACACAGTCTCCAGTTGTGCCAGGAGAGGTTTAGAGTGGATGTTAGGAGGAAGTTGTTGCCAGAGAGAGTGATTGGCATTGGAATGGGCTGCCCAGGGAGGTGGTAGAGTCGCCATCCCTGGAGGTGTTCAAGACAAGACTGGATGAGGCACTTAGTGCCATGGTCTAGTTGATTGGCTAGGGTTGGGTGCTAGGTTGGCCTGGATGATCTTGTAGATCTCTTCCAACCTGCTTGACTCTATGATACATCTCTTAAGGAGAGGAGATAATCATATTTTCTTCCTACCTCTTTTATTTCTATGTATTTAGCATGCTGGCTGCACAGCCTGAATTGTGTCACATCACTTTGAAAAGCAAATGGAATAAATAGAAGCCACTGAGCTCCACACACACAAATATGGAAAGGCAGCTTACTTTGTGTCAGATGTAAAGGCAGTTGTATTAGAATTTCCACTGTGGGGGACACATTTAGTTGTCTGGAGGTAGCCTCAAAGATATTTATGTAGCAGATAATTCACATAGGTTTCTGGTTTGGTGTTGAGCTTGATCTTCAGGCCACTATTTTCTGTACATAAGAAGTCTGGCAATGTGAACAAGACATCAAATATTATGTACTTGTTCACAGGGTGTAATGTCATGTTTCAGGAAGCATTTAGAAGAAATTCAGTTGAACCAAAGTATCTTGGTTAATAATAATCCCCTCTTATACTTGAAAGTTAATTACTGTTAATAGTTTCTGGCAGTGTTGGCTCCATTCTTAGCTTAAAAGACTCTGCCTTTCTAATCTATCAGACTTCACATTGTATCACAGTGTCACAAGGCCTTCCCAAACTGTAGTGGGCTGTCAGAGTCTGGTGGGATATGCTCCATTTGAAACCCAGGGCTACAATAAGGAAGCCATCAAATCTGTTTTCAAAGAAGCTGGATGTTTTTAGGGTTGGGTATAAAGGATCCTTTTATAGAAGCAATATCTGCCATGAAATTGGTTAGACAGAGTCTATAGCACTTTGTAAGATATATTTCTGACATTCATAAGTGTGGACTCTGCTTATGCAAAGTGAATAGAGGTATCAAAGTTACTCTGCCCTTCAAAGAAAATGCTCATTTTCACTAACATGTTTTCACACAGAATATTTTAAAGGTAACTTACTTTTGACCTGTAGAGGTGAGTCTTATTTTTTAGGCTGATATTTATTAAACACTCATTTGCTTTTCCAGTTAACATTCAAAAAAGACCCCCAAAGGATGATGTTTGCCTGGACTATAAAACACAGCAGCACACTGAGCATCCAAACTCAGAGGGGATTAACCCTTAGGCTGACCAGGTCATCTTTTATCATGTCTGGCTGCTAAGCAGTAGCTGTGTGTTGATTGTTGGTCTTTTTTACAACTGAAAATTGATTTAGGATTATTTAAATTGAAAACTGTGCTGCAGCAGTTGGACTGTTGCAGTGTGAGCTCTCTGTTCCTCAAAAAAACTTCTGTCACTGTACAAGGATAATGGCAGGGTCTGGCTTCTGATTAACATCTGGCAGAATGGGGTGTCAGAGACAAGTCAGCTAAAATGTGTGCAAGACAACCACGTTATAGATGCAAGAACAATCAAAGGTGCTGCCCAAAAGTGAAGGGAAAGAATATATATATTTATATTTATAGTACCATAAACATAGAGGACCATTGTTAGAAAAGAGTTCTTTCCAGTGAGAGTGGTGAGACACTGGCACAGGTTGCCCAGGGAAGTTGTGGCTGCTCCCTCCCTGGAGGTGTTCAAGGCCAGGTTAGATGAGGTCTTGAGCGACCTGTTCTAGTGAGAGGTGTCACTGCCTATGGCAGAGGTTTGGAACGGGATGATCTTTGAGATCCCTTCCAACCTAACCCATTCTGTGATTCTATGATAAAATCTAGGGATAAAGAAGATGATGCAGAAGTCACTGAAAAACTGGTTTGGGTTGTGTTTAGGCTGTGGGTTTGAGGTTTGTTGTTTTCTATTTTTTTTCCTTTGAGATGAAGGCAGTTTAACAAGTGAGGAGAAAAAATTCACCCCAGAGAACCCAGTGTAGTACTTGAATCAAACAAAAAAGCCAAGGTCTCTGATAGTAAGGTGTGCAGTGCAGCAGGAACACACCTAGTGATGCACTGGGAGCTCTTCAGCAAATCTCTATCAGTGGCTATTTATGAATTCTGCAAACCTGTAAGTGAATTCCATTATGTGTTTGGAGCCTCCAAAAGCTTGGTTCGTAGAAAGCTGCTTAATGGAGGAAGAATGAGCTGGGGGATACAAAAGAAAATTAATCTGCAGCACAGATGATATTCATTATGGGTAGCATATTAAAACATCTCTTTGCAGCCTCATGAAAAGGCCTCGTGAAGATCAGTTTGGCAGCCCCCACAGGACACAGAACAGGGTGTTGCTTCATCTTTTCCAATGTAGGGTTTGTATCTGCCTCTTGAATCAGAACTGATTATAAAGTCCTGGGGGCAAGGACTCCCTCTTTTGGAGAGGACCTACTGGAGAGTGGTCTCATTAATGAAATGTGATGTTTCTAAATGCCACTTTGATTAGAATACTCAAAATTAAATTCCTTCACCCCTCAAAAAGTCTTTTTTTTGTTTTCTGTCATATCTCATATGCAGAAGTGCCACTTGACTTCTTGGTTTGTATATGAACATGTTCAGAGAAGGGCAACAAAGCTGATGAGAAGCCTGGAACAGAAACCCTGTGAGGAGAGGCTGAGGGAGCTGGGGGTGTGCAGCCTGCAGAAGAGGAGGCTCAGGGCAAACCTCATTGCTGTCTACAACTACCTGAAGGGAGGCAGTAGCCAGGTGGGGTTGGTCTCTTCTGCCAGACAATCAGCAACAGAACAAGGGGACACAGTCTCAAGTCGTGCCAGGAGAGGTCTAGGCTGGATGTTAGGAGGAAGTTGTTGGCAGAGAGAGTGATTGGCATTGGAATGGGCTGCCCAGGGACATGGTGGAGTCGCCATTGCTGGAGGTGTTGAAGAAAAGCCTGGATGAGGCACTTAGTGCCATGGTCTGGTTGATTGTCTAGGACTGGGTGCTAGGTTGGCCTGGATGATCTTGGAGGTCTCTTCCAACCTGGTTGATTCTATGATCTATAGATGTAATACATATTTGTATATCTATGTATGTGTGTATAGATATATATATATAGAGAGAGAGCTATCTATAGATGTATATGTATGTATATATATACTTTTTTTCTCTTAAGGGTCAACAAAAGCTCACTAGGTTCTATTTTAAAGTGAAATCGTCCTCCAGGTTTATATTTGTTGGGTTATTAAAGCTGTGAAGCTCATTCACAAAGTGGTATTGTGCCACTACTGTCTCATTCATGCAGAACCTGCCTTAGCCCAAATGCATGTGTGAGTATGGTCAGGCAAGGATCAGTTGTACTCTTGGAGTATCTTATAGTATTTAATATGTATTTCAAAGAAACTTAACTTTTTGAATATTTGTTTTTAATATATATTAAAATTGTCTCTATTCACATCTGGGAACATAAGGAAAAAAAAAATCCAGTGTAGGGGTGCCAAACCAGTGGAACAGGCTGCCCAGAGGTGATGTGGAGTCTCCTCCTCTGAAGACATTCACAGCCTGCCTAGATGCATTCCTATGTGACCTACTCTAGGTGATCCTGCCCTGGCAGGGGGGTTGGACTGGATGATCTTTTGAGATCACTTCCAGCCCCTAATGTTCACAGGCTCACAGGGTATTAGGGGTTGGAAGGGACCCAAGGAGATCATCGAGTCCAACCCCCCTGCCAGAGCAGGACCACACAAGCTAGCACAGATCGCAGAAGAACACATCCAGACAGGCCTTGAAAGTGTCCAGAGGAGAATGTTCTGTGATTCAGTGATGTGATTCTGCTAATAATGTCCCAACACAAGTCATTAGAGGAATATCATAGAACCAGCCAGACTGGAAGGCTCATCCAGTCCAACCTATCATGCAGCCTTGTCCAATTAACTATGATGATGATGACCTCCTTGGGTGCCTTCCAACCCCTGACATCCTGTGATCCTGTGAACTAGACATGGCACTAAGTGCCTCATTCAGTCTATTCAGTCTTTTTTTTAAACACCTCCAGAGATGGCGACTCCAGCACCTCCCTGGGCAGCCCATTCCAATGGCAAATCACTGCTACACCTTTCTAAATACCAGGCTAAGTAACCAGAAATGTTTTTTTGGCCAGAGTTCTGCAGCACAGCACCCTTAGTCTACACCAGAACGTGTGTGAGGAGTAATATGATGATAGCACACGTGAGAGAGACTTGTTCACTTGCAGCTGACTGTTACAGCTCAACTAATCAGTGCATTTTTGGTCTGGGCAAGATGCATAAATCCATCTTTTCAGACTGTCTCACTTGCCATGAAAAAATACAGTCCCCTCTCTGTTATGGGTTCCTTATGTGCTGCAGTACAACAGCGACTGGCAGTTTCATGTCGATTTTCATCTCCCACTAATGTTCTGTATTTCAGGGGAAATGAGAAATCCCCAAGGTGGTGAGTGTCCCCTTCCTTTAGATGATGAATGGAAAGTGTCAGTGCTGACAGGAGATGCAGGAACTGAAGCAAATGTCATTCTCTGGATATATGGAGACAAAGGAGTAGCTGGACCAATAACTCTTGGCAAGGACAACAGAAAGCAGCTGTTTCTTCCCAGGCAGGAGGATGAATTTCAGGTAGCTAATGAAGGCTAAGAACATTATTCTAATGTGTACCTTTCCAAAGATTATTCTGTCACCTGAAAAGAAAAAATGTTTTTCTCCTGTGTTTACTGCATGCTATAAATCTTTATTTAATCTCTACAAATTCTGCATTAAATCAGCTTGGTGCATATAGTTAGCAACAGGAAGTGCTCCTTCTGTTAAGCCACTCTCCCTCATAGACCAGTCCAAACAGGACAACTGCAGGAGTAAACTAATGTCTTCAAGGTAATTGATTTGAAGCTAGGTTTAGAAACAGAATCACCACAGCTGGAAAAGATCTCTAACATCATCAAGTCCAATCATTATCTAAGTCTACCAGGGCCACTGCTGCACCATATCCTTGAGCACCCACTCCTAAACAAACTATATCCGAGGTAAAACCTGTTCATCATTTAATGATCTTTAGTAGTGAAATCTTCATGCATACAGTTTTCCAAACATGCTGTAAGAAGCTTGCTGTGAAACTGGTTCACTGAAGGAATAACTCCCATTTTCTCAGCTGCTGTGTTATAAATAACTGAAATGCCAGAACCTTTACTGATGGAATTGCAAGGAGCCCAATAACATCTACATGTTATCTTGTCATGAAAACACAAAAGAGTTCTGTTATTATCTAAGATTAACCCCACCTCTGTTGTAATAAGGCAGGGTGAAAGGAAATTTCCAGAGGGGCTAGAACTGCTGATTTTGCTTGTATCTGTCCAAGGTGCATACAACACATTGTTCACAGAGTCACAAAGTGCCAGGTTGGAAGGGACCCCAAGGATCATATGGTCCAACCTTTCTAGCTAATACTGTAGTTGAAACGAGCTGGCCAGTACACTGAGTCTGCAGAGCAATCCACTACATCCCTTGGAAGATGATCCCAATTGTTATCTTTGGCTATCTGAAGTTGTTTTTCACATTTGGTGTAACTTCAGTTCTTTTTCTGCGCTAATCAACTCTTCTGATACAATATTGGCACACACCAAATTGTTACTGTCAATAATATTAATAACAATACCCTCTATGAACAGGGCATAGGCAGGAAGAGAACTAAATGTCATGTTCATTTTCTAAGCATTCAGGCTCTATATTGTGACCCACAGGGAATTCTCTGAGTTAGTGAATAATTTATAAGCCCCATTGGATAATGGCATGTTTACAATGTTAATCCATATATTCTTAAGAGCTGGGCTCATTTTCCTTCTCTAAAATGGCTCTTGTCCATTATGGCTGTGTGCTGTGGATATTGATCTTGTGAGAGCAGAATCTGTCTCTTGGCACCTGGGGCTACTGCTATGATTCTTCACATCACACTGACACTGTTGCTTCCAGCCATGAAACAACAAAAGTCACCAACATACTTTTCCCTCTTTAGTCTGCAGTAGATAAATCCATAAAGGAAAACAAAAGCTATGAACAGCTCTTTCTTCTCCACACCCCTTAGACTCTATCCTGTACATTTTTAGCAGCACATGTCTTGAAATGAGGATAGGAATGCAAGACTTCAAAAAATCTGCATCTTTTCATCATTTCTATCTCTGAACTTGATATGGTTTCACTGATATTTTCTAGAACAGAAGATAACACACCAATATAATCCTTGAAGGTGTAAATGAATGCAAATCACAGTCAGAATCAGAATCAAATAGCATCAGTGACTTTCAGAGTTTTGCAGATGAGGAAAACCTGAGGGACCTGGGGCTGTTTAGTCTGGAGAAGACTGAGAAGGGGATCTTACTAATCTTTACAAATATCTGAGTGGTGGGTGTCAAGATGAGGGGGCCAGCTTCTTTTCAGTGGTGCCCTGTGGTAGGACAAGGGGCAATGGATACAACCTGCAACACAGAAAGTTCCACCTCAACAGGAGGAAAAACTTCTTTATGGTGAGGGTGATGGAGCACTGGAACAGCCTGCCTGGATCAATTGTGGAACCACATTCTCTGGACGCTCTCAAAACCTGCCTGGATGCATCCCAAAGATCAGTGCTGGGCCCAGTCCCGTTCAGTATCTTTACTGATGATCTGAATCAGGGGATTGAGTCCAGCATCAGTAAGTTTGCAGATGACACCAAGCTAGGAGCAGGTGTGGATCTGTTGGAGGGTAGGAGAGCCCTGCAGAGGGACTTCAACAGGCTGGCTGGCTGGGAAGTTCTTCCGAGAGAGAGTGATTGGCATTGGAATGGGCTGCCCAGGGAGGTGGTCAAGCAAAGACTTGGTGAGGCACTTAGTGCCACGGTCTGGTTGATTGGACAGGGCTGGGTGCTAGATTGGACTGGATGATCTTGGAGGTCTCTTCCCACCTGGCTGATTCTGACCTGCCCTAGGTGATCCTGCTTAGGTGGGGGGTGGTTGTACTCAGTGATCTCCAGAGGTCCCTTTTCACCCCTTACCATTCTGTGATTCTATGGTCTGCCAGTTTTTGAGATCTTATTCTTTAAGATCTCCAAAACTTCTATGTCCTTCACTTTGACATCCTAGGTTTTATGGTCAGATTGCTGTGCTGAGTGATGAAAGATTTGTTGTCCTGTGGTTTAGTGGATTTAGTTTTGTATTTAGCTCTCCTGTCATGAAGGGCTCACACCATTTTGGTTTTAGTTTTACTTTTCTGACTTGGAAGAGTTCAAATATCTGCCAAACCATTTCCCTGGCAAGCACCGTGATACCACTAGGCTATAATCTGATCAAACTGGGGCTCAGATGGAAATCTGCTTAGACAAAACAGAAGCAGTCTCTTTTCTGGATCCTGTAATCCTAAATCTACTAATCAAATGCTGGGTGCCGTTCCTGCATGCTCAGATACTTCAGTGATTCAGAGGAGTCTGGAACCAATTGCAAAGATAAAGATGTATTTTTATGTGGGTTTTTTTCCCCCTCACATGTGATGTAGCTACATTTTTCCCAGGAATGAAATCCCATAAAGAATGCCAAAATGTACATAAAGGAGAACTGGATAGCAGCTCTGCTATGAGAACAGACCGAAAGAGTTGGGGCTGTGCAGGCTGGAGAAGAGGAGGCTCCCAGGTGACCTTCTTGTGGCCTGCCAGTACACGAAGGGGACCTACAAAAAAGCTGGGGAGGGACTTTTTAGGCTCTCATGTAGCAACAGGACTAGGGGGAATGGAGGTGTGGAGATTCAAAGTGGATGTGAGGAGGAAGTTGTTGAGCATGAGAGTGATGAGAGCCTGGAATGGGTTTCCCAGGGAGGTGGTTGAGGCCCCATGGCAGGAGATGTTTAAGGCCAGGCTGGATGAGGCTGTGGGCAGCCTAATCTAGGGTAGAGTGTCCCTGCCCATGGCAGTGGGGTTGGAAGTAAATGATCCTTGTTGTCCCTTCCAACCCTGACTGATTCTATGGATGTCTGAGTTATTTTACATGTAATTAAAACACAGGAAAGGGAATGTTTGGCATTTGGGGCTTGGTTTTGTGTGAGTTGTAGGGGTTTTATACTGTGGTTGTTGGTTCTTTTGAGGGTTTGTGGGGTTTTTTTTTGGTTGATGGCTCAGTGTTTTTGTTGCTGGGGTGGTTGGTCTTTAATTATTATTATTATTTCATTTTTCATGGCTTTTTTTTTCCCTGGATATCTTGTAGGATGTGACAGTTTTAAGGATAGAATTCACAGACCTGTGCTCGCCATTAGGATGCTGCTCCATCTGTATGTGTGGGAGACTTCGACTGAAATAAATGTCTTTTAATCATGAATTGAAGATAGTGTTAGTTTGCAAGGCATGGCCTTAACTTAATCAGCATGCAGCCTCTACTGTACAAGTTGAAAGTGTGAGTTATAAATGTTTTGCTCTAGTTATATGTTGCATTGTTCTGCATTTATTCAGGTCAAAATAAAAAGCACTGGGACCATCTACAAGATAAGAGTTGAACTCAGTGGATTGCTGGATGAACGATCGGAGTGGAACTTAGAGAGGGTGAGATTTTCTGAACGGTGATGGGTTTTTTTCCTACTTTAATTTCTGTTTTAATGAACTAAAAGTCCATCTTCTCGTGGAGCCACAGCCTCATAAATAAATAATGCTGATTGTAGTATATTCTTATTGCTTTGTCTTCTTAGGCTGCTTTGGGTGTGACAAAAGCTCTGATACAGACCACCTTCTGGTAGCTGGAGATATGGAGCATTATTTTGCAGTTGTTCTTAATTCCTGTGGTTCATAAATAACAATTTTAGTATATCCATTTAGTTGTATCTGGTTCTGCTTTCTGAAAGCTTCTCTGTACTCTGCTGTGTATATTAGGCAGATTCTAGCTATGTATTCCAGCTATGAGAAAACAAAACCGGTGGAGCAACAACTATCTCATATGAAGAAGGAACAGCTTGCTTGAGAGTAGGCTAATCCCAACTGCCCCAAACATAGTTCACAATCACCATTTTCAGAGAAAAAAGAAACTTCTGAGGTTTCCCTTCCCCCAGTTTGGTGAAAGAATTCTTCTTTTCTGCTTCTGTTTCAATTCTGTTTTTCTCATATTCATGAACTAAAATGAACACTAAATTCTTGCTAACACTAACCCCCCCAAGTAAGATCTATTTCAGAACTGCACATTATTTGCTTTCCCATCTTTGAATCTGCAGCAGACACAAGCTTAGCCTTCAGACTTTAATCTGAAGAATGGGCTGCCCAGGGAGGTGGTAGAGTCACCGTCCCTGGGGGTGCTCAGGAAAAGACTGGATGAGGCACTTAGTGCCGTGGTCTGGTTGACTGGCTAGGGCTGGGTGATAGGTTGGACTGGATGATCTTGGAGATCTCTTCCAACCTGGTCTATCCTATCCTATCCTATCCTATCCTATCCTATCCTATCCTATCCTATCCTATCCTATCCTATCCTGTCCTGTCCTGTCCTGTCCTGTCCTATCCTATCCTGTCCTATCCTATCCTATCCTAATATTAATAGGCTTCATTTAACCAACCAGACTTACACAGCAGCAACAGATCTTGCTATTAACTCAAAGGCCTTAACTCTGAATGTACCAAACTGTATGTAAGTATAAATATTTCACTTGCAGGAATCGTAGTTCCCATCCTCATGCTTATAAATGGTGTATATGTGTGTGTGTTTAGGTACGTGTGTGTATATGCTTGTGCGTGTATATGTATGTGTGTGGATATGTGTGAGTGCGTGTGTGTGTGCATGGGTACGTGTGTGTGTCTGTGTGTGAGTGCTCATGCATGTACGTGTGTGCGTGCGTGTGTATATGTGTGCCCGCGTGTGTGCGCAGGTGTGCGTGTCTGTGCGTGTGCACGTGTGTATATGCGTGTCTGCGCGTCTGGATGGGTGTGGGGTTGTGTGGGGATGTGGAGGAGTGCTTGGGGGTGGGCGTACCCTTGTATGTATGTGCATAGGTGTACGTATGTGTGCATGCGTGTCTACCTGCACGTGTGTGCGTGTGTGCACGCATGTGTGCGTGTATGTGTGCGTGTCTGTGCATGTGCACGTGTGTATATGCGTGTCTGCGCGTCTGTGTGCATGTGTATGTATGTGCATGAGTGCGTGTGTACACCTGTATGTATGTGCATAGGTGTACGTATGTGTGCATGCGTGTCTACCTGCACGTGTGTGCGTGTGTCTGTGCACGCAGGTGTGCGTGTATGTGTGCGTGTCTGTGCATGTGCACGTGTGTATATGCGTGTCTGCGCGTCTGTGTGCATGTGTATGTATGTGCATGAGTGCGTGTGTGCACCTGTATGTATGTGCATAGGTGTACGTATGTGTGCATGCGTGTCTACCTGCACGTGTGTGCGTGTGTGTGTGTGCGCATGTATGTGTGTCTGTGCTCGCAGGTGTGCGTGTATGTGTGCGTGTCTGTGCGTGTGCACGTGTGTATGTGTGTCTGCACGTGTGCGCATCTGTATGCGTGTGTGGGCATGTATGTGCACACCTGTATGTATGTGCATATGTGTATGTGTGCATGTATGTGTGCATGTGTATGTATATGTGTGCACTTGCATGTGTGTGTGCACAGGTGTGCATGCATGTGTACGTGTATGTGCGTGTGCACATGTTTATATGGGTGTCTGCACGTGTGTGCATCTGTATGCATGTGCACGTGTGTGTACGTGCATGAGTGTGTGCATGTGTGTATGTGCACACGTGTATATATGTGTATGTGTGCATGTGTATGTATACCTGTGCGCTTGCATGTGTGTGTGCACAGGTGTGCATGTATGTGTACGTGTCTGTGCATGTGCACATGTTTATATGGGTGTCTGCACATGTGTGCATCTGCATGCATGTGCACGTGTGTGTACGTGCATGACTGCGCACGTGCGTATGTGCACACGTGTATGTATATGCATATGTGTATGTATATGTACATGTACATGCACACATGTATGTGTGTGCATGTGTATGTATGTGTGTGTATATGTGTGTGCGTGTGTGTGCGCAGGTATGAATGTATGTGTGCGTGTCTGCGCATGTCTTTGTGCGTGTCTGTGTGTGTGCATGTGTGTCTACATGCATGAGTGCGTGCATGTGTATGTGCACACCTGTATGTGCATGTGTGTATGTATGTGTGCATATGTGTGTGTATGTGCATGAGTGCGTGCGTGTGTACGTGCACGTGTGTATGTATGTGCGTGTGTATATGCATGTGTGTACTGTGTGCAGTTCTGGAGCCCCCAATACAAGAAGGACATGGAACTGCTGGAGCGGGTCCAAAGGAGAGCCACGAAGATGCTCAGAGGGCTGCAGCAGCTCTGCTATGAGGACAGGCTGAGAGAGTTGGGGCTCTGCAGCCTGGAGAGGAGAAGGCTTCGAGGAGACCTTAGAGTGGCTTTCCAGTATTTGAAGGGAGCCTACAGGAAAGCTGGGGAGGGACTATTTACACGGTCTAGTAATGTTAGGACGAGGGGGAATGGGTTTAAGCTGGCAGAGGGGAGATTCCGACTGGATGTTAGGAGGAAGTTCTTTACAGTGAGGGTGGTGAGACACTGGCACAGGTTGCCCAGGGAGGTTGTGGATGCTTCCTCCCTGGAGGTGTTTAAGGCCAGGCTGGATGAGGCCTTGAGCAACCTGCTCTAGTGGGAGGTGTCCCTGCCTATGGCAGGGGGTTGGAGCTGGATGATCCTTGAGGTCCCTTCCAACCTAAACCATTCTATGATTCTATGTATATGTATTTGTGTGTATATATAAATGCGTGTATATATGTGTGTGTGTATGTATATATGTTACCATATTGTTCCAAATTGCAAAGGGCAGCGCTGGGTTTTCAGACGTTTCTCTTCACAAAAAGCCACTGATCACATCCAAGGCTGTGCTTTGCCTGGCGAAAGAGTTCGTATTTGTGATTGTTCCGTATCAGCAGGGGGAGCTCTGCCAATAAACATTAGAGGTTAAGAATCGCTGCTGCAGAAGTGCTACGCCTTAGGATAAATACATGCTCTGGTGTTAAAAGAAGTGTTTATTTTGTTTAAAATAACATTTTATTGTGAAAGCGAGATAAAGGCATCTATTGTCCTGATTTCCTAAGTGTTCAAATGTAAATGTGAGTACTTATTTTCATAATTTTGCTTTCAAAGCTTAGACATATTCAAAACACAATTGCGGAAAGGCAATTTTTTTGGCACTGTTTTCCTTTTGCTAGTAAAGGTCTATGGAAAATGCTGTAGTGAGCATTGTTATAATTCAAGACCAAGAAAACCTGCTCCCATAAAGGACAGGAAAGACTGTTTTAGCTGTAGGAAACAAGACTTGTATGTGAGGTACAGTGGCAAATAGCCTGAGGATTTTGGTTCTGTCTTCAAAAGAATAAATGGGGGGTGCAGGTAATCAGGTTCTCTTTTCTGCTGTAGAAGAGCCAAATTGTTTTAATATTTCAGCATATTTTCTCTTTGCCAAAGTTGAGAAGGATATAGATGATGGTGTTCCTCCTGTTTTCATTTCAATATAAAAATGTGTCCATTTTTCACACCTTTCAAAAGCTCAGTCTTGCCAGACCTCGCTTACCAGACAGCTGCCAGCCTACACTACACCAGTCAGTGTTACACACAGGTTCTTCACGGACAGAAACTGGGATTGGTGCCTCTCCTTATGGCAAAACGTGAAAATTCAGTTACAGATTTGTTTGTCCTAAGAATAAGATGATTTTAGAGACCAAGTCATAGTCAAATAATAGAGGTTTGCTGTTTCAGCTGCAATGCCGTGAGTCTGAATAAAGATATTCCTTGGTCAGGAGTCAAGTTGCAAAGCTGTGGCCAAAATCAAACTGTTTTCATACTGCAGTTTTGTTTGTTGCATTGACTGTGCCTGTTTCCTGAAATAGAAGAAAAGGTACAGAAATATATGTTTAGCTGTTGAGAAGCAAAGCACTGGTAGGAGTGAACAGAGTCATAGCTAGACTTACTTCTTCTCTAGGTGACACTGCAACATCTAAAGAGCAAGGAAAGACTGGATTTTCCAACAAACACATGGCTGTCAAGGCATCGTGATGAGAGAGATTTCACCTGTGAACTTCCAGTATTGCAAGCTGGAAAACCTCTTCACCCAAGTATGTGTAAACTTCAGGTGGTGCATGTCTCAGCTACCTGGGTTTCAGGATTAATGGCACCTCAGTTGTATGCCATCTACTCTTATGTTGTTAAATGTGGTCTTCATGGTTTAAGGCAGATAGACTGATTTGTGGGCAATATATTCATAGAATGGATCACTGCATCCTGGGCTTTATGGTGAAAACCCCTACAATTTTGGGTAGATAGAATCATAGAATAGTTTAGGTTGGAAGGGACCTCAAACATCATCCAGTTCCAGCCCCCTGCCATAGGCAGGGACATCTCCCAGTAGAACAGGTTGCTCAAGGCCTGATCCAACCTGGCCTTGAACACCTCTTTAATCACATTCTGTGATTCTGTGATCCACAACCTCCCTGGGCAACCTGTGCCAGTGTCTCACCACCCTCACTGTAAAGACCTTCTTCCTAATATCCAGTTTCAATCTCCCCTCTGCCAGTTCAAACCCATTCCTCCTCATCCTATCATTACAAGACCTTGTAAATAGTCCCTCCAAAGCCTTCCTGTAGCCCCCTTCAGATATTGGAAGGCCACTCTAGGGTCTCCTTGAAGCCTTCTCTTCTCCAGGCTGCAGAGCCCCAACTCTTGTAGCCTGTCCTGCTAGCAGAGCTGCTGCAGTGCTCTGAGCATCTTTGTGGCCTCCTCTGGACTGGCTCCAACAGTTCCATGTCCTTCTTCCAGCAAATTAATTGCAAATCAATGTTACTGGCATAGTTCCCACTAAGCTAGAGTGGTGAGTAAAATGATTTTGATTACAGATCTCTGTTTTCTTCTTTTGGCTGTTTTTGGAAGTTGTTTTATATCATATTTATGTCTACACTGGTGACGTGGAGCAAGCTGGTACAGATTCTGCAGTTTATCTGTGTATCTATGGGAAAAGAGGAGATTCTGGTCTAAGGCTTCTGCACAAATCTGGTACCCCAGTGGCATTTCGGAGAGGAATGGTAAGTTTAAAAACCAATTTGCTTAGCCACATGAATAAAACTAAGTAACTTCTATTGGTCTTAAAACAGTTACAAAACAAACAACAAAGCAAACCCACAACAAACAAAGAAAACAATCACAAATATCTAGAACAATTATTTTTAAGAACAAGGGAAAGTAATTTTATACTAATTAAGAACGAATCATAGAATCATAGAATGGTTTAGGTTGGAAGGGACCTCAAGGATCATCCAGCTCCAACCCCCTGCCATAGGCAGGGACACCTCCCACTAGAGCAGGTTGCTCAAGGCCTTATCCAGCCTGGCCTTAAATGCCTCCAGAGAGGAAGCATCCACAACCTCCCTGGGCAATGAAAACACAGGTAGGAAAAGAGGAAGAAAAATGATGTGAAGAACCTCCCCAGGATGATGAGCAGAGCTGCCTGTGCATATAAAACACATCCTGTCAAGGTTTAATGAGTGCAGCTGATTCCAAAGGTCTGCGTAGAAATCCTTCCACGATTTTGGATCTTAGAAGGACTGCTCATTATGTGTTTCTTTAAATGCAGAACAGTATAATATTGTGATTAATGCATGACAGAATTAATTAACATTTTCTTCCAATTACCTCTGATCTCCTCCATAAGTAAAATATACACCACCCTAATTTTCTGCACTACTGTATGGATGACTTTCAGGAACTATTGAATTGAATCTCAGGCCTGTCACTAGCCCCCTTATGACCTTCTATTGAGCCTTCTTCTTCCTTTGTGAGATATTGAGCATTAACATTTGTGTGTCTAAAACTTGGCACTGAGCTGTTAGTGGAATTACATTATATTATTTGATTACATTACTTAATTACAAAATTAAAAGCAGTAACTAAAATGCTAAGTATAAAAGTAACCCACTGGGAAACTTTAAAGAAATTGCTACAAATTGTTTTTCTTTTCTATATATATATAAAATACCATTACTAATGCATTAAATATAAAGTTCTATTCCAGTTGAAATTCAGAATTTCAGTGGTGTGTTCTGGTGGGAATTATTCTAGCCATATTATTTATACAAGGGCTAAAGGGAGGTGGTTCAAAGTGCACTTTGTTATGGAAATGGGTGAACAGAATCACAGAATTTCTTAGATTGGAAAAGACCTTCAAGATCATTAGTCCAATCATTAGTTTCACACTGAAAAGCCCTTCACTAAACCAAATCCCTCAGCATATCTAATCACTATGAATCGCTGTGGTTGGAGAGGACCACCAGGATCATCCAGTCCAAACCAGACAGTTGACTGCATGGAGCGGCAGAGCATGTCTGGGATCTATCAGTTTATGAGACAGTGCTGACTTAAACAAGGTCATTTAATCCTGGCACTGATCTGCTACATGATACTGGGCACACCACTTGAAAAGCTGCCCTGAGTTACCACCTTTTGTATGCTCCTGGTTTGCTCTACAACCAGTTTTAATTTTTCTCAACAGCCTCAGCCGTAGCCGAGGTTTGTTCAAAGAGAATTCTGCTCTGCTCTTAGTAAGCTCTTTGAAATGCTAAATATGCCAATAAATTAACCCCTCTGTTTCTCAGCTGAGCACCCAAACTGCTTTCCTGACAGCTTTTGGCAATAATGTCTCTGCTTCAGCTATCCAGGTAAAATGAAATATTACGCAGATGGCCTTTCAGAAAACAGATTTCAGCATTTGCAGAAAACTGGGATATTATGGGGAAAGTGCAAAAGTGAAGTCACTGGGGAAATCAGTTCTGCTTCACTGCACTGTTTGGGTGGTTGAGGTAAATAATGCAGAGAGTCATCTAGATAATGAAGATAAAAAGAAGTATTTAAAAGCTGCGATCCTGCCTGTGCATAATTTGAGGCAGGGATGCTTCAGAGAGAATAGCTTATGATCATATATTACAGAAGGATCATATATATATGCACAAGGGAGAACTAAAATTGCACAGGCAGCCTCATTTCTGCCGTTTAGTAAGGACTGAGAACTTTACAGATATGAATTTTCCAGCGTAATCTTTTCATTCATTATTTCCCCTTTTATTTTGAAGTGTGACTTAGACTGTTACAACCAGAGAGACAAAGCTTTATGCTCCTGGCTGTGGCAGAGAATCACCGACCTGAACCTTTCACCTGAGCAGCTTCATGCTCTTGTGACAATAAACTTAAAATCAACCAGGTTGGAAGAGACCTCCAAGCTCATCCAGTCCAACCTAGCACCCAGCCCTATCCAATCGACTCGACCATGGCACTAAGTGCCTCATCCAGTCTCTTTTTGAACTCCTCCAGCAACAGTGACTCCACCACCTCCCTGGGCAGCCCATTCCAATGGCAAATCACTGGAATGACCACTGTGATCACTGGAACTTGGCCACTGTAAGCTCAAGCCTAAATGAGGAACAAGGGGAAAGTTGAATGTAAGGTTTTGGTCTCTTCCAGCAGAATAAAATGTAAACAGAGGAGGTCAGAACATAAGTAGAAAAAGATGTCAAAGTCTGCATTCTCAATAAGTATCACCAAAGGAAAGGATAGCTTTAACTTGTGTCTGCCTAGAAGAATAAATGCAAGTGGCAAGGGATTGAAACGGAAGTAAAGGCATTGTGCAGTGTTTGGGATGATGGCTGAACCCCCAGCTTGGCTGGGATTGTTACTGCAGTCTGATTTCAGTTGTGTTTTCTCACTTACTCTGATACATAATCAAGAGACATTTCACTTTTCAGATCCAAACACTCTAAACGCATCCCAGCTGCCCTTAGGAACAGCAGGAACCTCTGCATATTGTGGGAGTCAATCAGGCTTTTTAAAGCGCTTCAACTTTCAGACTGACTCGGTGGTGACACTTGCAGAGTGCTGTCTCCTCTGTCTTCCAGGTCAGTGCTTTTGAAGTGGAAGCTGTGTCCCTTGGAAAGCTGCAGAAGGTGCTGTTGCGCTGCGAGGCTAATGCCAAGTCCCAGCATTGGTACTGTGACAAAGTCCTTGTTAGAGAAGCTGAGAGCAACTCCGAATACGTTTTCAGTTGTGAAAGGTAGTATTTATAACTGTGCTCTTAAATGTATATCACTAACTCTATTCTACCTAGCAGTGTAGTAAGTGTGAGTTTTCCAGGGAAAGACAAATGGATTATTTTGGAGTTTCATACAATCAGCAAAGTATGTTGTTCCAGAAGAAATTACTTGAGTTTCGTGGTCCACAACAGCAACTAAGTGCTTATTTTGTGGTTGTGTTACTAGATTGCACAGTGCAGCTTTAGCACACAAGGACCAGTGCTCAAAGTGTGACTGGGCTACTCAGGAAGGAAAGAGAAAGAATGCAAAGATGGCCTCAATTAAATGTATTGCTAAGTGGAAAGGAAAATAAGTCTTCTAGAATTAGCTGTCACTCTGTGAACAGCACTGCTAGAGACACAGATATGATGCCTGTGGTTGTTTTATTTATGTTGTTTTAAAGGAGCATCTTAAAAGTCAGTTCATAAATACTGAGATTTGCATGTCAGGAAAAACATGGTGGTTATCCTACATCTGGCATGTCCAGGTCTGCAATCTACCTTGTGAGTATATTCATCTTTGGAGTGAAATGTGGAGCCCAGGGCTATGGTTTAAGGTGAATCTTGTAGGGTAGGGTTATAGGTTGGACTTGGTGATCCTGAGGGGCTTTGCCAACCTGCATGTTTCTGTGATTCTGTGAAATGGAGAAAGTGTAAAGGAGAAATGTGAGTCTGTGACAGGGCACTAGAATTAATAATGCTTAGCTAATAATAGTTAATTGATTATTTCCAATGAATGCAGGATGCCTACTTTGTCTGGGTTTTTATAGAATCAGTCAGGGTTGGAGGGGACCACAAGGATCAGCCAGTTCCAACCCCCCTGCCACGGGCAGGGACACCCTACCCTAGAGCAGGCTGCCCACAGCCCCATCCAGCCTGGCCTAAAACACCTCCAGCCATAGGGCCTCAACTACCTCCCTGGGCAACCCATTCCAGCCTCTCACCACTCTCATGCTAAACAACTTCCTCCTCATCTCCACTCTGACTCTCCCCACCTCCAGCTTTGCTCCATTCCCCCCAGTCCTGTCACTCCCTGAAAGTCTAAAAAGTCCCTCCCAAGCGTTTTTGTAGCCCCCTTCAGATCCTGGAAGGCCACAAGAAGGTCACCTGGGAGCCTCCTCTTCTCCAGCCTGAACAGCCCCAACTCTTTCAGTCTGTGCTCATAGCAGAGCTGCTGCAGCCCTCTGAGCATCCTCGCAGCCCTTCTCTGGACACACTCCAGCATCTCCACATCCCTCTTGTAATAGAGGCTCCAGAACTGGATGCAGTACTCCAGGTGGGGTCTCAGCAGAGTGGAGTACAGGAGGAAGATCACCTCACTGGCCCTGCTGGCCACACTTCTCCTCCTGCAGCCCAGGCTCTGGTTGGCTTTCTGGGCTGCAAGTACACACTGCTGGCTCATGTTGAAATTCTCACCCACCAGCACCCCCAGTCCCTCTCCTCAGGGCTGTTCTCCAGTGTGGCACTGCCCAGCCTGTATTGTGCTTGGGATTGCCCTGACCCAGATGCAGGACCCTGCATTTGGTCTGGTGGAATCTCATGAGGTTGGCTTGTGCCCACCTCTCCAGCATGTTGAGGTCCCTCTGGATGGATCCCTTCCCTCCAGCCTGTCTGTCCCACCACACAGTTTGGTGCCATCAGCAAACTTGCTGAAGGGTGCACTCACTGCCTCTGTCCCTGACACCCCCAAAGATGTTGAACCAGACTGGTTCCAGGACTGATCCCTGAGGGATTCTGCTTGTCATTGGCCTGCACTTGGAATTCTTCTGAATTTGTTGTGGAAACTTGAATAGCTTCTTGCATCTTTCAATGTCACACCCTCTAAAATAGAAATAAAGATGCTCTCACACCTTGATAAGGCTCTCTAAAGCTGAGCTCATCCTTCAATCAGTAATGTGTTTTTAAATAGTAGTGTAAGACTGAGGATTTCTCTGGAGTAGATTTAGATGCAGAGCAGCCTTTGTTGCTACCCTTCAAAAAAGTAATAGACATAGAGCTGAAATTTCCTTCAGGAAGTTCTGCAGAGCAATCAGAGCAGCTGCCTACCTCAGCCATGAAAAATCAACTCTGTGTCACAGCTGTCCTTCAGTGGATAATACAACTGAGGGATGATGGATGCCAGAGTACTTTGTTGTATTAATTCTCTGATAATTAACATCGGATGTTGATCAGCAAGAATTATTCAGTGACAGACCCTGTCAAGATGAAAGGGAGAGAACTGGATGTTTTTTTTTGTTTCCATTCCTAACTTACTCATTTGTTCATTTTCATTCGTTCATAAGAAGCTCTGCCACTGAAAAAAGGTTGAAATAAGTCACTGGTGGGGGTCAGGGATAGCTTCCATGTTGGCCAAAATGTAAAGCTAAGACAATGTGCTCTGTTCAAATAAGGGGCAAACTTTTGCTCTTCAGAAATCTAATTTCAACCTCACAACTTTGTTTTATATTGATATTTTATTATCCAGAATAGGAACAAAATGTTTTCTCGTTTAGCCCCCCAAAAATCATCAGTTGTGCCAGGGGAGGTCTAGGCTGGATGTTAGGAGGAAGTTGTTGGCAGAGTGATTGGCATTGGAATGGGCTGCCCAGGGAGCTGGTGGAATTGTTGTGCCTGGAGGTCTTGAATTAAAACCTGGATGGGGCACTTAGTGCCATGGTCTGGTTGATTGTCTAGGCCTGGGTGCTAGGTTGGACTGGATGATCTTGGAAGTCTCTTCCCAGATGGTTGATTTTATGTTTCTAAATAGTACAATAAATGCAAATGATACTTAGCTCTCAGTCCCTAGTACTGAGAAGGTCTCTGCCCTCTTCTTCAGCTGCACAAATAACTTCCCAGTTGTGCCACACAAGTCTCTGACATCATGAACCTTTTAACCTGACACAAGTACATTTTGCACTTACACAGCTCTTATGTTTGCACAAATAAGTTTTGTTTTGGGTCAGACAGTATCTGCTGTAATATAGAATCCTAGAATCATAGAATGGTTTAGGTTGGAAGGGACCTCAAGGATCATCCAACTCCAACCCCCTGCCATAGGCAGGGACACCTCTCACTAGAGCAGGTTGCTCATCTATCAAATCAAACACTAACATTGTGGAGGTGGAGATTCCTTTCTCTTTTGTGCATTCACTATGAAAATAAGATGTGGGTCATTCAGTTCTATGGTATTGTGGTAGAGAAGAAAAAGCTGATTCCCACCTGATTTCTTAATTTTGTCTTATTCTTAGGTGGCTTCCATTTGTGTTCCAAGGTGAAATTCAGTCAGAAATTGAGCTGTACCCTCGAGGTAAGATTTATTGTAACTTCATAATCATAAGAGCAATAAGTTGTGGTTTTTTTCCCCTCTGAGCAAATCTATGCTGAATTCACATTCTAAATATCAGAGTTAATGATTTTGTGGCTTCTTTTGCTTATATCTGAGAGAATACACTTTGTGTTTGCACTGTGTAATAGGTATAGGTGATAGAGGGAGAGTAATAAAGGAGCAAATGTGAAGGCACGTTTGCTTGTATTGACTAAAATCACAGAATATCTGTTTCATTTCTACTTTCAAACCTGTTCTTTTAACCTTAAAGGATGAATCTTTTCTTAACTGCTTTATTTTTTTCCTCCCCTCTCAGAATTTCAAATAAATCAACAGCTGAAAATGCAAGAAGCAGCAAATGGTAAGAGCTGCTCCAGTCTTCTGTCTTTAATGAAAACTGTTTCTCCCTCAGAACTAATTGCTTTACACATCTATTCCTGTTTCTATTTATTTTAAAACATTAATTAAAGCAGAGTATTTGAGCATTTTAGTAAGCTCCAAACTTCATGTTCTAATTTAAACAATAAATCACTTTGTTTATGCTTGATTTTTTTATTCTGTCAGTTTTATTTCCATAATGTTAATTTTCTGTCTGTTTGAAATTTCCTATTTTCTAGCACTTACTGCTAATCTATCTTAATTTCACTTGTTGAGACTTAACAGCTTAAACCACGATTCTTCCTCCTGGGCTAGATCTAGCTTTTTTCTCTCATCATTAGTTTTTAATTAGTTTAGAAAGGGACTTAGGGGTGCTGGCAGATAGTAGCTGAACATGAGCCTGCAGTGTGGCCAGGTGGCCAGGAGAGCAAATGGCATCCTGGCCTGATCAGGAACAGTCTGGCCAGCAAGAGAAAGGAGGTTATTCTCCCCTTGTACTCAACACTGGTCAGGCCACATCTTGAGTGCTGTGTCCAGTTCTGGGCTCCTCGATTCAAGAGAGATGTTGAGGTGCTGGAAGGTGTCCACAGGAGGGCGACAAAGCTGTGAGGGGCCTGGAGCACAGCCCTGTGAGGAGAGGCTGAGGGAGCTGGGGGTGTGCAGCCTGCAGAAGAGGAGGCTCAGGGCAGAGCTCATTGCTGTCTGCAGCTACCTGAAGGGAGGCTGTAGCCAGGTGGGGTTGGTCTCTTCTGCCAGGCANTTCCAACCTGGTTGACTCTATTCTATTCTCGTCTTCTGTTTTACTTATGAGTTCACATTTGTTCAGCTTGACTTTTCTGTCCTTGCAGAGATCTTTAAAGATCACCTTGTTCCAGTCCCCCTGCCGTGGCAGGGTTAGGTTGCTCAGAGCCCTATCCAAAGTGGCCTTAAATACTTCCAGGCATGGGGCATCCACAGCTTCCCTGGGCAACAGATTTTCCTGTCTTGCCACACCTACTGTAAGACATTTTTCTTCTGTCCTATCTAAATCTGCCTTCTTTCAGTTTAAAACCATGCAGATTTTCTTGCCACTACAGGGCTTGATTAAGAATTTTTTGCATTTTGTGTAGGTCTGTAAGCAGTGGAGTGCCTCAGGGTCACTACTAGGTCCAGTATCACTCAGTGTAGTCATTAATGACCCAGATGAGGGCACGAAGTGCACTGTTGGCAAGTTTGCTGATGGCACCGAGCTAGGTGGAGTGGCTGCCACAGCAGAGAGTTGTGCTGCCAGTCAGAGACTTAGGCTGAGAGTTGGGCAGGGAGAAATTGAATGAAGTTCAACAGGGACAAGTGTAAAGTCATGCACCTGGAAAGGAACAGTCCCAGGGATCAGGATAGGCTGGAGACTGACCTGCCGGAGAGCAGTGAAGGGGAGAAGGACTTGGGAGTCCTGGTGGATGGCCATGAGCCAGCAGTGTGCTCTGCTGGCCAGGAAGGCCAGTGCTGTTCTGGGGTGGATTAGAAGGGCTGTGGTTAGTAGGTCAAGGGAGGTTCTCCTTCCCCTCTACTCTGTCCTGGTGAGGCCTCATCTGGAGTATTGTGTCCAGTTCTGGGCCCCCCATCTTAAGAAGGACAGGGAGCTGCTTGAGAAAGTCCAGCACAGAGCTGCAAAAATGATTAAGGAAGTTGAACATCTTCCTTATGAGCAGAGCCTGAGGGAGCTGGAGCTGGGAGCTTGGAGAGGAGGAGACTGAGAGGTGACCTGATTAACGTTTGTAACTTTGTAAGGAGTGCCAGGAGGCTGGAGCCAGGCTCTGCTGGGTGATGCCCAGGGACAGGACAAGGGGCAATGGGTGGAAGCTGAGGCATAGGAGGTTCCATGGGAACCTGAGGAAGAATTTTTAACCTGTGAGGGTGAGAGAGCACTGGAACAGGCTGCCCAGGGAGGTTGTGGAGTCTTCCTCTCTGGAGATATTCAAGAACCATCTGGACGTGTTCCAGTGTGAACTGCTCTGGGTGATCCTGCTCTGGCAGTGGGGCTGAACTGGATGAGCTTTCGAGGTCTCTTCCAGCCCCTGATATTCTATGATTCCTTTCTACATTGAAAAGCTGCAGTAAGATCTCCCTGAAAGCTTCTTCTCCAAACTGCACATTTTTTTCACTGTGGGAGAGATGTTACACCCCTCTGGTCATTGTCATGATCCTTCTCCCAGCCCATTTGAGCTCGTCCATGTCTGGTTTGTGCTGAGGTCCTCACAGATAGCTACAATGCTGCAGATTAGGTCTTACCAGCATGGAATGTCAGGAAAGAATCACCTCCCTCAACCTGCTGGCCGGTTTGATCAAACCAGACAAGCTGTTGGTGTTTTCTGAATTCCCAGCTGTGTATTTGTGTGGTTTAAAAAACCTCTCACCTTCTAAACCCAGGCATTTCCCAAAGATTTGGAAAAGAGGAGCTCAGGCTCTCTGCTCCAGTTCCTTCTTTGTGGAGACAAATTTCTGAGTGATAATGGGGCTAGCCCAGGATAAATACTTCTATCAGACAATAGGTTTAATTCATGCAGGTATGAGCAGACAGTTGTCTGTTAATAAAGCTGCAGTGTGCACTGTGGCTTTAATTTTCCACTGCAGGCTGCTATTTCATTTGTCGTTCGCCCTGCACAGAGCGAATTTAAGTCACTAAGTGGAAGTTGTTTCTTAGAGGCAAAAGCTGCAATCAATAGAGGGGTGGAGAGTGTGTGATCCCAGCCTTTCAGATGCAGAAATGCATTTTCCAATTATGAGTTGTTCTCTCTCTCTCTTATTCTCTTTTCAAATAAGATTTATACTCATCTGCTTTCAGGTATTTAAATGACCTGTGTGCCTTGTGTGCCAGCAGAGATGACATTTTATTGTCAGGGAAGCTTCACATAAAATATTTTTCTAACAAGTCCTAGTGTTAGGATTTCCTCTAAAATATGTTCTGTTTTCCCTTTCATGCTAATCTCGGTGTCATTCCTCCACCCAGGCAAACAGAGCTCTTGGTGGTGTGTCACATCGACATAAAATGAGAGGGAATTGTACTTAATTGGGATGCTTTCATGCTTTCCCCTCCCCCCCCCCAACCCCATTATATTTATTGGTTATATATGTTGGTGTAAAGGGTTAACCCTCCTGGGGGTGGTCTGAACATGACCCCAGGTCGTAGAATCATAGAATCAACCAGGTGAGAAGAGACCTCCAAGATCATCCAGGCCAACCTAGCACCCAGCCCTAGACAATCAACCAGACCATGGCACTAAGTGCCTCATCCAGGTTTTGCTTCAACACCTCCAGGGATGAGACTCCACCAGCTCCCTGGGCAGCCCATTCCAATGCCAATCACTCTCTCTGCCAACAACCTCCTCCTAACATCCAACCTAGACCTCCCCTGGCACAACTTGAGGCTGTGTCCCCTTGTTCTGTT
Organism: Tricholaema leucomelas; assembly: GCA_013400475.1. Lineage (NCBI taxonomy): Eukaryota > Metazoa > Chordata > Aves > Piciformes > Lybiidae > Tricholaema lacrymosa > Tricholaema leucomelas. Next base: position 142,486 of record WAAF01003065.1, read on the forward strand.
ATGCTTGCCTGGCAGAAGAGCCCAACCCCACCTGGCTACAGGCTCCCTTCAGGTAGCTGCAGACAGCAATGAGGTCTGCCCTGAGCCTCCTCTTCTGCAGGCTGCACACCCCCAGCTCCCTCAGCCTCTCCTCACAGGGCTGTGCTCCAGGCCCCTCACCAGCTTTGTCGCCCTCCTGTGGACATGTTTAAGTACCTCAACATCTCTCTTGAATCGAGGAGCCCAGACCTGGATACAGCACTCAAGATGTGGCCTGACCAGTGTTGAGTACAAGGGAAGAATAACCTCCCTTGCCCTGCTGGCCACACTGTTGTCCTGTCCCTGGTGGTCTGGTGTAGCTGTTAGCCCTCTCCCACTTCCTGCCTATTTCCCCTACAAAACCAGGGGAGCTTCCTTTTTCTCTTTCTCTTTGCCCTCCCTGCCTGCCTGATAGCACCAGCCTTGTTCCTGCTGTTTCTGTCTTGCCCTGTGGCCACTCTACGACATGGTGGACTCCCCCTTCCTGAATCTACCTCCATCCATGGCCATCAATCTGGTTCTATATATATTTTGTACCTTGTTTCCCTTCCCTATACCTTTTTGTAACTCTCTTTACCTTTAATACCTTTTATTTGTTGTTGAAGTTTTTCTTTTAACTTCCAAATCAAAGCAAGACAATTCTTTGGGTGTTTTACCCCTTGTTTCTCTCTACCTCTAATTCCTTTCTTTCCAGAAGGGGGAGAGAGGGAAGCATCCTATTAATGTATTGTTCTGCTAGGTATTTTGAGTCTCTGGGAAGCTTAAATCAGACCAATACAGTTGGTATAATCCAAATTCTGGAGTTTGAGCTTCTCCCGTTATGACCCACAAGATTATCACTAGAAAGCTCCCTAGGCTCTGTGTTTGTATTTCCAGCTTTAGCACTCTGCAACCCTCCTAAATCTTTGAAGTTGCACTAGTTGCCTAAGATGAGTGTGGGTGATGTGGTGCTTAGCCAGTCTTCTGCTGCCTCTCCCAGCATCTTTACATTTTAGGTGCATAGCAGTCACAGTCCCTGGGCTAAACTCTGCTTTTATTTATCTCTCAAGTATGTTTCTGCATATCAGTAACAGTTCTAAAAGCATTGTGATTTTATTTTTCTCTTTACAGAAGGAGACTGGAAGATTACTGTAGTCACTGGGGATTTGGAAACAGCTGGCACAACAGCAACAGTATCCCTTTATGCTTATGGAGAAAACAAAGCTTCTGGTCCTATTATTTTGGGATCAGGGAAACACCAGCTGTTTAATCCCAGCAGTGAAGATACGTTTAAGGTATGGGATGGCTGTTATATGGGCACTGGAGAATTCAAACCATATGCAAAAGAGCTTTTCTCAGAACTGCATGAAAGTGGTAATAGAAAGGACTCGGAGCAAGATGTGAGGATCATGAAGTGTTTCTGAGAAAGCAGCTGACTGTCATGATGGTGAGGTTTGAACCAACAAATGCATGCAGAACAGCATCAAGCAGACGTGCCTCTCGGAGTCTGCCTCATACCTGCATCTGCTTGATGCCAGTTGGAGCCAGATGGTGCTCATCTTGCAGAAGCAGAAAAATCTTTCTTTGCCTTGATCAGCAGAGGTCTAGGCTGGATGTTAGGATGAAGGTCTTCATAGAGAGAGTGATTGGCATTGGAATGGGCTGCCCAGGGAGGTGGTGGAGTCGCCGTCCCTGGAGGTGTTGAAGCCAAGACTGGATGATACACTTAGTGCCATGGTCTGGTTGCTTGGCTGGGGCTGGGTGCTAGGTTAGACTGGATGATCTTAGAGGTCTCTTCCAACCTGCTTGATTCTATGATGATCTAACAAGATAGTTCTGTTTATGGTTTGTGGTGTGTATCCATCTTTGGAAGTGTGCACTGGAGATTCTTCCATGGGCTTTCTCAGCTATCCAGTGAATCACACTGGCGTGCAAACCTTTTCTTAGAGGAAGTAGGAAGGAAAGTTTGGGAGGTGATCTGCTGGAGAGCAGCTCCATGGAGAGGGACCTGAAAGACCTGGTGAATAACAAGTTATGCATGGGACAGAGATGTGCCCTTGTGGCCAAGAAGGCAAATGGGATCCTGGGGAGCATTAAGGAGTGTGTCCAGCAAATCGAGCAAGATTCTTCTCCCCCTCTACTCTGCCCTGGTGAGACCTCATCTTGAGTACTGTGTTCAGTTTTGGGGCCCCAGTTTAAGAGGGACAGGGATCTGCTGGAGAGGGTCCAGCAGAGGGCTATGAGGATGATTAGCGGACTGGGAAACTGCCTGATGAGGAGAGACTGAGGGATCTGGGACTGGAGATGAGAAGACTGAGAGAGGATTTAATAAATGTTTATACATATCTAAGGGCTGGGGGTCAGGACACAGGGGACAGGCTCTGCTCACTGCTCCCTAGGATAGGACAAGGAGCAATGAGTGTAAGTTGCAGCACAGGAGGTTCCACCTCAACACAAGAGGGAACTTCTTGACTGGAAGGGTCCCAGAGCACTGGCACAGGCTGCCCAGAGAGGCTGTGGAGTTTCCTTTTCTAGAGCCTTTCAAGGCCTGCTTGGATGTGTTCCTGTGTGACCTGAGTTAGATTGTATGGTCCTGCTCTGGCAGGGGGGTTGGACTCGATGGTCTCTTTGGGTCCCTTCCAACCCCTGACATCCTGTGATGCTGTGAAAAGGAGGATGGTTAGGGACTAGAGCCAAATCACAGTGAGTAGGTTAACTGAGGTGAGCTATACTGGCGATGTCCTGCTTCTCCAAGCAAATGGGAGTTTCCTCTCTTGTCAGAGAAACTTCTGAGAGATGCTTCAGACTCAGGCTATTTCCCAGGCTTTCTTCAAGTTCCTGCAATTCCTACAATTTCCTCCAGTTCTGTAGTTCCTCAGGACTATTGCAGTCAGGAAATCTGTGCTATGCCTTTTAGTCAGAAAGAATATGTGCATAATAAAAGGATGATGAGGAATCAGTGACAGGTAGGGCTGGAACTTTCTCTGACTTTTGGGCGTTTTTTACTGATTTTTTTAAATGTTGAAGTATAAATCTGTAAATTCTTACAGAGGCAAGTCAGTGGTGGTCTTTCTCTGCCTGAATTTAAATTGGCAGTAACTTGGCTAAAATCACAGATAGTGCTGCTTTAATATTATCTTGGATCAAAACAGGAAGGTGAAATCAGTGTTCATCTGAAGACTAAATTGAAGTGTTCCTTTTCAAACCATTCTGGATCATCTTGGATATTTATTCACATGGCTAATGCTATCTGACAGGATGTTCTTCCTTGTTTATTGAGTTCATTGAAGGAAGTTCCAGGAGTACTTCCTAGTTTTCTTTTTGGAAGGGACAGAATGTTTCTCGAAGCATCATTTTTATCCTCCCAGTATCAAGGTAAGACCTGATACCTGGCCCAGGGGACTCTGAGAATCTCTTGCTACCCACATTAGCACTGAGGTTTAGACATACCTAGGTCTTTGTGCCTGAAGTTTTTCTTTGGTGATTGACCACTGAAAGCCTGGAAGAGTCTTGGAGGCTAGGTACAGCACTTAGGCACAGCTTAAGTAAGCTGAATCTGGACAAAGGAGTACAACTTAAACCTGTTCTAAAACTCAATTGTGCAATCAAACTTTTAAATTTACATGTAATGAGACCTTTGAACTTCAGAGGTGCTTGAGGAAGCTTCTCCCTGTGTTCTAATCACTTAGTGCCATGGTCTAGTTGATTGGACAGGGCTGAGTGACAGGTTGGACTGGATGATCTTGGAGGTCTCTTCCAGTCTATTTGATTCTATGGTTCTAATCACACCACTAAAGCTTCAGGGTTCACCACACTATTTATCCAGCCCACTTATATAACTTTCAGTCAGTGCTGGTCAATGAAGAGAGAAAGAAAAGAATAGATAAAATCATTTTGCTTCCTTTTTCTATACCCCACCCCCTCACCCCTTAAACACCTTGGTTTACAGTATCACAGTATCACCAAGGTTGGAAGAGACCTCATAGATCATCAAGTCCAACCTGTTACCACAGAGCTCAAGGCTAGACCATGGCACCAAGTGCCATATCCAATCCTGCCTTCAACAGCTGCCCGGGGAGGTGGTGGAGTCACTGTCCCTGGAGCTGTTCAAGGCAAGCCCATTCCAGTAGCCAATGACTCTCTCAGTGAAGAACTTTCTCCTCACCTCAAGCCTAAACTTCCCCTGGTGTAGCTTGAGGCTGTGTCCTCTTGTTCTGGTGCTGGCTGCCTGAGAGAAGAGAGCAACCTCCTCCTGGCTACAACCACCCCTCAGGTAGTTGTAGACAGCAATAAGGTCTGCCCTGAGCCTCCTCTTCTCCAGGCTAAACAATCCCAGCTCCCTCAGCCTCTCCTCGTAGGGCTGTGCTCGAGGCCTCTCCCCAGCCTCGTCGCCCTTCTCTGGACACATTCAAGCATCTCAATGTCCCTCTTAAACTGGGGGGCCCAGAACTGGACACAAGTTTAATAAGATAGCTGATTTTTTTGCTAATCCAGGTGAAAGCTGCGTTCTCCACACAACTTCAGCACTTTGTAACTGCAGTTTTCCAACATTAAGAGCACTGTGGAATAACATCAATATCACTAAAAAGCTGTGGAGTTGCAGAAAAGTTGGATAGCCTCAATTGCTTTCTGTTCCGCTAGTTTAATCTCTTAAGTATGTTGGGGAAAATGGTCTTTGATTTGCAGCCTTTGTGGAGGAATGTGCTGCATATTTCAGGGCTGTTTAAACTCCAGGTAACACCCCCCACCCCCCTTTTTTTAATTCTTCCTTTTTTAAAGAAAGTGTTAACTGATGTAGGGAGCTGCAAGAACTCAACATAAATGTAACAGAAAAAATAAAGCATAATCGCGTCCCAAAAAATGAATTGAAGTAACAGCCCCTGGGAAAATCCCTTTGGCCACAGAAATAGCCACAAGAAATGGCAGAGGAGTGGCTCATAAAGAGAGGATTGGATAAACCTGTTATTAAAAATCAAGGATAGTATCACAGTCTCACAGTGTCATCAGGGTTGGAAGAGACCTCACAGATCATCAAGTCCAACCCTTTACCACAGAGCTCAAGGCTAGACCATGGCACCAAGTGCCACGTCCAACCTTGCCTTGAACAGCTCCAGGGACGGCGACTCCACCACCTCCCTGGGCAGCCCATTCCAGTGGCCAATGACTCTCTCAGTGAAGAATTTTCTCCTCACCTCAAGCCTAAACTTCCCCCGGCGCAGCCTGAGGCTGTGTCCTCTCGTTCTGGTGCTGGCCACCTGAGAGAAGAGAGCAACCTCCCCTTGGCCACAACCACCCCTCAGGTAGTTGTAGACAGCAATAAGGTCACCCCTGAGCCTCCTCTTCTCCAGGCTAAACAATCCCAGCTTCCTCACAGGTGACTGCATAGTAACTTGGATACCTAAATGTAAATCACAGAAACATTCAGGATGGAAAAACCCCTCAGGATCACCAAGTCAGGATCACCAAGTCCAACCATTATCCCTACTCTGCTGGTTGATTCTATGGTTCTAATCACACCACCAAAGCTTCAAGGTTGACCACACTATTTCTCAAATCGACTTACATAACTTTCAGTCGTTGGTGGTCAATGAAGAGAGAAAGAAAAGAACAGATAAAATAATTTTGCTTCCTTTTTCTGTCCCTCCCCCTCACCCCTTAAAGAAGTTCACCCTAAACCATATCTCTAAGCACCACAGCCAAATGACTTTGAAACACATCCAGGGTTGATGACACCACCACCTCCCTGGGCAGCCCATTCCAATGCATGACCACTCTTGCTGGGAAAAAAAATGTTTCCTAATGTCCAGTCTAAGCTTGAGGGCACTCCCTATTGTTCTATCACTATTTACCTGTGAGAAGAGACCTGCAACAGCCTCTCCTCAGTGTCCTTTCAGGTAGCTGTAGACAGCATAAGGTCTCAGCCTCCTTTTGACTAATCAGTACTGTTAAAAAGAATGAGAAAGTTATTAAAACCAATGGTGCTTCTCTATATAGTCCTGAGATGTTGTTGCTCATCCAGAACTTGATTTAGATGTTGCTTGCGTGGCTGTATATAGCTGAGGTAACTTCATTAACTTTGGCTATCATTAAAGTGCCTGTAAATCAGATGAAAAATGGGTTGTCCTCCAGTATGGCACAGCTAGTATGTAACAAGGCTTTTTACCCTTGGAGGTCTCCATGTAGCACATGAAATTCACTGAAGGTGATTTGCAGTTGTGTGATGATGGGGAGAGGTCTTGTTCCTGAGTGCAGTCTGGAGTTCTGGGCTCTCAAGAGGTGGCTGTGTGTAAACAGCACCATACTTGCCCTTGTGACTTAGCAATTTTTCCTAGCAGATGGGAAAGTCAGGGATGAACAACAAAGGAATGGAAAGAAAGGGAATTTAAATGTGATAGATTTCCCTTTCTGCTCTGTAATTGTTCCTGCATGTTCAAGGAAGCTACTTCTAGGCTACGGTTTGCCGCTCTGCTTCTATCCAGGCATAGTTTTCAGGGCATAATTTTTCTGTTGAGAGTCATTCCTTCTCCAATGGAGAGATATCAATCTACAACAACTTACAGCTCTCATCACAACTGTGGTCTGCTCCCTGCATTTTCATCTTGTATCATTCCAGTCCCTGAGCATTTCTCTGTCTTTCAAAACTACTGGTTCTGGCAGTACACTGAGTTGCTCAAGACACTGAAACTTTAATTGTATTGTAAATTATATTCTCCAGACCCCTGTACTCTGTATCATCATTCCTTGAAACATGACAAATTATCTCTTATGAGTACACACACTGCTTGATAAAGAAATTCTCTTTCTAAGTATTCTTTTAATGTTTGGTCATGCCAAATATTCCCTTCTGTGTCAAAGAGAACTAAGCAGAAGACTCAAAGAGAATTATCTTCTCTAACAGCCAGCTCCAATCTCTCAATTTTTATTACTTCAATACAAAATAATTTCATACCTTCAGGTACAAATTCTGCCTTTCTAGTAATAATGAAGTCAGTGAAAGCAGTGACTGGTTCAGCAGATCTGCTTTCAAAATGCTGTGTGCTAACCTTAGCAAGAGCAGCACCTTCTTAACAAGAATTCTTCCATCTTTTGCTTTGTGAGTTTGCTTTGTTATCAGCTCTGCAATCCCTTTAGAGCAATGTTGGTCATGCTGATCTCAACATGTTGTCAGGTTTATCTTAAATAGAACTGTATAAAGCTATTAAGAGAGCTAGATTTTTTTTCCTAAGAAATCTTCACAATCTTCACTTTCACCCTAAGTTATATTTTGTCATTGGAGGATGTTTTTCTAAGGAAGATAGTTCCACACTTGCGAGCAGGGGACTTGGATATTTCAGGAGAATTGGAAACTGGAATCCATCTCTGGTGTGAAAATTGCTACGTGAGCCCATTTCTCTGCCTTTTAAAGCTGCTGTCATCTCCAGTTACACCATTTCAATTTCTTCAGCTGCATAAACACTGCCATATCCTGTTGGGGCAAAATGCCAGAAGGTAATAGAGGTAGCTAAAAAAGCAGGGCTCCTACTAATACCTACAGAGATACTTGATCATAACACTTAATAAATAGTGTTCCTCTCATGAGATTGTTCAAGTGTCCAGAGAAGGGCAACAAGGCTGGTGAAGGGCCTGGAACACAAAACCTATGAGGAGAGGCTGAGGGAGCTGATGGTGTGCAGCCTGGAGGAGGCTCAGGGCAGACCTCATTGCTGTCTACAGCTACCTGAAGGGAGGCTGTAGCCAGGTGGGGGTTGGTCTCNGCCCTTTTTCCCTTCCAGTTAGCTGTCCCTTGCTTGGAAAGAGTTGTGTTCATCTGGTGCCTTTGTGCTATGCTGCATCACATGGAGGCATTAGCAGTTTATTAGTTGTTTTTCATTTGTTTGCCTCCTATTGAAATAAATATATTAGTGATTTAAGTATCAGTAAAGTCACAGAATCACAGAAATATGCAGGTTGGAAAAGCCTCTCAGGATCACCAATTCCAACCATTATCTCTACAAAGCTCCCCCTAAACCATATCCCTAAGCATCACAGCCAAACCACCCTTAAACACATCCTGGCTGGGTGACTCCACCACCTCCCTGGGCAGCTCATTCCAGTCCCTGACCACTCTCTCTGTGAAAAAACTTTTCCCTAATGTCCAATCTAAACCTCCCCAGCCTCAGCTTGAGGCCATTCCCCCTCCTTTTGTCTCCAGTGACCTGTGAGAAGAGACCAGCAGCAGCCTCTCCACAGCGTACCTTCAGGTAGCTGCAGACAGCAATGAGGTCTGGCCTCAGCCTCCTCTTTTTCAAACTAACCATCCCCAACTCCCTCAGTTGCTTCTCATAAGATTTAAGCTCCAGGCCTTTCCCCAGCTTTCTTGCCCACCTCTGGACCTTCTCCAGCACCTCCACATATCTTGTACTGTGGTGCCCAAAACTAAACATGAGGTGTGGCCTCACCAAAGCCAAGTACAAGGGGACAATTACCTCCCTACTGCTGGCCACAGCATTTTAATTCCATCCAGGATGCCACTGACCTTCTTGGCTGCCTGGGCACACTGCTGGTTGATATTCAGCTCCTGTCTATTACGACCCCCAGATCCCTTTCTGCCAGGCAGCTTTCCAGCCACACTGCACAAGACCTCCTTCCTTTAGAATCAGCCCTATGGACTGTCAGAATCTGTCAAGTTTTACCACGTGTCTTCAGTTCCTGCACTCTGGATCCACATTCATTTGATTATATTTTTAATCAGTCAAAGCTGAGATCTCTAAAGTAAAATGAGGAGCAGCGAGGAGGAAACCAAATGTTATAAAAATAGGTTGAAGCAAATCCATTTTCATGCTTTTGTTACCATTGTTAAAGTAAAAAAAGCCTGTAATGAGCTCAGTGAGGAGTCTTCCTGAGTGGGAAAACTGGAGAAGTGACCACAAGCACTAAAATAACTACCCACTCTCTTAACCATGCGACTGACAGTGCCTAAAAACTGGGCAGAGCGCCTGGCCTGCTATTTTCCAGCTGTCCTGCTTGCCATGATGACCACTTTGGACCAGATGCATTTAGTCAGATACACTTAAGGCAGCATAAACCACTCATACTCTTGCCTTTAACTCCACTTGAAACTGTCCATCTCTCAACAAAATTTATTTGATAACAACATGAACTTCGTTCCTCACTGAGATAAAGGCAGGGGTGCATAAAATGATCTCCATCAGCTACAGGCTCTGCATGAAGCAAAATTTGACTTGCTTCAAGCAAGCAACATAGAAGGATCATAAAGAACTCAGGATGTTGAAGAAAAGCACAATTCATCTCATCTTCAAGAAGGTAAAGCAATTGATCATAGTGTTACCTGTGCAGCCATTCTGCAGGGTGGATTCTATATACATGTTATGTGTGTTTTTCTCTTTTAAGGTGGTGTTGTGAGAGAACTTTCTGCTCAACTTCAGGTTTAATCTTTCATATCTATACACATTTTTTCCTCCCTACCCAATGGCAGCACAAATCTGAGATGAATACCTATTAAAACCTCCTGTCTGGCTCTCTTGAGTTAGTCCTCTCTACCTGGTTATCTTGTTTGTTTAGCCTTGTTGTAGGCTTCAGGTGGTTGTTTTGGGAGTTGGGCTCTTCTCCCAGGCAAGCAGTAACAGAACAAGGGGACACAGTCTCGAGCTGTGCAAGGGGAGGTCTAGGCTGGATGTTGTTGGCAGAGAGAGTGATTGGCATTGGAATGGGCTGCCCAGGGAGGTGGTGAAGCTGCTGGAGCTGCTGTCTCTAGAGGTGTTCAAAAAAAGCCTGGATGAAGCACTTAGTGCCACGGTCTAGTTGATTGGCTGGGGCTGGGTGCTGGGTTGGACTGGATAATCTTGGAGGCCTCTTCCTCTTCTGGTAGATTCTCTGATTCTTCAGGTGGAACACTGAAACAGGTTGCTAAGGAAGGTAATTGAGATATTAAGGTCAGGGTCGACAAAGCTCTGAGAAACCTGATCCAGTGGAGGATGACTCAGGAGACTGCAGGGTGGTTGGACTGGATGACCTTTGGAGGTCCCTCCAACACAAACCATTCTGTTATTCTAAGGTGGAAAAAAACCCCAAGCTATCTGTCAACACTATTAGTTCAGTAGATAACACTAATGGGACATTTCTTTTCCTCTAATTAACTTGGGAACAGATAACTGGCATCTGTCTTAGCGTGTAGTAGCACATTGTTAGTCTATACAGGAGGGTCAAGTGAGTATTGACACTGGATTAGCTACAGGATGAAAAGAGCTTGAGTGGATTGGAAAATGGAGTGTTTAACCATTGCTGTGCAATAAGCAATACTTGTTTACTCATCTTATATTTGTGGTCAGTGTAAATATGAACTGAGGGAAATAATGATAACAGTTTTTGTGTTGCATTTAATCCTGCTCCTTATGTGCCTGTGTCCCCTTTGTTCATGAGGCTCTTCAGTTTCTATGACACTTAAGCACCTGTGACCCAGTCTAATTCTTGACTTAGCCTATAAGCATGCAAGCCTGGCCACAATTAACAAATTGGCTGAATTCAGACATGTAGATAATGCAAGCACCCTGGGTGGACCCTGAGTACTTTACTGGCACATTACTTATGATGTTCTTGGCAGCATGTACCAGCTGCCTGCTGGCAATTAAAGAACATCTTCTGCTGCTAAAGATTTCTCCATTAGAGGCAGAAGTTAAACTGATGCAGTCAATGAATTCTCTTTCTTTTGGGAATGCAGCTGCTGCACATGATTTCTCTGAAATTCTGTTAATGAGATGATTTTACTTGAAATTAATAACTGTCTCTCAAGCACAGGCTCTGGTGATAGTGTTAGAGGTTGGGATTTTGGTGTAGCTGTTGACTTATCCAAATGATTGTCATGCTAGCCTGAGCTTATTTCAAGGAGATTGGAGGATATTTTCTGCACAACAGGAATGCAGTGCCATTATTCTGCTTATTCCAGTATATAAAAGAGAAATGGAGTCATTTACATATATTCTTTCCACCCTTTTACTGAAGCATCTTTCCTCTGAATAGTCTTTTCTTAAGCTGAGGAGCTCTTACTTCGCTTTTCACTTATTTAAACATCTCAAGTACCTGAAAATAGGTTTTGCTGTTTTCACTCAAGATATCATAGGTAGGGACTGAGAAGAGTATTTGCCTACCCCAGGTAGCAAAGGAAGTAAAGTTCAGTACTTGCATCCTTTATAGGATCTTGCTGATAAACCTAGGTTTCAAGTTATATTTGGAGACAAGTTGTAAAATAAGAGATTTGTTAAGCTTCAGTTTGAAACAGTAAGGCCAAGTTTTCTAATTAAGTTGTTTAATGAAAATGTTGCTTTTGATTGTACAAAAACCACCACCAAAGGAAAAGCTGCTGGTAGGCTTCTTGCTATTCAGATTCTTGCCTTAATTTCCACTCAAGAATAAATATGTTTGGTTTTTTTGGGTTTCTGATTGTTTGTGGGGTTGGTTTGTTTGTTTTTTTTGCTTGCTTGTTCATTTGTTTTTCTCCAAGAACATCCATAAAATACAGTCCTGTTCAGACTTTTATGCCACCAGCATATGTCATGATAACATCCTTAGAGACAGAGTTGGGCCAGGCTTGCTTCAGCGATGCAAGGCAGTGATGATCAGTTCGGCTCTTCTGTGACAGTCCTCTCGACCAAGAACTGTCAGTGTTACACTAGACTGCAGTGAGACACCTCAACAAAAGAGTGAGAGAAGTATGTTTCCAGTGTCTCTGACACTTCCCTGCCATAGAGAAAAAGGACATACCTTGCAGTCTTCATTAGCACATAACATTGAAGGAGAAAGTCTCACTCTGAAACAGACAGAACATGAGCCAGCAGTGTGCCCAGTGGCCAAGAGAGCCAATGGCATCCTGGCCTGGATCAGGAACAGTGTGGCCAGTAGGACAAGGGAGGTTATTCTGCCCCTGGACTCAGCACTGCTCAGGCCACACCTTGAGTGCTGTGCCCAGTTCTGGGCTCCTCAATTCAAGAGAGATGTTGAGATACTGAAGGTGTCCACAGGAGGGCGACAAAGCTGTGAGGGGCCTGGAGCACAGCCCTGTGAGGAGAGGCTGAGGGAGCTGGGGGTGTACAGCCTGCAGAACAGGAGGCTCAGGGCAGAGCTCATTGCTGTCTGCAGCTACCTGAAGGGAGGCTGTAGCCAGGTGGGGTTGGGCTCTGCTGCCAGGCAACCAGCAACAGAAGGAGGAGACACAGCCTCAAGCTGAGTTGGGGGAGGTCTAGGCTGGATGTTAGGAGGAAGTTGTTGGCAGAGAGAGTGATTGGCATTGGACTCCCCTGGGCTGCTCAGGGAGGTGGTGGAGTTGCTGTCCCTGGAGGTGTTGAAGCAAAGCCTGGCTGGGGCACTTAGTGCCATGGTCTAGTTGATTGGCTAGGGCTGGGTGATGGATGGATGGACTGGATGAGCTTGGAAGTCTCTTCCAACCTGGTCAATTCTATGACTTACTAATACTACCTTCCAGAACAGACACAATAAACCCTCAAACACATACAAACCTTAGCTCATCCTTCATGGTGATTCAGGTGACTGAGGCAATGTTAATGTTGTTCATCCATTTGGTTTTTGCTTTGGTGTTAAAAGCCACAAAATTAGTGCAATGGTAAATGTGTTCTGTTCTCTTTTTCTCTTTGTGTTTTGTTTTTGTTTTGTTTTTCCCACCTTTGAGCTTTCAAATGCATCACTAAAATAGAAAGTGCTTAACCCTGCTTTTGTGTTTAGGTCCCTGCTGTTAGAAATGCTCAAAAACTTCTGCAACCTAAAGACCAAAGTGGCTTTTCTTAGAGGGCTGTGGAGTTCAATGCGACATAATCGTGTTTTATTGTTTAAATTTGCTGCAGTGTGGCATTACACTTAAAGAAATGGCTAACTCTGACACCAATGCACATAAAAATAGAAGAGAAAGAGGAAAGTGAGCCATAGCAGACTGTTAAGTGGCAGGAATAGTTAATAGGGCTCTGCTGATGGTAACTGTATGGACTGCAAGATACATTATTTCATGCGGCAATGACTGAAGTTATTTCTGCTTGTTGAAGTATTCGTCTAGAAATAGAAATTTACATTATAACAGCACAGACTTGGCTCTGTAAAGAGATTTAAAAGCAGACAGGATTGTTTAAGCCCTTCAGTCACTTTAAACAATAGGGTCCTGAAGTCAATAAAATTAGACTTGCAGACTGCTCCCTATGCTTTTGCTTGGTAGCTTTGGGATTCGTTGTATATGGAGGCTTCATTTTCTAAACCACTCCATTACTCTCAGTTCTGTCAGCTCCCCAGTTCGTTTGCACACTCAGCCTAAGAAGGATTGGCCACAACAACCCCAAGCAACGCTACAGGCTGGGGACA
>WAAF01003065.1:156501-167012 GCA_013400475.1 Tricholaema leucomelas
TTGGAATGGGCTGCCCAGGGAGGTGGTGGAGTCACCATCCCTGGGGGTGTTCAGGAAAAGCCTGGATGAGGCACTTAGTGCCATGGTTTAGTTGACTGGATAGGGCTGGGTGCTAGGTTGGACTGGATGATCTTGGAGGTCTCTTCCAACCTGATTGATTCTATTCTATTCTATTCTATTCTATTCTATTGCTAAAAAACCATCATTATTGTGCGTTATTAAACCCCAGGATTTTTTATTCTGTCTTTACAGGTTAATCTTGGAGATCTTGGGCAGCTGTATAAAATCCGCATCGGCCACGACAACGCTGGAAATGATCCCAGCTGGTACTTGAAGCGACTCAGACTTGAACGAGCAGCCCCTCTTTTGGAGGAGATCTGTCTGCCCATGGAGTGTTGGCTTGCAGAAGACATAGGTGAAGGTGATACATGGAAGGAAGTGGCGATAAGGAGCCCTGGACTGGAGCTTTTGCCAAGTACGTGCTCAGTATTTTAGACCATGTGTTCATTGGCCAGATCCTGGAATAGAATCATAGAATCATTTCAGTTGGAAAAGATCCCTAAGATCATTGGCATCCTGGCCTGGATCAGGAACAGTGTGGACAGTAGGATAAGGGAGGTTATTCTTCCCCTATACTCAACACTGGACAGGCCACACCTTGATTACTGTGTCCAGTTCTGGGCTCCTCAATTGAAGAGAGATACTGAGATACTGGAAGGTGTCCAGAGAAGGGCAACGAAGCTGGTGAGGGGCCTGGAACACAGCCCCGTGAGGAGAGGCTGAGGGAGCTGGGGGTGTGCAGCCTGCAGAAGAGGAGGCTCAGGGCAGAGCTCATTGCTGTCGTTAGTCTCTTCTCCCAGGCAACCAGCAACAGAATGAAGGGACACAGTCTCAAGTTGTGCCAGGGAAGGTCTAGGTTGGATGTCAGGAGGAAGTTGTTGGCAGAGAGAGTGATTGGCATTGGAATGGGCTGCCCAGGGAGGTGGGAGAGTTGCCATCCCTGGAGGTGTTAAAGCAAAGCCTGGATGGGACACTTAGTGCCATGGTCTAGTTGATTGGACAAGGCTGGGTGCTAGGTTGGACTGGATGATCTTGAAGGTCTCTTCCAACCTGATTGATGCTGTGATTCTAGCATCAATCTAGACCAACCATTAACCCAGCACCACCATGCCCATTAAACCATGTCCCAATGTGCTATGTCTACAAGTTTTTTTAATACCCCCAGGGATGGTGACTCCACCACCTTCCTGGGCAGCCTGTTCCTATGCTTGGCCACTGTCTGTGAGCATATGTCAGCTTTTCATGTTTCTTCAGAGGCAGGCTGCCTAATAGCCAGCATAAGCATGAAGCAATCTCCTCCAGATCCTTTCTAGTTCCACAGAAGTGGGAAGTGATAATTTCAGCACATTTCTTTCCCCAAACCAGAATAACAGCTGTGGCCAGGGCATGTTTCCCCTACAAAATTACTGGTTTCTCCAAGTGCCTCTAAAGCACTGACAAAATCTGCTCTTCAGAGGAGTACCTCCAACAGGAAATCGAGGCATTATCAAGGTATATAATGGGATGTGACACCTGGTTGCTTTCAGCAACTTTGATATCATCCTTTCTAATGCTGCATGAAATATTCTCCACCAGAAATCCATGATCTGAATCATCACACACGTGTTTTCCAAATCAGACTGAAGTCACAGGCATTCACACAGAAATTGTTAGCTGCAGGGTGGCACTTTGGTACTTCAAAGTTTACCACAGCTTTGACGCACTTTGTTCTCTTCAAGTGAAGCAGGAAATAAGCCCATCACAGAAAGTTAGTATTTAAAAGCTCCTGGACCTCTACAAAGGAGTAAGGAGCCAGGCTGATCATTTAGCATGATGGGGTAGTTAATGTAAAGAGAGTTCTCTAAAGGCAGAGGATGACGGTGGCAGCTGATAGACAATGGCAGGTCTTGTAGAGATAGGTGCTGTCACTCAGGCAAACTCCATTCAAAGCAAAACAGTGCCTGTTGCATAGAATCAGTGATTTCACATTAAAAAATGGTCTTTATGCACTTAGTGACAATCAAATCATCGCAGAAGAAAATATCAAACCAGTGAAAAAGAATTCTGTGACAAAGCCGTCAGGACTTGCTGGGATGTGAATGTTTTTGATGGGTTTGAAGGCCAAAGGGGACTACTGATCTCTATGGCAAAAGCCAGAAGATGCTGAGAGACACATCTGTGCCAGCTCACACTACCCATCTGCTCTTTCTTTCTCTTCAAAGTTATTCTGCCCACTACAGTGACTTCAAGAAGTGATTTCACAAACTGGGTCTGCTCAGGATGAACCAGGCCCTAATGATCATTCTCTTACACCTTATGAGGAGCGTTCACTTATATATCTTTAGAATATTGCTCCAAACAGCAATAGTGAGGATTAGAAACTGCAAACCTTAATTGTAATTGCAATGTCTTCAGCTGATAGTGGGTTTGCATTATTGTGGCTCCTCCAATAATAAGTGAGCCCCTTCTGAGGGACATAGTCCCTGTTAACAACCATCAGCCATTAAGAAATCGTTTCCTTTTAGCCTTACCCTTGCACCAATATGTATCTTTACCCTTCTGCCAAATGCCCTGTGTGCAATCTGTGTAGTGCAAGTGATAAAACCAGGTGACAGATTCCTTTCTGCTGTTTAGCAGATGAAGCCAAAAGGACTGTTTCATCCAGGTGGGCATGTCATCTGGAATAAAGGCAGAACCTGCAGCAGCACCATGCAGAGCTGCTCTAACATCTCAGATTGTTCAGCGTTAAGGGAGGGCTGAATAGCAGCGGTTAGACAACGTTAATGTTGTGTGGTGTTCACCAGCTCTCCAGGTTGTCTGTTCTTTGGCCACTGTGTTCCCTCATCCACTGTACTCTAGCAGCCTGATGGGGCTGAAGAGCTTAGTGCTAAAAATCCCATGTCCTCATTACGTGAAGTTACTCTGGCCTTGCTCTAGTGTGCTCCCGTGGGCTGGCTGCCAGTTTGTAGCAAGATTGTTATTGTGTTCCTGCAGCATATCATCTGGTTTGGTTTCATCAAAAAATTCTCCAGCTTTTTGCTCTAAAATCATTCCATGCTGCAAACCAGACTGAAGGAAGGAAGGCCAACCAGGGGATTCAGCTCCTCAATTCAAGCTGATGTGCTGTTGTAGGCACACAGTGTCTTTAAGCTCAGACAGCTGTAATGCAGAGGAAGCTTATCTAATGTACTTTGAGTCATAACTGATAAGCATATTCGTGGTGAATTCATCTGCTCTTAGCTAGAGTTCTAAAATAATGACTGTATCTCTCTTGTAGTAGAACTACTTTGAAAGGAACTGGCAGTGGGACAGTAATTTATATGAAGTCAGCAGAAAAAGGCCAATATTTCTGCAGTAAAAAAAATAATTTTCTTCTTCATAGAATTATTAAGGTTGGAAAAGAGCTCTAAGATCTTCACGTCCAACCTTCATGCAACACCACCATGCTCGATAAGCAACGTCCCAAAGTGCCATGGTCACTTGTTTCTTGAACACCTCCAGGGATGGTGACTTTACCACCTCCCTGGGCAGCCTGTTCCAATGCCTGATCACTCTTTCAGGAAGGAATTTTTTCCTGATATCCAACTTAAACCTTCTCTGACGCAACTTGAAGCCAATTGCTTCTCACCAGTAAATTCTTATTTAAGTCTATTAGAATTATTTTCTACTCCTCCTCCCAAAACATAACACCAGGAATGGTGTGGTCAGCAGGAGCAGGGAGGTCATTCTGCCCCTGTACTCTGCACTGGTTAGACCACACCTTGAGTACTGTGTTCAGTTCTGGGCCCCCCAGTTTAGAAGGGACATTGAGATGCTTGAGCATGTCCAGAGAAGGGCAACGAGGCTGGTGAGAGGCCTCGAGCACAGCCCTACGAGGAGAGGCTGAGGGAGCTGGGATTGTTTAGCCTGGAGAAGAGGAGGCTCAGGGCAGACCTTATTGCTGTCTACAGCTACCTGAGGGGTGGTTGTAGCCAGGAGGAGGTTGCTCTCTTCTCTCAGGTGGCCAGTGCCAGAAGGAGAGGACACAGCCTCAGGCTGCGCCAGGGGAAGTTTAGGCTTGAGGTGAGGAGAAAGTTCTTCACTGAGAGAGTCATTGGCCACTGGAATGGGCTGCCCAGGGAGGTGGTGGAGTCGCCGTCCCTGGAGCTGTTCAAGGCAGGATTGGACGTGGCACTTGGTGCCATGGTCTAGCCTTGAGCTCTGTGGTGAAGGGTTGGACTTGGTGATCTGTGAGGTCTCCTCCAACCTTGGTGATACTGTGAGACTGTGATATCAAAATATTGACTTAGTCTTTAATGCAAAGCAACCTACAATGCTTGCTTAGTGTTTATTTTTCCCAAAGAAAAATGTCCTAAGTCACTGGATTTTGTACAGTGTTTCTTCAGAAGGAAGGGAGAATTATGGACTCTGCTTGCAGAGTGAGGCCAAGCTAACTCTTGCCAGTTGTGAATGATCAGGAGTGCACCAACTCCCTGTGCTGGAAATGCTGAGTCAGAATAAGCTGTCTGGAAACAGAAAGAAAATGTTTGCTGACTTGCATTCTTGTGCCCTTAGTATCAGAATAGAATAGAATCAACCAGGTTGGAAGAGACCTCCCAGATCATCCAGTCCAACCTATCACCCAGACCTATCCAGTCAAATAGACCATGGCACTAAGTGCCTCATCCAGGCTTTTCTTTAACACCTCCAGGGATGGTGACTCCACCACCTCCCTGGGCAGCCCATTCCAATGCCAATCACTCTCTATTATGCCTGTAAGTTCATAGAATCATAGAATCAGTCAGGGTTGGAAGGGACCACAAGGATCAGCCGTTTCCAACCCCCCTGCCATGCCCAGGGACACCCTACCCTAGAGCAGGCTGCCCACAGCCTCAGCCAGCCTGGCCTTAAACACCTCCAGCCATGGGGCCTCAACCACCTCCCTGGGCAACCCATTCCAGCCTCTCACCACTCTCATGCTCAACAACTTCCTCCTCACATCCAGTCTGAACCTACCCATCTCCACCTTAGCTCCATTCTCCTCAGTCCTATCACTCTCTGAGAGCCTAAAAAGTCCCTCCCCAGCTTTATTGTAGGCCCCCTTCAGATCCTGGCAGGCCACAAAAAGGTCATCTCAGAGCCTTTGCTTCATAACCAGTGGAACAGAACTTCCTTTCTCTCTTCACTTTATGCAAGATAATTCATGTTCTCATATTATCAAGAGATGTCAGAAGGTGGAGTTGAGACTTTAAAAACACCTGAAGCCTTGTGAGAGGCTCAAAAGATAGCAGCAGTGACATAATTATGGACTGAGCAAGTATAAATTTGCTACCTGGACACTTGACACCTTTAGTGCTTTTGATGTGTTTTGATATGTCATTTTTTGACATAGTTGTTAGAATGCTTTGATGTTGGTTTTTCATGAAGCCTTTTAGAAACTCCCCACCTCTGCCTGCAAACATTTTGCCTCTTTTTTTTGTCCCCAGCTGTTTCATCCATACATCCATGCTAGAGTTTTCTCTTTGATTATAGAGCTTATCTACATTTACCCTGGTAGCCATTTGGTGATTTCAATCACTTATTTTCTGAAAGGTCATTTTCTCATTTACTGAGTGCCAGCTGAGGTTTGTGTGTGTTTCCTCCCCCCACCCCCTACTCTTCTGTATTAATTAATCCTTTTATATCCTTTCTCAAAGTTAGAGTGTTTTTCAGGGCATTTTCTCTATTACTTTGAAGTGCCCCCACAGTAGACAGATGCCTAAATATGAGGTTAACAGGTCCCTGAAACAGTATTTCCTGGCTTCTGCTAAGTGGTTGGGTTTATTATATCCTTTTCTACCTTTTCTTTCCTTTTTTTTTTTTCTCCCATGGGCTTACCTCTCCTCTTTTCTTTGCCAATCCAGTTTCCAGCTGGTGTAGTTTCACTGAATCAGTGTATAGTAAAATAAGATTACACTATCAGACTGAGATTGCAGTAGAGGACTGAACCATAGAATTCTCTGAGTTTTGGGGTGGCTTTTTCTTACAGAAGTCCAGCAGCTCTCAGATTTGGCAATGTGATGGTTTGGAAGTTACCTATCCCCCACCTCCTTATGAAATCACCCAGACTAGACTCAGCCAACTGGAAGTTAAGGAATGAAGCTTTATATTCACAGCTTAGCACAATATACAAGCAGGTAGTTACAACATTCACAGCTCTATACAGAAATATACAAGCTAAAAGTAATACAGAAAACACAGTACCCCTCTGAAATCAGAGTCCCCAGGAGGGGCTCCCAACCACCCTGCCACTTTCTTTCCACCTCTCTACCTTATCCCAGAGTTTGCCTTATGTGCACATTGAGTTTGGAGGATCAGCAAGAGGAGTGAGAAGCAGAAGGATTAGTTACATAGAAGAAGCCCAGGGAGAAAAGCAGGGACACTGACTCCAACACAGACACACACTGTCCTTTACCTATGTTTGTGTCCTTGTTTTCATACATCTCTGCAAGCCTATGAGTGGAGTAGACATCACCATTGTTTCCTTTTCACAGCCTACAATCCTAACACAAAATGGATCACATCATATGGTGAAGCTAAGGGAAATGGGCATATCCTAACACAAAGTGGACCACATCATATGCTGAANTCCCAACATAATAGCTATGTATTGTTAATTTGTATCAAAAAATTAAAGCACACACTCCTCATTTTGTTAAGAAGGTTCCTTTATAAATGATGCAGATTTTTAAACTTAAATAAATGCCAGACCTAGCATTTTCCAGATGGTGAGAAATGTATAGACACAAGGAGCCATGGAAAATATTTTCCAGTTCTTTACATTTCAACATGTGCATGTTTTCTACTTCAGACTGATTTATTTAGGCTTGTAGCAATAGAAATCTGTATTTGATTAGAGCTTTATCATCTCTCTGGTTACCAGGGCGATGCACAGTGGTACAAAAGGAACTGTGATTTATTTATCTGTTATATCTTTGTGTTGTGTCATAATTATCCCTTATTCTGTTCTGGTGTGTCCTGTACTTAATCCATGTCCTATGAGGACAGACTGAAAGAGTTGGGGCTGTTCAGTCTGGAGAAGAGGAGGCTCCCAGGTGACCTTCTTATGGCCTTCCAGGATCTGAAGGGGGCCTACAAAAATGCGTGGTAGGGACTTTTTAGACTCTCAGGGAGTGACAGGACTAGGGGGAATGGGCCAAAGCTGGAGGTGGGGAGATTCAGACTGGAGATGAGGAGGAAGTTGTTGAGCATGAGAGTGGCGAGAGGCTGGAATGGGTTGCCCAGGGAGGTGGTTGAGGCCCCATGGCTGGAGGTGTTTAAGGCCAGGCTGGCTGAGGCTGTGGGCAGCCTGCTCTAGGGTAGGGTGGTATCCCTGCCTATGGCAGGGGGATTGACACTAGATGGTTCTTTGTGGTCTTTGCAACCCTGACTGATTCTATGATTCATTTGGATTGGTCTCCCTCTAGAAATGCAAGAACTTGTTGGTATTTCTTTCTGGTAATCACTTATTATTAAAGGGCTTCCCAGCATCCTTCATCCCTAGACCATAGCCTCAAGCACCACATCCACCCTCCTTTTAAACACCTCCAGGGATGGTGACTCCACCATCTCCCTGGGTCTGACCACCCGCTCAGTGAAGAACTTACTCCCAACATCCAACCTAAACCTCCCCTGATGCAACTTGAGGCCATTTCCTCTCATCTTATCATCAGTAATTTGGGAGAAGAGGCCAGCTCCAGCCTCACTACAACCTTCATTTAGGTAGTTGTAGAGGACAATAAGGTCCCCTCTCAGCCTCCTCTTCTCCAGACTAAACAAGCCCAGTTCCCTCAGCCACTTCTCATAGGTCATGTTTGCCAGACCTCTCCCCAGCCTCGCTGCCCATCCCTGCACCCACCCCAGCACCTCAGTGTCTCCTCCTTGTCTTTTAATAGATGTGGGACTGTTTTGTTTTTTTAGCAGTCTTCTGTCAAAATTTGGCTGGGAAAGCTTTTGAATCATGTGCAAAGTACAAACCCAACCTCAGGATTTTGTTTTCTTCTTCTAGTGTCGGTGTATGAGGTCCATGTACATACAGGTGCCAGAGTTGGTGCTGAAACAGATTCTAACATCTATATTAACCTCATTGGGACAAGAGGAGATGCTGGCAAAAGGAAGCTCCATAGATCTAAGAATAATGCTAGAAAATTTCAGCGTGGACAGGTGAAGTAACTACAGTGCTACTTCTGATCAGTAACTTTTTGCCTAGCTGACAACCTGTGGAAATATCCTTTTTTACAAGCCCCATTCAAGCACTTTACCATTTTCTCCCCTATTTTCTTTAGTCAAAATGACTTACACAATTACATCAGGTTAATAATTTTTATCTACTTGATCATTCATTTTCTGGGAGCATTGGATAATAGAACTGAAGTGCTCCTGGTTATTTATCTTGTAAATGTAGATAACCTGGTAACAATAACATTTTGTTCTCCTAAAGAGATCACTGTGATTTTAGAATCAAGTTCTAAATCCTTACTCCCAAGTACGTTTTCCAGTCTTGGTGAGGCAGATAGGGGCTAGAAAATGTTATAGAGAGATGACCAGGGTAGATGATCTAGGGTAGGGTGTCCCTGCTCATGGCAGGGAGGTTGGAACTAGATGATCCTTGTGGTCCCTTCCAACCTGATTGATTCTATGATTCTGATTCAATGACCAGATAAATCTTTGCAGCTGTTCACTGTGTCATGCCAAAGGAATCGAGTGATGTCTCCAGGGAGTAATTTCAAGGTGTTATTCACCTTAGAAAGCTTTAAGAGATCTTCCCTGACTGGCCAGGGCCAATATATGACACATATTTATTCTGGAAAAAAGAGAAGAAAGATAAAAAGTCAACTATTCTCAAGTGTTATAGTCAGAGCAATAGCTGTGTTCAAGACCTTTATCATTTTCCTTGTATGGTTCCACAGACTGATATTTTCTGCATAAAGGCTGTCTCACTGGGAGACTTGGAGAAAGTTCTGATTAGCCATGATGGAGCTGGTCCAGGTAGGATTTAACTTCCTAGAGACCAATCTGTTTTCAAGTCCTTTTTTAAACACAACACACTTTATTTATATTGCATCCATCCTTGCACAGAAAATGTGACAGAAGGTCTTGCAGTGATAAAAAGCCTTCCTGCAGGCTGGTCACTGTGATGGGATGGTGAAAAACAGTGGTGATGGGCAGTGAAAAGGACATGAGTTTAAGGCCAAAGACTGTCATTCCACTCTTTGTTTTCAAGTTTATTTATAAGGAAGTACTAATTATTTGCATGCAGAAAGCTCATGAAGCACACAGGTGAAACAATCCTTTGCTAGGCAAAGCCTGAAGGCTGGCCACAATAGGATTAAGGACATTCACAGACTCAACCAGGTTGGAAGAGACCTCCAAGCTCATCCAGTCCAACCTAGCACCCAGCCCTGTCCAGTCAACTAGACCATGGCACTAAGTGCCTCATCCAGCCTCATCTATCAACAGCTGCTTCACTACCAAAATCTCCTTGCTGCTTTGGGCAGCAGTAGAAGATTTGGTTGTTTAATCAGTGCAAGTGATGGTGGAGGTGCTCCAGTGAGTGATATTGTATGCAACTTGCAGGCTTTTCAGACAAAAAGAAAAATAAAAAGGGTTTTGTGATATGATGATGTTTTGGTAGAGGTCTGTGGTATAGACCTCTTGCCCAGGGGAGATGGTGGAGGTCCTAACCCTGGAGGCAGTCAAGGTCAGACCTGATGAGGCTCTGAGCAACCTGATCTAGTTGGGGATGTCCCTGGTCACTGTGGGGGGGTTGGACTAGGTGACCTCTAGAGCACTTTTCCAACCCAGTGCTTTCCATGATTCTGATGTCTTGGAGTCTTGAAGGGGAAATGCCTCCACACACCGCCTGGCAAGCCCTCCCTATGGGACAGATACCTCTGTCTTCTAAGGACTCCCAGACTCAGATGCAGCCAGGGAGGCAGAGAATAAATAAGAGTTTTGTCTGCTTCTCCCTCGTGCTGTGTTGCAGCTATGTGCTGATAAGTGATGACACGAGTCAGGCAAAACCTGGTGAGCAAAACAACAAGTAGTGAGTGGTGCAGCCATGGGGAGAGCAGCTTGCTTGAAAAGAGCTTTGCAGGAGACTAGCACCAGTCACTGTGATGGTTATTGGAGGGGATCTAAGATCAGTATGGATGTGGCAGTGGTCGCTGCTGTTAGAGAGAGGAGGTATATTTACAGCAGGGATGTGTGAATAGAATAGAATAGAATAGAATAGAATAGAATAGAATAGAATAGAATAGAATAGAATAGAATAGAATAGAATAGAATCAAATCGAATCAATCAGGTTGGAAGAGACCTCCAAGATCATCCACTCCAACCTAGCACCCAGCCCTATCCAGTCAACTAAACCATGGCACTAAGTGCCTCATCCAGGCTTTTCCTGAACACCCGCAGGGATGGTGACTCCACCACCTCCCTGGGCAGCCCATTCCAA
>WAAF01003066.1:3812-18978 GCA_013400475.1 Tricholaema leucomelas
ATTATACACTCTGAGTTTAAACTCTCTCAGCTAAAGTTAGATTTCTCTGTGGAATACACTAGATTTCACCTTTCTCCTGCATCACCCAGTAGTCATGACCAGGTTGAATTTAAATTCCCAGAGACTCTAATAAAATATGATAGAACCAATGACAATTTGTAAAATGCCCTTCCCTCTACCCACCTCCTTCCCCAAAGAAAGGAATTCAAAAGTAGAGAGGAAAGGTAAGCACACCCAATAAAATCAATCTCACTCGGTTTGGAAGTAAAAAAAAAGGAAATGTTTAACAATAACTTAAAAAGGGTATCAAAGGTAGGGAGGTTACAAAGGTGTAGGGAAGGAAGAATAACAAATACAAAAAGGTATGAATACAACCCGAGTTTGTGATGGTGGTGACCACGTGTGTGGAGAGATGCAGAACAAGCTGCAGCATGGTTCAGAGAGCTGGGGAGTGGTCAAGAGAGCGAGGAACAGGAAGTCCCCCCCCCTGCTTTTATGGGACAGGAAGGGGTAGTGGGCTAACCATGACCTGGTGGTGTCCAGACCCATCCCTTGGGAGGGGTCCAGACCACCTGAGGTCAAGTGTCGCGTTCAAGGCCACTCCACCTGGAGTGTTAACCATATACACCAGGACCTTCTGCAGACAGCACACCTCGGACAGGTTTCCCTTCACCCAAAAGAGAAAATACCCAAACAGTTTTGGACTGGATGATCTTGGAGGTCTCTTCCAATCTAGTTGATTCTATGATTCTATGATTCTAGTTCATCGCCAAGAAGATGAATCCCCTGGGTGAGACATGCACAGGTGAAAGAGCTTCTTGACAGACTCCGAAAGTTAGAAGCTAAGGATGAACCAGTGGAGAAAGCAGATAATTATAACCCTGGTCACTTGCCAGCACCCCCCATCCCCCTTCTGTTAAATCCTACATTACCTGCCCCGATGTCTGCCCCAGAGATATGTCCAGTACCCCATTGCCTGGGACAGGGGCTGTGGGACCTACTGATGGGGGCAATCCAGTTACTAGATGTAAAGGAATTATCAAGAATGCTCTTATTGAAGGTGCAATGCTCTCATCAGCATTTCCTGTGGTTATGTGGGCTCATGGAGGAGGGCAATGGGTTGCATTAGACAGGAAAGTAATTGAAAGGGCTAAACAGGCGATAACAACTTATGGGTTCCTGTCTCCATTTACTCAATCATTACTGCAGTATTGAGTTGGCCTCTTCTAAGCCACATGGGAGAGGAAGAGACACCAGGCTTACACCAATATGATGCATGATAGTCAATCTGTTTATTGAAGCTAAGCGTGATACCTATATAGTGAACTTTGGTAGAGGGGCGTGTACTTATGATAGGTTTACATAAGAGAAATGGGCTGTCCACATGCACAGAGGCAGACCTGACCAACTACCCCCCTTAGTCCCCCTTTGCAATAACTTAGCCATAACATTACTTGTTCCCAGGGCTGACCAGCCTGTCTGTCTTCCTGCACAGCTTGGAACTCCCTCAGCCAGCCTCTCAAGGCCACCCAGCTGCAGCTGTGCTTCTTTATCAGTTCAGTTACTCAATCCTGCTAACTCTCCTTATTTTCTCAGACTATTTAGTTCTGCATTTATTTACAGCTCAGTTATTAACACCATATGACATAAGAATGTTTGTAAATACCATACTTACTCCTTCTCAGCAATTACAGTTTTACTACAAATGGTCAGAATTATTTGACAGTGCTGCAGCTACACCATAGCAGAACACAGACCCCTTGTACTGAGTTCAGTCACAAATGCTTAAGGGAGCTGGGCCATTTGCAAATGCAAACTTTCAAGCAGTCTTTCAAACAGAGGTGTTACAATTACCACAACAACTGGCACTCACAGCCTTATTAACTGTTCATGATCCTTCGCTATCTACACCTGCCTTTAGCAGCATAATACAGGGTAAAGCTGAAAAGTATTCAAATTTCCTTGATCAATTACATCATGGCATCATGATCCATCTGGATGTAAACGAGGAAATGAAGGCCAAGATGTTTGATCTACTGGCTATCCATAATACTAATGAGAAAAAAAAGGGAGTGTTGAGTACGTTGCCGAAGGGCACTAATCCGGTCCAAATGTTGGAAGCCACTGAGGGCTTAAAGGTAAGAGACAAAATAGCCTACATAGCCGCAGCAGTAAAAGCTGCTGCAAAACCCTTTGTACACCAGAGAACCCAAAACGGGCAAAAGAAGGACAAAAAATTGTTTTCAGCCACCAGAGAACAGAGGGCCTAGCAGCAGGCAACCACAGAGCAGACCATTTGGTAGCATCTGCTTGGACTGGTCCACCGATTAACAGCTTTGAACAAGCACGTCTGCCACACTCCTTTTTTCACCAGGCTGCAAAGATGCTTGCTAGACAATTCCAGATATCCAACAATGATGCACAAGGCATTGTTAGTTCTTGCCCAACCTGTCAACAAATGGGTTTTGGTATGGGACTAGGAGTGAACTCCAGAGGTCTGCTACCCTTACAGGTCTGGCAAATGGATGTAACTTAAATCACAGAATTTGGCTGTCGGTGATATGTACATATTTGTGTTGGCATCTTGTCACTGGTTATTTGGGCAACAGCACAAACTGGTGAAACAGCTTGACATGTCAGGAAACATTTATATATGTGTTTTGCAGTCTTAAGTGCCCCACTACAAATCAAAACAGATAATCATCCAGCCTATATCTCTCCAGCATTTAAGGACTTCTGTCAGAAGTGAGGCATTCAGCATGTCACTGGAATCCCTCATTCCCCCACTGGCCAAGCTACCGTGGAAAGGGCACATCAGACTCTGAAAAATTTGCTCAATAAACAAAAAAGAGGGGCAAGTGGGAGTGGTCCAAATGAACGATTAGGAAAAGCACTGTATGTGTTGAATTATTTACGATTAGCAGGTGATAGGCAGGAACCCCCAATGGTAATACATGGAAGTCATTTGTGTGGAGAAAACAAAAAAGCAGCTACAAAAATTCTTGTACAATGTAAAGATTTAAATACAGAAGAATGGAAAGGTCTCGCAGAAGTAAAAATGGCTGGCTGTGGGTATATGTGTTTATGTACTGGGAACAGTATACAGTGGGTCCCGGCAAGATGGTCAAACCATGGAAACAGATTCCAGCAGAGAAGGACTCACCATCGTGATAATAACCTTGTCATGGACAAATGTACAGGCTCTGCACAATAAGGGACACCCTCCTGCCCCTTCGTCTTGGATCACATCATAAAGTTTGCTGTTAAAAAAGACTTGAAGGCTTTGAAAAAACATGTGATCCATTTGCCTCCATTCAAGATCTGAGGGGGCTGATTCTCAGTTCAGATGTTTTGGGTTTTTTTTTGGGTTTTTCACCCAGCACACCTTGACGTGCCCCACTCCCCCCCATTGGAGTCCATGGAGCAGCCTGGCACTGGGACACTGCCCCCACCCTGCCCTGGCACCAATGTGGCTGGGCCCACACTCCCCCTGCTTTTTTTCTCATAGCCTATCTTTCAGCAGCAAAGTGTTTTACTCTTAAAGAGGCAGTGTTACATTTTACTGGTAGTATCTTGCAAATGCAAATCCTAATAATGTTTTTAGTTTTTGATTGTTATTTGTAATAGAATATTATAATTGGAATAAGTTTGCAATGCTTTCAACAGGCTAAAATTGATAGATAACATTTTTTTTTCTTTTAGGTTGACTGACTTAAAAGTTTCCTTTCTTTTTTTCCCCTACATGCTGGCATTTCTAAAGAGCTCACCATAATGTAACATCTTCTTGGATTTCTCAGTAGTGATTCAGTGGTTTAACTTTTCTTTTAGTTGATGGATTTCTAGCATTACTATAGTTAAGGTCAAGAGTTTATAACAGGGATATTTTAGAATATATATATATAGCGTCTTTATTATATCAAAGGTAGCACTATAGGATAAGAATTAAAAAAATAGAGAGAGGTAACAGTTCTTGTTATGATACACTGGCAAAGCTAATATGGCAAAGATTATTGGATTCAGTTTTCACATAAACATTGAGATTTCAGTTGCAGCATGCCAGATTGGGCACTGGTTTTCTATAGCATATACACAAAACGAAGTCACACTTCAAAAAGATGGCTTGCGATAGGCTACTGCAGTTACACAAGGTACTATCATATTAGTTGAGTGCTCAAATATTATGCTTAGCACCTGCTTATGCTAATTTGTCATCATTGCATTAAAAAAGAAAAAAAAAAAAGGAAACAAAAAAGAAAAGGCAGGGTAGGGGGAGAAAGAGAGAGAGAGAGAAGAAAAATTGTCGAGATAAATCACACAGAGAAACTCACCCTAGAGAAGGCTGGTAGATTTGTTAGCCTAGGGAATGAATATGCATGTGCTTGTTTATACATGCTCACAGGTCTTTGATGGATACCAGCTTGTTACGTCCAGTCTGCCTTTGGCAGTGAGCAGAAGTCTTGCTCAGATGGCTGTGCAGATACTGCGGCAAGAAATTGAAATGTATACTGAGATATGGTTGTTAACTTTATTAACATCAAGCATGCTTATGATTGTAACCTGTAAGTATAAACGAATAATGGGAAGTGTGCATGCATGAGATGGTACCTGCATTATCCTGACAATGTGCTAGGAGATGGTTGTGCATAGGCTTTGATCACAATTTGAGTTAGTTATTTCACAAGCTTTCAGCAATTCTGTTTAATGAATAGGAAACTGCAAAATAGAGCTGCCAGTCGACCTTTGTTATTAAGTTCAAGGGCCAGATCCACTCACTGACAAAGATGGGGAATGGCTGTTCTGCTAACAATGTTTAAGGTGTTGCGTTTGTTGTCTTTTGCAAGGGCCATGAAATGGAAGAGAAACACAGCCTTCATTTAAAACAGAAAGGGGGAATTGAGAGAATGCAATATGAGAAGGAATAATAAGCAAATGCTGACCTTTGTTCCCACAGTTGGAGGATACCTTATCTGGAGGGAAGGATAGATAAGTAGGTGTCTCGTTAACGAGAAAAACAAGGTGTGGTGTATGTAAAAGACTGGGTTGTTCTTGTCTAATTGTCCTAATGTGTGTTCTATGCTCAAGTCTATATAATGAGACTCAATAAAAGTATCCAGTAGAATTGACATTGAATCATGTGGAGCCCATGTGGCACCACTCTGATCACACTGATCTGTGTGAGCTTTGATCACGTTCTCCCACAGCAGCTACAGGCAGCTGCTACAGTACAGCATCCCACCAGCCAGCTTAGGACTGTCTCTCCTGATTCCCTTGCATATTCCTTCCTAACTTCCCTGATCTCTCTGTGGGGATCATTGGAATCCTGGATATCATCCTCCTCCTCTTTCTCTGGTTGCCCCTGGTCTAGAAGCAGAACTTTCCTAAGAGCATTCCTAAACTCCTCAGAGTCAATCCTAAACTCCTTGCCAGCTAATCTCACAAAGCTCCTCTCATCAGAGTATTGAGACCTGAATATTTTGACTAAGTCTTTAAAACTGTATTTCTCATCTTCCTCCTCTTGTGTATCACAGGCCCCCTCCCCTGAATCCTCTCTTGAATCACATTTTACCAAATTCTTCCTCTTAGCCTGTGCATTCACTGGGGCCAGTAAGGCTTTGGAATTACCTTCTAGAGGGTCTGAATCATTGAGGGACTGACCTGAGGCCTGTGAATTTGAATCTGGTTCAGGGTTAGAGGCTCATGGATTTGGACTGGGTGAAGAAACAGCAGAGACTTGAATAGCTGGACCTGTTCTTTGGCTGCCTGCCATGTTATTGTCCGCAAATGAGGCTTTGTCAGTTGTCCCAGATCCTGCAGAATGAGATGCAGTTGTGGACATGGCCCCCCTTGCTCTCCCCTCGAACCAACATTGTTTTAATTTTCTGTACTACTTATCTCTAACTGTCTTTGCAAGGACACTTGTCTCTGTTTCTGTTTTCTTAAAGGAGCCACATTCAAATTTCTGTTCCACAATGCCAGCATTAGGGCTAAAACCAGAATTATTAGGGGTATATTCATACATAATAATTATACCACTGTGTTACATGTGTAACAGTCACCACAAGGGTCTCTAAGGTCAGTTTTAGGCAAAATTATTCACATCAGAGAATATTTTTCATCTGTTGTAACATTTCCCTACTTGTTAAAAACAGATTTGGTAACAGTATCAGTAATATTAAAGCCAACCCAGCCAAGAACACACTCTCTGAAATCAAAAAACATTCCTTTCATCTTCCTCCACAGTAAATTAAAGAGAAGGGAACCTAGATTAGCAACAATATACCGATGTAGGCACCATAGGAAAAGTGGCCATGCAACTGTGTAAAACATGTAAAATAGCTTTAAAAGCTTCATCTTAATGCCCAGAATTCATTAACAGTCAATAAATAGAAGGAGACGAGATAAATCAAGCAAGACCACCCTTATTAACCCATGCTGACTAGGTATGATCATGTTGCTGTCCCATACATACCTGATAACTTTACCTATCATTGTGGTCAGAAGCTTATAGGTCTCCAAATCCTCCTTCTAACCTTTTTTGTAGGTGGATGTCACACTTGTTGCTTAGCCAAAATTGCTGATAAATGATAGCAAGTGACTTTGTGAGCAGTTTGTCACCTTCATTGGTACTTTGGGGGTGTCCTCCACCATATGGCAGGCTAGGAGGAAGCGAATTTTTAGACAGCCTGCTGCAACACAAAGGAGTCATATTGTGACTTGGGAGGGGTATTAAGATTCAAATGACCTCTTGCCTGCTCCGAGGCAGGAATCAAACAATGGGAATACAAGCTACTGAAAAATGCTGTGTTCAATGTTTGGCTTAACGCAGAGGTGTCACAAGATTTGAGAAATCAGGTATTCTGAATAAAAATGTTAACATCAAAGAAGTAAATGAATCAGAGAATCATAGAATCAGCCAGGTTGAAAGAGACCTTCAAGATCATCCAGCCCATCCTATCACCCAGCCCTGTAAACTACACCATGTCAATAAGAGCCTCATCCAGTCTTTTCTTGAACACCTCCAGAGACGGTGACTCCACCACCTCTCTGCACAGCCCATTCCCATGGCTAATCACTCTCTCTAAAGAACTTCCTCCTAACAACCAGCCTATACCTCCCCTGGCACAACTTGTGACTGTCCCCTTGTTCTGTTGCTGGTTGCCTGGGAGAAGAGACCAGCCTCCACCTGGCTACAATCTCCCTTCAGGTAGCTGTAGACAGCAATGAGGTCACCCCTGAGCCTCCTCTTCTCCAGCCTAAACAACCCCTCGGCCTCATAGGGTTTGTGTTCCAGGCCTTCCACCAGCTTTGTTGCCCTTCTCTGGACACATTCCAGCACCTCAATATCTCTCTTGAATTGAGGGGCCCAGAACTGGAAAGAGTACTCAAGGTGTGGCCTGACCAGTGTTGAGTACAGGGGAATAACCTCCCTTGTCCTACACACCACACTGTTCCTGATCCAGGCCAGGATGCCATTGGCTCTCTTGTCCATCTGGGCACATTGTTGGCTCATCTTCAGCCTGCTATCTACCAGTACCCCCAGGTCCCTTTCTTCCTGGCTACTCTCCAACAATTCTGTCCCAGCCTGTAGTGCTGCTTGGGGTTGTTGTGGCCAGAGTGTAGAACCCTGCATTTGGCTTTGTTAAATCTCATGTCATTGGCTTCTGCCCACCCATCCAGCCTGTCTAGGTCCCTCTACAGGGCTCTCCTACCTTCCAACAGATCAACATCTGCTCCTAGCTTGGTGTCATCTGAAAACTTACTGATGCTGGACTCAATCCCCTCATCCAGATCATCAATAAAGATGTTGAACAGGGCTGGGTACAGGATGGAGCCTTGGGAAATGCCACTAGTGACAGGCTGCTAACTGGATAGGGCTGTTGTGGAGGGCCCATAGGCCCGAAAATAGACTTGCATATGCCTTGCCCTGCCTGGACATATATTTCCTGATTCTTAATCAGGGGTGAGCACATGGCCAGCACAGAGGGGCACAACGGGCCTGGTGCCACGTGGAGTCTGGCTTGCCCAGGCTTTAGGTTGTGTAAGCCCCCACATGCTCAGCTCACGCTTGCCAGGTGTTAAGCCCATGTGACCCCCATATTTGGAAAGTCCAGGCCTGTGGCTCCTTGCCTATTATGGCAAGGTTGGCTGACTGCAAACCTGATTGGTTATTGGTGGCCAATGAGACCATTGATCTCAGCCCACAGTTAACAAATAGACGTGCATTCACATGCCAGTTTTCCTCTTTTGCTCACCGGTGCGTTCGTTCACTTAAGCCTGCCTTTATGGAGCTCAGACTCCCCATGCAGCCATGCGTCTCACTGCACGCCCATTGCCTGCACAGCAGCCAGAAGGACCCAGCAGCTACAGTCAGAGACTATTGCCCCTGAAGCCAGGAGTATTCCAGCCTTGGAGTCCACAGGTGGAGACCCTAAGGAGCTGGACAGTTTATATAGGCTGTGACGTAGCCCAGAGGGTGATTTATAATTAATCAAAATTGTAAGTAAATACCTCTGTAATTTCTATTAAGTCTGCCACAGAGCAGAAGCTTTCAGCCCACCCCGCTGGGCAAATAGTATATTAACCGCAAGCGGCAGTAGCCGTGGGGAAAACTCTCTCTGTTTAATAGTTATGCTAGTAATTGTAATATAGTTATTAATAAGTCATTTATTGTGATATTTTTCCCATAAGGTTTGATAAAACCTATCTCGCACCTATTGATTTCTCCCCTTCGCCATGAACGGGCGATAAGGGCAGAATTCCCCTCCGCGACACGGGCACCATTCACCACCACTCTCTGGGCATGGCCCTCCAGCCAGTTCTTGACCCACTTCAGATTGAATGTGTCCTTGCCATGAGCTGCCAGCTTTACCAGGAGCTCGCTGTGGCAGACAGTGTCAAAGGCTTTGCTGAAGTCCAGGTAGACTACATCCACAGTCTTTCCTACATTCACCAGGCGGATAACCTGATCATAAAAGGAGATCATGCTGGTGAGACAGGACCTGCCCTTCCTAAACCTATGCTGGGCATGATTCCTTGGCCATCCTCTAGTTGCTTTGTGATGGCACTCAAAATGATCTGTTCCATGACCTTGCCTGGTGCTGAGGTCAGGCTGACATGTCTGTAATTTCTTGGTTCCTCCATCTGGCCCTTTATTTGGATGGGCATCACTCTGGCAAGCTTCCAGTCTTTGAGGACCTTTCCAGTGAGCCAAGACTTTTCATAAATGATGGAGAGTGGCTTGGCCAGCTCATCTGCCAGCTTTCTCAGCACCCTAGGATGTATCCCATCTGGTCCCATGGACTTGTGAGGATGCAAGTGGCTCAGCAAGTCAAGAAAGATAAAGATTGCCTTTGTTAACTTCCAGGACTCAGACTAGGTGCTTGGCCTAAAGCTCGGGAATGCAAATCAACAGACAACGCCTTCAAAACTCCTGGACCTCAGCCTGGCTGGAATGCCCAGGATGCCTACATCTTATCTCAGCTACCCCAAAGAGAAAAGGCTCATATGTATTCAGGGTATGGACAGGTACAGCCAGGGAGGGGGTGAAGGCCCTCTCCCCAGTGGCACCGGACCCCTGTGAATGTATAAGAATGCATAGGAAGATTTCCTGGGGAGCTGCAGTTGGACACCGAGCAAAAAACTGTATAAAAGGCAGGACGAATGCCTGCCGAAGTGAGGCACTCCCACCAGACCACCAGTGGTACTCCCACTAGACCACCAGTGACACTGCCACCAGACTACCAGGTGTGTACTTCTACCAGACCATCAAGGGCGGACCTCCACCAGACCTCCAAGTGCACCACAACCAGAGGAACCCCTGACAAACTCCACAGAAGATCATCCCTGGGCCATGCACCCGTCTCTCTCTCTCTCCCCAATCTGTGACTGAGGGTAATATGATCACATCTCTTTTCCTTCCCTGCTTCTTCTCTTCTCCATCATTCTCTTTGTCTCACTCTCTTCCCCTTCTCTCTCTCTCTTTCTCCCTCTGTTTTGTCCAATTTATCCTTTAATAAATAGTTTTGTGGTGATATATGGTCTCGTTTGCACCTTACTTTCACAACACAGAAATACATAAGAACAGATCTTGCTCCTCTGAACAGAGATATTGTTAATCTTTGTTGTCTGTACCTTGACAACTGCCCAGGTTAGTGGAGTCACTGTCCCTGGAGGTGTTCAAGAAAAGACTGTATAAGGCATTTAGTGCCATGGTCTAGTTGACTGGCTAGGGCTGGGTGCTAGGTTGGATGATCTTAAAAGTCTCTTCCAACCTGGTTGATTCTATGATTATATGATTCTATGATCTTACTATTAAAGACTAACACAAAGACTGCGACTTTCTCTTTGCCTTAACATTAAGGAGGACTTTGGTTTTGTATTTCAGGAATTTTCTTTTGCTGTCTTTTATGGCAGCAACCAGATTAAGTTCCGGTCAGGTTTTGGCCTTTCTGATTGTCTCCCTATGTAAGTTTACAACATTCTTGTAAAACTCCGTGGTTAACTGTGCCTTCTAAAATTCATAAACTATCTTTACTGAATTCCATACATTCTGTTCAAATAGCTGGTCTTCTTCAACACTAGCTCATTTCACAGCACATAGGGATGGTCTATTCCTGTTTCTTTAGTATTTCCTTTGTGAAGAACATCCAGCCTGTCAGGACTCCTTTCACCTTCAAGACTACTCCTCAAAAGGGAATCTGTCAACCATTCTCTTAAACAGGTGTCACGGAGGGCGATTCTGCCACCTACGCCGGTTTGTGGCAAAGGGGAGAAATTAATTGGTGCGAGATAATATGTATAAAAATATATATTTATTAAACTCAATATTCTGAACTCTCACCACCCCCAAACACTATATTTAATATTAAAATGGATTCTTCCACTGTTATGGAAGGACCTTATGGGAATAATAACACAATATGGATTATTAATAACTATATTACAATATCTAGCATTCAACTATATACAGAGAGAGGAGTTTTCCCCCCAGCAAGTACTGCTTTGGGGTCAATATACCATTTGTCCAGCAGAGTGGGATGAAACACATTTCTGCTCTATGGCAGGAGGCTAAAGGATTACAGAGGCATTTAAGCTTTTACTCACAATTCTGATTAATCATCAATAATCATTAATCACCCTCCAGGGCTGTGTCAACAGCCTATATAAAGTGTCCAAGCCTTCAGGGGAACTTTGCCTATGGACCTGTTGAGGCTGGAATCCTCCCGGCTTCAGGGGAAAGGAGAATCTTCCCAGCTTTAGGGAAGATGAGTCTTTCCAGCTTCTGGGGAAGGGATGCAATCTTCGCAGCTGTCTGAGGAAATGAATACAGTCTCTGACCTTGTTCTCCTGGTGAGGAATGCAATCTCTGCCCTTTGTCTCCTGGTTCCTTCTGGATGCTTTGTCCAGGGACTTGTCAGGGGACTGTTGGCAGGACCTCAGGTGCTGGAGAAGGATGCCGTCTGAGCACGGTTCTCAAGCTGGCTGGCAGGCTGATGGCATGTGCAGACAAGAGGGTCTGCTCCTGGTATCTCTGCAACAATGGCTTTTACCAGGTAATGAAGGCAGCGGGCATACATGGCTGCACAGGAATCTGTGCTCCACAAATATACAGGCAATGCAGGATCGAATCCTGATTAGCTCACCACAGCTGGCTGGGAGATTCTGTCTCCATAATACCAGTGTAGGCATAAGCAAAGGCCAGTGAGTCAAAATCTAATAATAATGAGGTGTGCCCGAATGTCAGCAATCATGAGCAAGGGGGGAGCCCGAGCATGGGGCCTGAGCATGAGTGTGAGCACGCTGGTGAAGCAAAAGTGCAAGCAAGTGAAGCTGCAGGTGAAGTCAGTGAGAGCACGCAAAAGCACGTAGGAACACATAGAAGCAAGTGAGAGCATGCAGAAGCTCTCAGAAGCACCTTCTTTACCTTGATGCATCTATTTATGAACTGTGGGCCTGAGATTAATTGCCCATTGGCCACTACTATGATCAGTCAGAGTTTGGCAGTCAGCCAAACAATACCATAATAGGCCAAATCACTTGCCTGGTACCTCCAAATATGGGGAGAGCATAGGCTAGGCCACACGCTGACAGCATGGGCGTATGCAACATGTTTACAACTAGTTTATATAACTTGTTTACAACCTGGGCCTTAGGCAGGCCAGATTTTTTGACACCTAGGCCCATTGTACCCTTTTGTGCTTGTAATGTGTTTACCCCTGGTTTGGGGAGGAAAACATGTTTGGCCAGGCAAGGCAAAGTAAAGCATAAAATAAGCCTATTTTTGGGCGTACCAGCCCTCCACAACAACAGGTCAAAGTCTGCCTTTCAGAAATCCAAGATAACAGTTCTGCAGACCTGCGTCCTTACTTCTTCAAGAATAAAAACTCATGAGTTCAATGTCCAAGATGACCCACACCCATCACGTCATCCACAAGTCCAGGCCTAGTAGAGCACCTTCTCTAGTTGGCTCACTCATCAGTTATGTCAGAAAGCTATCTTCCACATACTCTTCTGTCATGGATTAAGCAACCTGCTGCTGTTATTCATACCATGTGGTGCAGTCAAGTCAGCTTCAAAAACTGAAAGTACAGGCTGGAAAAAAGTATTTTGGAGCTTGAAGTTCATATTGTAGCATGGGAGGCTTGCTGTTCCTGTTACTGCTTCTGGGTTCTGTATTCTCAGGTATTGGACTTATTGTTGAGATGACAGTGGGACAAGGAGGTTTGGAGAAGTAGTTTTCTGGCTTAGGTTTTTTGTTTGCTTGCTTCTGCTTCCTGCTGCTTTTCACCATGTTTTTTTTCTGCAAATAGGTTAAGGTAATTAGGCATTTTGTACTATTACAAGAGAGTGATTCATCTGAAGTGAGGTGTCTCTCTTTCACCATCACAACTTTTCTTAGAATATATTGTGGGATGTGGTCTATTATCAATGTTATTAATACATTACTCCAGAGCACAGTTTTGACCTTTCCATTAAAACTTGTTGCTCTTTTAAATTGCATTTTCTATGCTGCTTATGCAAAAAGCAAATCAAATGAATAATCAAATCTGCATTCTCTTACGTAAAACATTATTCACTCTTTTTATTATAGACAGTTTTAGGATCCTAATTTGCCCATAGATGTTGATAAACACTTGATGATGTCTGTGATTTTTAAGGAACCTTGAATTTAGCATGGGGATAGCTTACACTTCTAATTCAGGGAGTATCTGGCATCTGGTCAGAGTTTAATTCCCATGTCTTATACCAGTTAATATATAGTGACATCCAAGCTGAAGCTGATCATCCACAGTCAGCCTCTACAGATGATACAAGCAAAAGCATGTCACTTAATGACAATGAATCAAATGCCAGTTAAATCAATATACAGCACACACAAACAACTGTCCCTGACATTAATAAGGTTACTTTAGAATTACCACTGGTGCAACAGATTGAGATATGTCCTGCTACATTGCATTAATTATGTATTGCCGTTAAAATCCAATTACCTTCCTGATTGTCTTCTGACCAGTACAGAGGTATTACTGTGCCCAGACCAAATACTCCTTGTCATCCATGCTCATTAATACTAGATAATGGCAGAACATGAAGATGTTTACCCAAGCAGCAAGCCATTCATCTAGCCCAGAACTCTGTCTTAAACACTATTCATAAATAAATGTCTAAGAAGAAAGTGAGCAAAACAACCATATTTAATATAGAAGTATGTTAAAACAGCAGAGAAATCAGATAATTCCATCCATAATAATAATAATCTGAGGTTTAAAAGGCTGCAGGATATGATTATTGTGGAATAGAGATTTCACATGGAAATAATAGATAGAGTCAATTAAGAAATTATTATTACATATTTTTTTTCTAGAAGTTTAAAAAAAAAAAAAAAAAAAAGCCCAAAATCAAGAGTCCAAGTTTTTTCAAATATTTTGAACAGGAAAGGTAATATAACAGATACATGAAATTATCAGACCATTTTTTCTTAGGCATTTTACTTCTTCACTTCCAAATCTTGTTTCTTCCATGTGTATGGCTTTTAGAGTATAAATTATATATTAATTACATATATTCAACAGAACAACATTCCTGCTTAGTCCTTGTGGTGGTTTGGGTATCCCCCACCCCCCACACTTTAGAAATCACCCAGACTAGACTCAGCCGCCTCTGGAAATACAAATGAAGCTTATATTTACAGCTAGCACCATTTACAACCAGATATTTACAATATATACAGTTATATACAGAAATATACAAGGTAAAAAGGTAATACAGACACATCTCCCCTCCCAGAAACTTGAGTCCCCAGGAGGGGCTCTCAACTACCCCTCACCTTCCCCTTACCCCTCTCAACCTTACCCCAGTCCCAAGGGAGAATGGAGGTTTGGCCAAGGGGATTAAGAAGCAAAGGTGAAATCAGCCAAAGCAAATGGAGGGTGAGGTTAGAGAGTGAGACGGAGTTCAGCCAGCAGCCTCAGCTCCCCAGCAGGCAAAGAGCTGAGCACAGCCCAGAGCGCAGTGCCCAAGCAAAGTGACTTTATCTAATGTTTTGCTTTTCCTTTCTTTACACATCTCAGCAAGGCTGTGAGGGAAGTAGACCTCACCATTGTTTAAATTTCTCAGCCAATGATCTAATTCTTCTCATCAAAACATCCCAGCTAGGCTCAAACTAGCACAGTCCTGAATTTTTTTTTTTTTTTCATATTTATCATAGAATTATGGAATGGTTTCATTTGGAAGAGGCCTTAAATATCATTTAGTTACAAGCCCCCTGCCAAACCCTTAGAGACATTTTCTACTACATGAGGTTGCTCAAAGCTCAAATTTATTGTTGAACACTTTCCAGGAGGGGGCATTCATAACTTCTGTGGGAAACCTGTTGCAGTGCCATGACACCATTCTAGTGAATAATTTCTTCCTAAAGTCTAATCTAAATCACCCTCGGTCAGTTTGAAACAGTCATCTTTTGTGCTATCACTATAGTCCTTGACGAACAGTTCTTTCTCTCAGGCGTCCTTTCTGTACTGGTAGGTGTGATGGTTTGGGTGTTCCCTACCCCCCCACACTTTAGAAATCACCCAGACTAGACTCAGTCAGCTCTGGAAATTTGAATGAAGCTTATAATTACAGCTGGCACAACTGACAAGCAGATATTTACATTATATACAGATAT
>WAAF01003067.1:4915-21246 GCA_013400475.1 Tricholaema leucomelas
GACACAGCACTCAAGGGGTGGCCTGGGCAGTGCCGAGCACAGGGGCAGAAGAACCTCCCTTGTCCTGCTGCCCACACTGCTCCTGAGCCAGCCCAGGATGCCATTGGCTCTGCTGCCCACCTGGGCACTGCTGCCTCAGCTTCAGCTCCTCTTGATTGGTGCTCCAGGATGAGGCTCCTCACCAGTATCAGGCAGCAGAGATGCTTTGCTTTCCCCCCAGGAAGAAGCCAGGCATTTTAATCCACTCCTGCTTATGAAGTGGTTACTCTGACATTTTTGCCAAGACATCTCAAAATATTTGGAGAAAACTAATCTCAAATTCAATTGAGGGAAACCACAGGCAGAGGAATATGTCACAGAGAGGTTGGCTTTAAATCTTTTATCTTCAGTGTTCCGAATCAAGCCGGGAGCCTGCCTTTCATGCAGAGCGCTGGGTTCTGCTGACAGACTAATCTCTCTGGTAGAACCTGTCATGCTGGGCCTGCCCCAGGGCTTTGAAGGGCACCATGATGTAATGCACTGTGGCCAGCAGCAAAACCAGCCCCCTCTACTCAGCACTGGGGGGGCCACATATAGAATCATAGAATCAGGTTGGAAGAGACACAGCACTCAAGCTGTGGCCTGAGCACTGCTGAGCACAGGGGCAGAAGAACCTCCCTTGTCCTGCTGCCCACACTGCTCCTGAGCCAGCCCAGGATGCCATTGGCTCTGCTGCCCACCTGGGCACTGCTGCCTCCTCTTCAGCTCCTCTCTACCAGCACCCCCAGGTCCCTCTCTGCCTGGCTGCTCTCAGCCACTCTGTCCCCAGCCTCTAGTGCTGCTTGGGGTTGTTATAGCCGAAGAATGGAACCCTGCCCTTGGCCTTGTTCAATCTCATCCCCTTGGCCTCTGCCCACCCATCCAGCCTGGCAAGGCCCCTCTGCAGGGCTCTCCTACACTCCAACAGCTCCACACTGCTCCTAATTTCATCAAGTTACATCCTTGTTACATCAAGTGCTGTGTTCAGTTCTGAGCCCCTGTCAAGGACACTGAGGTGCCAGAGTGTGTCCAGAGAAGGGCAATGAGGCTGTTGTGAAGGAGCTGGAGCACATGACCTGGGAGGAGGGGCTGAGGGAGCTGGGGGTGTTCAGTCTGGAGAAGAGGAGGCTGAGAGGAGACCTCATTACTCTCTACAGTTACCTGAAAGGAGGCTGGAGCAAGGAAGAAGCAGCCTCTTCTGGATGTCAGGTGACAGGACTAGAGGAAATGGTTTCATGCTGTACCAGGGGAGGTTCAGGCTGGGTGTGCTCCTCTGTGATCTGTGCTAGATTGTATGGTCCTGCTCTGACAAGGGGTTGGACTCCATGATCTCTTTGGGTCCCTTCCAACCCCTGACATCCTGTGAGCCTGTGGATATTAGGAAATAGTTCTCCACCAAAAAGGTTCTCAAACATTGGAAAGTTCTGCCCAGGGCACTGCTGGAGTTGCTGTCCCTGGAGGTGTTCGAGTAGCCTGTGGACCTCATGCTTAGGGACATGGTTTAGTGTTGACCTTTCAATGGTGACCCAAAGGTTGGACTGGATGATTCTGAGCTCCCTTCTAACTGGATGCAGTCTGTGATTCCGTGACACAGCAGCTGTGTGTTTCTTGTCACTAATACTGTTGGCCCAACATTTCCCCACTTGTTAGTGCACAACCAATGGTGTACCTTTTAGCTGTGCACACATCAACCACCCTGCTGAAGCTCATGTTTAAATCACAACTAGGAACTGCTATGAGGAGAGGCTACAAGAGTTGGGGCTGTGCAGCCTGGGGAAGACAAGGCTTGGAGGAGACCTTGGAGTGGCCTTCCAGTATCTGAAAGGGGCTACAAGAAGGCTGGGGAGGGACTATTGACAAGGTCTTGTCATGGCAGGACAAGGAGGAATGGGTTTGAACTGGCAG
Source organism: Tricholaema leucomelas (assembly GCA_013400475.1). Lineage (NCBI taxonomy): Eukaryota > Metazoa > Chordata > Aves > Piciformes > Lybiidae > Tricholaema lacrymosa > Tricholaema leucomelas. The sequence continues at coordinate 6,839 of WAAF01003067.1, forward strand.
AGGGGAGATTGAAACTGGATGTTAGGAAAGGGTTCTTTGCAGTGAGGGTGGTGAGACACTGGCACAGGTTGCCCAGGGAGGTTGTGGAGCACAGAATCACCCAATCTTCAATCACATTGGGTGATTCTGTGCTCCACAGCGTCCCTGGAGGTGTTCAAGGCCAGGCTGGATGAGGCCTTGAGCAACCTGTTCTAGTGAGAGGTGTCCATGCCTATGGCAGGGGGTTGGAACTGGTTGAGCTTTGAGGTCCCTTCCAACCTAAACCATTCTATGATGCTATGATTCCATGAGTTACCACTTAGTGAGTCGAGCTGACATAAGTGATGAGCCACAAGAAAGTCCATTGTCATGAGTCATAGAATCAGTCAGGGTTGGAAGGGACCACAAGGAGCAGCCAGTTCCAACCCCCCCTGCCATGCCCAGGGACACCCTACCCTAGAGCAGGCTGCACACAGCCTCAGCCAGCCTGGCCTGAAACACCTCCAGCCATGGGGCCTCAACCACCTCCCTGGGCAACCCCTGCCAGCCTCTCACCACTCTCCTGCTCAACAACTTCCTCCTCACCTCCAGGGTGTGACCTGAGCACATCGCAGATAAACTCTGCAGGGCCTTGGGAAAAGAGCAGCACATGAACCACTCGACGGCCTCCCCGCGGAGGACACCGGCGACTCGCAGCGCTCGCTCCGCGCAGCCAGGGGCGCTGCCATCAGCACCCTGGACAGCACCCGCGGGGCCGCCAACGCCACCCAGCGCGGCCGCCGCGCCCCGGCCACCCGCAGCCCGGGACGGCCCCGACCCCCGCACACCTCCTCTCCTTACCCGTCTGCCACCGCCGCCTTCGAATGCGCCAGCGAGGGGCATACGGCCTAAGGAAGCCTTAGGGACTTTAAGGAGGCAGTGAAGGCAAAGTAAAACGCAGCCTTCTGCAGCATCAGCCTCAACACTCGATCTGACGAAAAAGTCTGCTTAGAGCACTGTCAGAAGACAGCAAACAATACGACAGCATAAAACACTTACATAGAGCAGGCTAGGTAGAAAGATTTGTTTTGTTATAGCTATAATATAAATCTATCTTGTATTATATTATAAGGTTGATGTCACTTTTGGGGACAGCCTCATGTTTTTAGTACTTTTTCTCTTGCAAAAGGGGGGAATTCTTTTGAGTCTTTACTGAGCACTCAGACCAGCCCCAAAATACAAGCTACAACTGCTGCCATAGCCTAAAGGCTACAATAATGCCATTAACTGCCTAGGATTTTCTTTTGTTGTTGTTGGTTGCACATAAAAATGTATTTTACAAGCACTTTAGGCAAAACACTCTGAAATTATGAGTCTGTTCTTCTAGAAGCAGTAAAAATTCAGAGCTTTCTGAACACTGAAGCTGATTTCCCACAATTTGCAAGAATCCTCTTCAAAAGAATCTATCCACTCTCAGAGGCCACTCCAAGGTCTCCTCTAAACCTTCTCTTCTCCAGGCTGCAGAGCCCCAACTCTTGTAGCCTACCCTCTTAGCAGTTCCTACTTCTGATTTAAACAACTCCCTGTTCTCTTTTAATAAAAAAAATAGACCTAAAAAAAAGGGGGGGAGAGGAGGGAAGTAAAAAAGAAAGATCTGATCACTATTGTCTGAAAGCACTCGAAAGCAATAAGATGGTCACAGGACTTGATCTGACTGCTCTAGCCCTTTACAAACTCAATAAAGCTTGCTTTTTATGACTGATTGCTGTGCTGTATTAATCCCCCCAGCATATAAAACAAGCCTATTGGAGACTGGGACTCCACTGGGGGAAGACAGGGAAGCTGTTGTGTTCCAAGGATTAATCCATCTAGGAAAATCAAAAGGCAGCCACTCACAATACAGTAATCAGCATGTTCCCCAGTGTGAAAGGCCCCTGCCTCCCATTTACCAAACACAATTATTGCTCCATTCTGCACTGAAACACACAGCCCCCTTTTATTTATTTGTGTTATTATTTGGCTGCTGTTCATGGGTTTGTTCCTCTTCCATTGGTGGGTACACAACCACCAAATTAACACACACACCCCCAAAAAAAAACCCCCAAACCCTATTTCCAGCTGCTTAAAAGGGAAAAAAGGGACTCCTACTGCTTTTTTTTCCACCACCAAAGTTCTTTCTGGATTTGCTTTGTGAACAGGGTTTTAACTCTTTATTACCCTAAATAAAAGGAAATTCTTTGCATGTTTTTTTCCTTACACAGAAAGTTAATTTTCTGCTCAGGGAACTGGTGCTGGGGTTACTTTGCTCAATTCAAAACAACTTCACTTTCCTTCTAGGTGTGATTATCTGTTTGGTGCTCCTTTGCTATAGCAAAGATGCAGCTCCTTCATTTTAGAGTTGAATGATGTAGTCTTCCACATGAAATACATGCATCTTAAAAGTAGAATTCTTTACTTCCCCTCCCTCCCCCCATCTATGTGCTAGAAGTATTAATTTACCATTGTGCTGTGGAGATAAAGATTACAACAACTGAGCACCACCAGCTGTAAATCTTCAGTGACACAGCAATTAAACTGCTAAATGAGTTCTGGCCTAGACATAAAAATGAAGGGCCAGTGGAAATCACTGGGAAACCACAATCTGATAGATCATGTCCTCAAGAAAAACAGACACCCTTTTCCACCCAGCTAGTGAAAGGCCCCTTAGTGCAATCAGCAATGAAACTCAGCAGCTTTTAATAGTCACTGAAATGTTCCTCTCCAATTAATTTTGTTTTAAAGCAACTGAAGCACTTTGCTGATGTGAATATTTAGTCCCCACTAAAACAAAAGAACTCTTCTCCCCCACTCATTTTTAAAGTATGGAGCAACAGAAGTGAAGAGTCTTTGTTCCTACTGCCATCACCCCTTCCTCTACATCCTTAAAGACAGCAGTTCTGCATCCTTGTCTTTGAAACCAGCTAGGGATTAAAACCCGACAGGGTCAACTCCACAGTCACACCTGGTGAGCATGGTAGACAATGAAATCTTTGGGTTAGAACCACAGAATCAGTCAGGGTTGGAAGGGACCCCAAGGAGCAGCCAGTTCCAACCCCCCTGCCATGCCCAGGGACACCCTACCCTAGAGCAGGCTGCACACAGCCTCAGCCAGCCTGGCCTGAAACACCTCCAGCCATGGGGCCTCAACCACCTCCCTGGGCAACCCATCCCAGCCTCTCACCACTCTCCTGCTCAACAACTTCCTCCTCACCTCCAGCCTCACTCTCCCCACCCCCAGCTTTGCTCCATTTCCCCCCAGTCCTGTCACTGTCTGAGAGTCTAAAATGTCCCACCCCAGCTTTTTTGGATCCCCCTGCAGATGCTGGAAGGCCACCAGAAGGTCACCTGGGAGCCTCCTTTGCTCCAGCCTGCACAGCCCCAACTCTGCCAGTCTGTGCTCACAGCAGAGCTGCTGCAGTCTCTGAGCATCCTCCTGGCCCTGCTCTGGACACTCTCCAGCATCTCCACATCCCTCTTGTCCCAGGGGCTCCAGAGCTGGATGCAGTACTCCAGGTGGGGTCTCAGCAGAGTGCAGTAGAGACTGGGAAAAGATGTTGGTAGTCATCAGTTGTAAGCATGAGAATGGATTTCTCACAGCTCCCAGTACCATGTGGGGGTTTTCCCACTCTGAAATCAATAAACAAGCTGAAGGAGCAGGAGGCTGAATGCAGCTCCAGGACAAGTTTGCCTTTCCAGTCAAGAATGGCATTAAATGATGCCATGGTGATGAGCAGTTTCACTTGTCTCAGACCTTCCTGTCAGACCCCACCCAAGAGAAGCCAGGGACAGCAGTGACAGAGAAGTGCCAGCAATATTCATCTCAAATTCCTGGTTTGCTTACGCATGGAGGATTATATTCCTTGGCTACCAGGGCAAAGCTGTGGCACTCACAGAGTTAACCATGCCCCCCTCCTTCCCTTCACCCCCCTCTTTCTCCCCCATCTCATTCATGCCACATTCCACAGTGGCAGGGTCCAACAACAATATAGGAGGGGACCCAAAATGAAGAGGCAGGGCCTTCCATTCTTCTTCCTCTCTTGAATTAATTAACTGGAAATGAGTTTTGTCAATGTTTTGGAAAGGCAGAGGGGTGAAAAGAAACTGCTAGAATTAATCACAGTGAGAAACTACCTCTTCAGCAGTCTGCCAGAGTTCAGAAAACCCATGAGAAGTGCAAAATAAAAGGAAAGTGGGCTGACTTACCATCCAGAGGAACAAATAACATTCAAACAAACACCCAAGTCTCCAAAACAGAGACATGCCCCAGTGCAAAGGAATGTAGCATCTGTTGCCACAACAGCTTGGGCTTTGTTTTTAATACACTTGTCATGAAGGCTGAAAGGTAACAAGGTAGAAAGGACAACTTACTGCTAATTGACAGAGATAGAAGGCATGGTGTGCTTCCCTCACTAAATATTTATGTACATCCAGTATTTGTGTCCCACAGATCCTTCTGCAAGCAGAGATATTCAAGCACCGTGACTGAAAATGAATAACTTCCATTGTTGAGCCCTGACTCAGCAGCAAGCTTCCAGACAGAGAAGGCAGACTGCAAAGCCCTTCTTTCTCTGGGGAGTTTTAATGAGTGACCTCCAGGTTCAGAAATAGCAATGCTCACAACTCCACACACGGCATCCTTCTACTAACAAAAGGAGGGAGAAACATCATTTCTTTTGGAGCTTTTTCCATGGCTGAACTTAGGTATTTAGCAAACCTGTAGGTGTCCTTTGTTTACAACAGCGAGGCAAAAGGTATCACTTGGCAGCGTTTCCCAGAATGACAGCAGCACTCCCAGCAGACTGGAACTAAAGCTGAAGAAATCCTGACTGCCTGAGCAGGGAAAAATGTTTTTCAAGGGAAATCCTCTTTTAGTAATTTGACTGCTCTTCATTTTGTTTCCTTCAGGAGGGTCTTTTCCTGGCAGACCTCAGCATTAACCTGTCGCCTTGTTTCTCTATCTCTAACCCCATGCTCTCCAGGGCAGAGCTGTCTGCCAGCCTCTTGTCCTCCAGCTGTGCAATGAACTCCTGGTTTCTCTCATTCTGCTCTGTGAGATTTCGGATAGCATACACTGCCCACTGCTTCACAACTGTTGGGCAAAGTTAAGGATCAGTTCTGTGTTTAAAGACACAACACTTAATTCTCTGCTATTATTGCATTCCCCTCCCCCTGCTCTACCCCTCCCACCCTCCTTCCCCCAAATCCCAGAAACCCAGCAGGAGAGCAGAAACCAAGGATTAGAAAGAGACAAACCCTTACAGGCAATGGCTCTGAGCCTGAGAATACTTGCACATGAGGTAGGTAATTGTCACTTTAAATGAGCTATGACCATGGACTTCAGGCAGCTCTGCCAGGCCTTACCTTGAACTGAACAACAGCACAACAGGCAACTCTGCCAGGCCTTACCTTGAACTGAACAACAGCACAACAGGCAACTCTGCCAGGCCTTACCTTGAACTGAACAACAGCACAAAAGGCAACTCTGCCAGGCCTTACCTTGAACTGAACAACAGCACAACAGGCAACTTTGCCAGGCCTTACCTTGAACTGAACAACAGCACAACAGGCAACTCTGCCAGGCCTTACCTTGAATTGCACAACAGCACAACAGGCAACTCTGCCAGGCCTTACCTTGAACTGAACAACAGCACAACAGGCAACTCTGCCAGGCCTTACCTTGAACTGAACAACAGCACAACAGGCAGCTCTGCCAGGCTTTGCCTTGAATTCAACAACAGCACAACACAACAAAACAGGAATGAGCTGCAGGAATGACAAGAACATGTTGTTTTAAACCAAAGTTATAGTTAAAGTACTCCAATAGTCTTCCTCGTGAGACTTCCAAAAAGCAACCATTTCTCTTGAAGAAGTCAGACATTGCATTTACAATTCAAACAGGTCAATGCTGCACTTCCAAGAACTGGCAAACAAAAGGAGCTATAGATCAGGTACAAGAGAAAACACCAAGTGTTGTATTGCCACTGTAAGAGCTGAAGAAGCACAAAGAGAAACGTATCTTACCAGAGTTAACAACTGAACACAGCAGAAATGAGATGAGAGACACTCAAAACTATTTAACTCTGAACTCTGTTCCTTATACCTGGGTGCTTTGACAAACAGAACAGATACTAACATCACCAGCAGGTAGCTCCTGATTGTGTTTAAATGGGCACAAGCTGCAACTCATTCACCTTCTAAGGTGGTCCCTCGAGGCCAGGATTGAGGCACATGTCAGGGTTATAGACAAAGGATTTAAATTCCCAGGATTATCAGTCAGGAATCTTCCAAGTGAACTACAGTGTTCATTTTATGATGTGTCAGAGATGTTAGTCCCAATTCTGCAGCTGAAAGCTATGCTATGATAAAATCTTCCCCAGGTTACCCATATGGGAGGCAAGGCACTCTGAATCACACAGAAGTGGTTTGCCTGCAGGGCACCAATTATTTACTACATGTAGCTTCACATCCAGCATAAGAATATGCATAATTTACTCATCTCCCTGATGTCTTTTGGGTTGGACAGTGCCTAAGCACAGAGATAAGAGAGTGCTCCTGTGGGCATTTGCCAGGGGTTGGCTGGAGGGGGAAATTGCAGTTGTGGCCAAAAGAATAAAACAGAGGAGCTGGACTTTCTTCCCCAATCCATCAGGACAGCATTTGCCAAGAGCAGTAGCACTGCACACTCTCACACTGACACTCCTACCACTCTCTCCATGCACCTTGCAATGGCTGTTGTGTCTGCTCCACTGCTGCTTCCAGCTACCCCTTGGGATGACATGCTTTGAGCAGAGGCAGTTCCTCATGCTGGGTTGCTGGATGCAACAGGCAACGTGGGTGAACAAAAGCATGCAGCAGGAGCAGCTTTGTTATATACGACCTGATCCTGCCTCACATGTTAGGAGAGAGGAAGTGATAAAATAAGAACACAAGAGACCAAAAAGAGAAGTTTACAACTGTATCTAACCACAACACTGCTTGTGTGCCAGGAGAGGGCTGAGAAGGCACTGCAATAAAAGGCACATGAGGAACCGTGAGGGTGACGGAGCACCGGAACAGGCTGCCCAGGGGCGTTGTGGAGTCTCCCTCTCTGGAGATATTCAAGACCTGCCTGGATGCATTCCAGTGTCATCTAGTCTAGGTGATCCCGTTCTGGCAGGGGGGGTTGGACTAGATGACCTTTCCAGGTCCCTTCCAGCCTCTAACAACATTCTGTGAACTGTCAACAGAGAGAAAAAGAGCTTAAAGAAAGTAGCTTGGACAAACAGCACAGGAAACATACATGGTAGGGAACAACCCTGCACTTGCCTGCAACACCGAAACAGCTCCCTGCTGCCAAGCAGCAGCTTCCATTTATTTCATGTTCAAGCAGCCCAGAACCAAAAGTCAAAAATGGCAAAGCAGTCACAATCTGGGGCTCTTCTGCAGCAGAGTTCCTCAGGACACATGCTGCACATCACCTTCATTTCAAAGATCCTGATCTCTCACAGGGTAGAGAGCAAGAAAAACAAATCATTACCTACTACATCAAGTGCCCAACAGGTGAACACCACATGGACAACCAGTGTGTTCCCTCCTGTGAGTGTATCACTGCTATGATTAAGTGAAAAGGCAAGGACCAAAGTATGTCTAAGTTACACAAATGGAATGTTTCAGTACGTAAAATACCAAAGAAATGCAATCATTTATAAGTAGAATCTCCCTCATCATCTCCACTAGGTGAGAAATAGTCTCAGAGTTGTACAGCACAGAAGTCAACAAATGCAGATAACCAAAGGCTGATACTCAGCAGGTCCTTCTGAGGCCTGATTTCATGAGTGCCAAAAAGTGACATCAAATCCTGCCAAAGGCCTGTGAGAAACATGCTAGCAGCCTCCCTGACTCTGCTCCTGGGACAAGGAGCAGACTTCTCTTGCTGTGTTCCTAAAACACAGCTCTGCATAAACCAAAAGCATTTGCACAAAAGGATACTCTTAAAAAAAAACCCCAGAGTGGCAGTTCTCCATCACCCAAAATGCCACACAGAGGAAAAAAAGTACTCAAATTTATTTCTTGTTGTTGTGTATCAGCCTTGGGAATAATCCTGTTACCATCATCTTGATGTCCTTCACACAAAGCCAGTGCCAAAGCCCACAGCAAAGGATGTTTTGCTATTATCATATCCATTCATGCTTACATAATATCTAAGACATCCCCATTATCTTATGAACCCCATCATCATTATGGCATTTATCATTATTGACTACTGTAGCTGAAGCTGCAAAATGGTTTCAATAACGTTTTCACTCATTCAAACCCTCCTTTCTGCCCGTGGGGTTTCCATTGTCAATGCAGTCATGAATATGCATGGCTTCCCTTGTTCACATGCTGTGAGAGGCTAAGACCTTTGGATGGCTGCATGCAGACCTAGACAGACTTCAGTGTCAGCAGAGATTAAAGCTAGTCTCCAGCTAATATTCACATTACCCTCTTGCTCCTCTCCAAAGACAGAGACACAGAGAGAAAATTAAACATATTCCGGAGGCTCTAATCCTACCAACACTTTAAGCACTTTATTGTATGGTCAGCTTTAGAAAGAGAGCTTCTAAAGTTTCCATAGTTACTACAAATAAGAGCATGAGTCTGTTTGTTGGGAGGCTGGATAAAAGAAAGTAAGTGCAGCAAGCACAGCAGAGCTGACTGGGTAGGCTCCTCCAGATATTTCCAGCAGGGCACACTGCACCCTCAAACTGAGTAACAGCACAGGGACGTGAGGATTGCAGTATCTCTGCAGTGGTGGCAATAGGGAGGGAAGGAAGGAAGGAAGAGAGAGAGAAAGAGAGAGAGAGAAAAAGAGAGAGAGAGAGAAAGAGAGAGAGAGAGAAAAAGAGAGAGAATCATTTAGTTCCAACCCCCTTGCCATGGGCAGGGACACCCTACCCTAGATCAGGGTTGACTAGATCAGATTGCTCCAAGCCTCATCCAGCCTGGCTTTGAACTCTTCCAGAGAGGTGGCATTTGCCCCTGGGTAACCTGTTCTAGTTCACCTTTCAGTTTCATAGAACCATTTCTCCTCGTTCTGTCACAGAACAAGAGCAAGGGGACACAGCCTCAAGATGTGCCAGGGCAGGTCTAGGCTGGATGTTAGGAGGAAGTTGTTGGCAGAGAGAGTGATTGGCATTGGAATGGGCTGCCCAGGGAGGTGGTGGAGTCACCATCCCTGGAGGTGTTGAAGCCAAGCCTGGCTGGGGCACTTAGTGCCATGGTCTGGGTGATTGGCCAGGGCTGGGGGCTAGGTTGGGCTGGATGAGCTTGGAGGTCTCTTTCAAGCTGCCTGATTGTATGGTTTGTAACACTGTTGTAACCTAAAGCAGAGGCTCATTTCTGCTGCAGGTAACTCCCCCCTGGTCCAAGAGCTCACTAGGAGCCCACTCATAGCCAAACAAGCTTCAATCCCCACCGCTATGTGGCAGCAAAGCTTCGCTGCAAATGCATGGAATAAGATGCCTGCAGCCAGCCCTTTCCTACTTCCTGGGACAGGAAGGGCAGAGTGCCCAGCCTGGTCTGCCCAGCTGGTGCAGCCTGCAAGCACTCCTCATACAAACTGGCTTCAGCGAAACATCTCGGTAAAGACAGAGAGCCTATCACCCACCCCAGAACTACGGTGTGCAGCTTGAGTTCCACTCTGTAGGAGAAAACTGCTTTGTTAAAGAACAATGGGATCCATCCTAGGGTGCTGACAGAGCTGGCAGGTGAGCTGCCCAAGCTGCTCTCCATCATTTATCAACAGTTCTGGCTCACTGGAGAGGTTCCCAAAGACTGGAAGCTGCCAATATGATCCCATCCACAAGAAGGGCTGCAAGGAGGAACCAGGAAATTCCAGAGCTGTCAGCCTGACCTCAGAGCCAGGCAAGGTCATGGAACAGCTCATCTTGGAACAGCTCATCTTGAGTGCCATCACAGAGCACCTACAGGATGGCCAAGGGATCAGGCCCAGCCAGCAGCATGGGCTTAGGAAGGGCAGGTCCTGCCTGACCAAGCTGAGCTCCTTTTATGATCAAGCTACCTGCCTGGTGAGTGTGGGGCAGGCTGTGGATGGAGTCTGCCTGGACTGATTGGACATGGCTGGGTGCTAGCTTGGACTGGATGAGCTTGGAGGTCTCTTCCAACCTGCTTGATTCTCTGAAGCAGGCAAAACCACACAGCTTCAAGTCACCAAAGATTGCAATGCTGAGGTACATTCTCCATAAGCCACAGCCTCTACAAACCATCAAACATCCACAGTGGAAAATAACTGTATTAAAGGGAGTTTATTTTTCAGTTCCCAAGCCTTCACTGAACAGTGAGTATCTCTTCCTCTGGCAAATAAAGGCCACCTTTCTGGCTCCCTGTGCTTACATCACTCTCTGAACCTCCTACCCATCACCTGTAGTGATGGCTCAATTTCTTAAAACCTGCCTTGTGTGGCAGAGGTTTCTTTGAAGTGGGACTGATCTCTTCTGTCCAACCAGCAGCCAGGCATCTCCTCTCCTGTAGGACTCTCACTCAAAAGTCACTTGTTTCATTTTCTGTACCCAACAAATATATTTGAAGGCTAGACTGGATGATTAGACCCTGCCCAACACCTCCACAGAGTACAGATGACCACACATCAGGCACTCCTGCAGTCCAGCCTGGCTGTTCCGTTTCAGGTGCAGGGCATTTTCATGTCTTTCTGAAAGGCATCCAGGGCTGACCAGAAGATTTCTCTGTGAGACTAAATGAACTCCTCCAGGGCGTAAATGCTCATCACAGCCTATGATTTAGAATCATAGAATCAACCAGGCTGGAAGAGACCTCCAAGCTCCTCCAGCCCAACTTATGACCCAGCCCTGGCCAAGCACCCAGACCATGGCACTAAGTGCCCCAGCCAGGCTTGCCTTCAACACCTCCAGGCACGGCCACTCCACCACCTCCCTGGGCAGCCCACTCCAATGCCAATCACTCTCTCTGCCAACAACTTCCTCCTAACATCAGCCTAGACCTGCCCTGGCACAGCTTGAGGCTGTGTCCCCTTCTTCTGTTGCTGCTTGCCTGGCAGCAGAGCCCAACCCCACTTGGCTACAACCTCCCTTCAGGTAGTTGTAGACAGCAATGAGGTCTGCCCTGAGCCTCCTCTTCTCCAGGCTCTGCACCCTCAGCTCCCTCAGCCTCTCCTCATAGAGCTTGTGTTCCAGTAGTATCCACCCAGGTAGTCTTTAATGCCTTTAATAGCTAACCAACATTTAACCTGGATTTTGTGTGCTTGCCTTCTTTTACATCTCCCAGAGCATGCAGAGTGCTAACACACCTTAGTACACTAGGAAATCAAGCACAAAGTTTTCATCCAGTACCCCAGGACTGCTAAAGCCACAGCAGATATTTAGCTGTACCAGGCTATTTTCATTGGACTGTCTCTTATGCCAAAACTTACTGAACTTTAGCAAAAACTAAGACATAACTTCTTAGTTTTACTTTTTCCTACACTCAGGCTTGTGTACTACTTTTCCAACACTCAGGCTTCCCTACACTTTAATCTGCTCTGCTGAAACCCCACCTGGAGTACTGCATCCAGCTCTGGAGCCCCTCTGACGAGAGGGATATGGAGATGCTGGAGAGTGTCCAGAGCAGGGCCAGGAGGATGCTCAGAGGCTGCAGCAGCTCTGCTGTGAGCACAGACTGAAAGAGTTGGGGCTGTGCAGGCTGGAGCAGAGGAGGCTTCCAGGTGACCTTCTTATGGCCTTCCAGGATCTGAAGGGGGCCACAAAAATGCCGGGGAGGGACTTCTTAGGCTGTCAGGGAGAGCCAGGACTGGGCGGAATGGTGCAGAGCTGGAGGTGGGGAGAGTCAGAATGGGGGTGAGGGGGAAGTTGTTGAGCATGAGAGTGGTGAGAGGCTGGAATGGGTTGCCCAGGGAGGTGGTTGAGGTCTTGTCCCTGGAGGTGTTTCAGGCCAGGCTGGCTGAGGCTGTGAGCAGCCTGCTCTAGGGTAGGGTGTCCTGGGCATGGCAGGGGGGATTGGAACTAGATGACCCTTGTGGTCCTTTCTAACCCTGCCTGAATCTGTGATGCCATGAGCCTGTGATTCTGTGATAGTAGCTCAAAAGCAGGAACATGACACATTCATTCCTGCTGCTTAGGCTGCCAGTTTTTAAATGATGACTGCCTTTGTTGGTTTGTGTAACAGCAACCCATAATTTATGAGTAGCTATAAATCATCTGCCTCTGCAACAGGAAGAATCACACTCTCCATCAATTTCAAGCTAATGCTCCACAGTTACAATTTTATGCTCTTAAAGGTCCTTTCTATTATACTAATCCCACTGTAAGAACTCATGACAACTAAATGTGGCAGTTATCTACCAGAAGCACCAGAGAGTCAGAAGATTACTACATTAAAGAGCTTCAATGGCTGCTACCTAACTGTTAACAATGTCTTAGCTTATCTTCTTCACTCAGGTACAGAAAAAAAAGGCAGAACTCCATTAAGTTGAAATTCATGTATCAAATAACTATTAAAACCAACCACAAACACTGACATGCAAAGCATTAAAGCATAGAAGGATGGTCAGAAATTGGGTAACATCAGGCAGACTGTACTCATTTCAAACTGCCTTGGACATGTAAAGAAAAAATCTCCACCTAGGCAGAGGAACATGTCCATGGGCATTTATACTCCTGCACCTAGAAAGCAACAGCCTTCCCAAAATGGGGTAAAATGGAAATTATGGAATCACAGAACCATAGAAACAAGCAGGTTGGAAAAGACTCCCAAGCATTGCAGGAAGCAGTAGAGGATGTAATACTCCCAGCCTAATTCTGTCTTGGCAAGGAGCTATGGAGACATTGAGTACTGAATCATAGACCCAAGCAGGTTGGATGTGACCTCCAAGCTCATCCAGTCCAACCCAGCCCCCAGCCTTGCCCAAGCACCCAGACCATGGCACTAAGTGCCCCAGCCAGGACTGGCTTCAATACCTCCAGGCATGGTGACTCCACCACCTCCCTGGGCAGCCCATTCCAATGCCAATCACTCTCTCTGCCAACAACTTCCTCCTCACATCCAGCCTAGACCTCCTCTGGCACAGCTTCAGCCTCTGTCCCCTTCTTCTGTCCCTGGCTGCCTGGCAGCAGAGTCCAACCCCATCTGGCTACAGCCTCCCTGCAGGGAGCTGCAGGCAGCAATGAGCTCTGCCCTGAGCCTCCTCTGCTGCAGGCTGCACACCCCCAGCTCCCTCAGCCTCTCCTCACAGGGCTGTGCTCCAGGCTCCTCCCCAGCCTTGCTGGCCTCCTCTGTGCTCCACAACCTCCCTGGAGGTGTTCAAGGCCAGGCTGGATGAGGCCTTGAGCAACCTGCTCTAGTGGGAGGTGTCCCTGCCTATGGCAGGGTTCTGGGACTGGATGATCCTTGAGGTCCCTTCCAACCTGAACCATTCTGTGCTTCTATGTGCAGTGTGCAACCCAAAACAACAACAGTTATATAAATCAGTGTTTAGAAAGATGCAACTGAATCATACCCAAATCAAGGCTCTTCTCCCCTGTGGCCATCAGCCACAATTATAACTGGTACAGCTTCAGGAAATGTTTGCATCTCCTTGAAGGAATCTCAGAGCACCATGAGACAAAATGTAAATCACCAAGGTGAGAGGAATGGGCTGCAAATGTAGCCTCAGTGAGAAGGAAAGCTCAGAGTTTAGAAACATTTCAGAAGTAGAAAGAACAGTCTGAAGAAAGACCTGGGAAAGCAATGGAAAACAATTCAAGGATCAGAAAGGAGCTCCATAGGCTGCATCCAGGTCTGGAGCTCTGAACACAGGAAGGACATGAACAAGATGGGGTGGCCCAGAGGAGGACCTCAGAAACGACCACGGGGGTTGGAGCACCTCTGCTATGAGGACAGGCTGAGGGAGCTGGGGGTGCTCAGCATGCAGAAGAGAAGGCTCCAGGGAGACTTAACAGCCTTCCAGTACCTGAAAGGGGCCTGCAAGAAGGCTGGAGAGAGACTGTGCACAAAGGCCTGTGGTGATAGAATGAGGGGAAATGGCTTCAAACTAGAAAAGAGCAGATTTAGATTGGATGTTAGGAGAAAGTTCTTCACCTGGAGTGTGGCAGGACATTAGAACAGGTAGCCCAAGAAAGTAGTTGAGGCCCTACACCTGAAGATACTCAAGACTGGCTTCAGTGAGAAAAGGAGGACCAGGGATAATGTGGGACCCTTCCAGATGGGAAAGGGAGAGCTGGTGACAAGGGATGTGGATAAGGCTGAGGTGCTCAATGACTTCTTTGCCTCGGTCTTCAGTGGCAAGGACCCCAATCACAATGTCTGAGTCCCAGAGGATGAAAATAAGGCCTGGCAGAAGAAAGCTCTGCCCACTGTAAATGAAGATCATGTTCCTGAGCACCTAAGGAATCTGAATG
>WAAF01003067.1:22211-32279 GCA_013400475.1 Tricholaema leucomelas
GACTGGATGTTAGGAGGAAGTTCTTTACAGTGAGGGTGGTGAGACACTGGCACAGGTTGCCCAGGGAGGTTGTGGATGCTTCCTCCCTGGAGGTGTTTAAAGCCAGGCTGGATGAGGCCTTGAGCAGCCTGCTCTAGTGGTAGGTGTCCCTGCCTATGGCGGGGGGTTGGAGCTGGATGATCCTTGAGGTCCCTTCCACCCTAAACCATTCTATGATTCTATGACAAGGCTTGGCAGGGCTCTGGGCTATCTGACCTAGTTGAAGATGTCCCTCCTCATTGCAGGGGGGTTGGACTGGATGCCCTCTGGAGGTCCCTTCCAGCCCAAACCATTCTATGAAACCACTGTTGTGGAGTTAAAATTCTGTCTGCAGGTCACAGATAGACCTTGGGAGGTCCCTTCCAACTCAGCCCAGTCTATGGCTCGGCAGCCGAAGCTGCAGCTTTGCTTTACCAGCAGTGAGTGAAAAACAGGAACCAGAGAGACGTCAGGAGAAGGATGCTGTGCAAAGCACTGGCCAGGGGACACTGCAGCACCCTTTGCAGGCATGCAAGAGATGCTCTCAAGCACACAGGCTGAAATGTGACAAGGTGCTTCTAGAAGGCATCCCATTCTCTGCAGTGTTTCTGAGCCACTCATGGCTGGGAGAGAGAGGGGGAGAGAGAGGAAGGAAGGCAGGCAGGGAAGGCAGGGAGGGAGAAAGGAAGGGAGGTAGAGAGAAAGAGGGTAAGGAGGGAAGGACAGAGAGAGAGGGAGGGAGGGAGGAATAAAGCAAAAGAGAAAGGAAGCAAGAAAGGACGAACGAACCAACCAACCTTCAGGTGTCACATTTCCAGCCCTCTGTCCCAGCCCAGGGGGGAATTTTTCCAAGGCAAGTCACCCAAGCTGTCTGAGCTGTAAAGGCAGTGAGATACTGCATTTGCTCAGTTTCCCTTGCTGTGTGCTCCTGGTGGCTATGGATATGCTTTCAAGCATTCAAGCCTGTCATGGATTTAAATCCACCAAAAGGATTAGGGCAGAGGACAAATATGACAATATTTGGTTTAGAAATAAAGTTATTAACTTTAATTCCTCTCTTTTACATGCATGAGTTGGTGCTGATAGAGATTATGCTCCTGAAGGGCTTAGGAAATATTAGAATGTAACATTTGAAAGCACCTTCTGGCATTCCATGTACCTCTGTTCAACTTCCCCCAGCTCCAAGAGGGGACCCTGCACATCACACACATTTCTTAATGATGGTAGCTGTCACTGCCTGGAGCTGGGTGGAAGGAAGATACTGAAGAACAGCCTTCATATTTACAGCTTGGCAAATCTGCTTTAGCATTTGAAATACCTTTCAGTAGATGAGCACTCCCCTCCATGACCTCTGAGTTGCAATACTCTAATCATCCTGCAGGTGCATCACAGGATGTCAGGGGTTGGAAGGGACCCAAGGAGATTAAGTCCACCCCCTCCTGCCGGAGCAGGAGCACACAATCTAGCACAGATCACAGAGGAATACATCCAGACAGGCCTTGAAAGGCTCCAGAGGAGACTCCACAACCTCTCTGGGCAGCCTGTGCCAGTGCTCTGGACCCTTACAGTAAAGAAGTTCCCCTTGTGTAGAGCTGGAACCTCAGTCTTCAATCACATTGGGTGATTCTGTGCTCCACAACCTCCTGGGCAACCTGTGCCAGTGTCTCACCACCCTCACTGTCAAGAACCCTTTCCTAACATCCAGTCTCAATCTCCCCTCTGACACTTTGAACCTGTTCCTCCTTGTCCTGTCATGACAAGACCTTGTCAGTAGTCCCTCCCCAGCCCTCCTGTAGTCCCCTTCAGATACTGGAAGGCCACTCCAAGGTCTCCTCAAAGCCTTTTCTTTTCCAGGCTGCAGAGCCCCAACTCTCTCAGCCTGTCCTCAGAGCAGAGCTGCTGCAGCCCTCTGAGCATCTTCATGGTCTCCTCTGGACTGGCTCCAACACTTCCATGTCCTGCTTGTGCTGGGGGCTCCAGAACTGCCCCCAGGACTGCAGGTGGGGTCTGAGGAGAGCAGAGCCAAGGGGCAGAATCCCCTCCCTTGCCCTGTGCCCACACTGCTCTTGCTGCAGCCCAGCACAGGGTTGCTGTCTGGGCTGCACTCACACTCAGGCTCCTGTTGAACTTTTCCTCACCCCTGACCCCCAGGGCCTGCTCCTCAGGGCTGCTCTCAGCCATTCCCCACCCAGCCTGGAGCAGGACCTTGCACTTGGAATCACAGAATCACAGAACCAACGCGGCTGGAAGAGACCTCCAAGCTCATCCACTCCAACTTAGACTGGAATCCAGACTCCTCTAGTCCAGTAACACTTCTGTAAGCACAAGACTGGTTCCTTGCAATGCTTCCTTCAAGAGTGTAAAAACATCCTGACAGACAGTGACAGAAATAGGCTCTGGTGGGCAGATGACCTTCTCAACTAAATCAAAAAGTGGTGCTTGGGATTTTTGTGGGGTGATTCTTCAGCATAAGAAAGAAGAGAAAGGTTGAAGACTCTGGGGTATCATTCAGGAGACTGTCGTGCTGCTGCAGCCAATAAATCCCAGCCCTCACCCTACAGCACAAGGGAGGGCATCCCCTGTGGGCCACACAGCCCCCCAGGCTCCAGCAATGCCCAGTAAAATACAGCTGCAAAGAATTCACAGCAACCTGCAGGAACAGGAGAAGATTTGGTCTGCTGAGTAGGGTGGAAGAAATAGGCCCCTCTCAGACAGTTCTTGTTCAATGAATAACCAAACTGGTGCTGACTTCTAGTCTGACCACTTCATCTGAATGCAACTGTAAGACACAGAGGGAGCAAAGGTTTGTGCATATGCCACGAACCAGAAGCCCTCCACAGGACTCACAGAGGGTTGAGTCAGTCTGAAGAGGAGCATGGAAATAGAGTGATTTCTTACTGCCTTTTTTTCTCCTCATCCTAGTTCCACCTATGGCTTCTATTCAGCTGCTATTTTGTGTTGTCTTTGGCCAGAGGTTCAGGCCAAAAAATGTTCTCTCTTTACCCATGCAGACAAGGGTCCATTTTTCACTGTCAGCCTCAAATACTGCTGAGCCATTAAAAACTATCTACCTTTTCTATTAAAGCCACAGTGGCATAACCATAGAGTCAAAGAATCAACCAGGTTGGCAGAGAGCTCCAAGCTCACCCAGCCCTGTCCAATCAGCCAGACCATGGCACTAAGTGCCCCAGCCAGGCTTGGCTTCAACACCTCCAGGCACAGCCACTCCACCACCTCCCTGGGCAGCCCATTCCAATGCCAATCACTCTCTCTGTGCAGAATTTCCTCCTAACATCCAGCCTGAACCTGCTCTGGCACAACTTGAGCCTGTGTCCCCTTAGCTGGCAATCTTGTAAGTAAATAATCTCCTGATATTTCTAAGCACACCACAGAACTGTTCAGGATCTCAAATGATGCAATTTTAAGGTACTGACAGGTTTACAAGGAAATTCTTTTTAGGATAAGAGCAGACCCACTTCTGCTTCCAGTATCCTGCCATGCACTACAAATAAAAGGGTTTATCAAAGGATTTCTCCTCTGGCAGGTTACACAGAGCTCTTCAAACACCAAAGAGGGCAGTCCAGTTTCTCCTGATGAATTGCATACCTTAAGGAAATGATTATACTAAGGGGTACATTAAATTACTATATTATTTCCTCAGGGAAATTATTATACCTGGGGGAGGTCTAGGCTGGATGTTGGGAGGAAGTTGATATATTGCTTAGGAGATTTTCCTTACAATCACAGAATGATAGAATCAACCAGGTTGGAATAGAATAGCATCGATCAGGTTGGAAGAGACCTCCAAGCTCATCCAGCCCAACCTAGCACCCAGCCCTATCCAGTCAACCAGACCATGGCACTAAGTGCCTCATCCAGGCTTAGCTTCAACACCTCCAGGCACGGTGACTCCACCACCTCCCTGGGCAGCCCATTCCAAGGGCAAATCACCCTCTCTGTGAAGAACCCTCTCTGAAGTTGTTGGCAGAGTGATTGGCATTGGAATGGGCTGCCCAGGGAGGGGGGGGAGTCACCGTGCCTCGAGGTGTTGAAGCTAAGCCTGGATGAGGCACTTAGTGCCATGGTCTGGTTGATTGGACAGGGCTTAGTGCTAGGTTGGGCGGGGTGTGCTGGGAGGTCGCATCCAACCTGGTTGATTCTATGATTCAGTACTCAGTGTCTCCATAGCTCCTTGGCAACACAGAATTAGACTGGGGGTATCTCATCCCCCATTGCTTCCTGCAATGCTTGGAGGTCTCTTCCAACCTGCTTTATTCTATGACTCCATGATTTTTTTTTCCATACAGGAAAAAATCCTCCCAAATCTCTGTCACTGTTACCATGAAAGTTATAATTTATTTTGGGCTGTTTTGTAGATGTAATTTGGAGGCAGAACTTAGTTCATAACATGTAGGAAGTGAGCACATTAACCCTCTCTTCAGTAGAAAACAGTCTTTGGAGCTTATCTACTTTCAAAGCAGACCAAAGGTCCAACAAAAGTGTGCAACTACCAAGACTTTACTAAGAAATAGAAGAGGTTCTTCTATAAAAAGAACTGTGCTAGTTTGAGCCTAGCTGAAATATTTCAGTGAGAGGAATTAGATGCTAGGCTGTGAAAAGGAACCAATGGTGATGTCTGCTGCACTCATAGGCTTGCTGAGATGGATAAGAACAAGAATACAAACATAGATAAAGAAGTTGCTGTCTGGTTCTGGCTGCCTCCCTTCTCTCCCTAATCTGCTGTCTGTCTAATCCTTCTGCTTCCTAATCCCCCTGGCCAATTCTTCAAACTCACCTTGAACGTAAGGCAAGGTCTGGCATAAGGTAGAGGGGTGGAAAGGAGGTGGAAGGGTGGTTGGGAGCCCCTCCTGGGAACTCTGGTTTCTGGGAGGGCTGCTGTGTTTCTCTATTACCTTTACCTTGTCTATTTCTGTCTCTAGCTGTAAATGTGGTAACTATCTGCTTGTATCTTGTGCTAAGCTGTAATATGAGGCACTTAGTGCCATGGTTTAGTTGATTGGATAGGGCTGGGAGATAGGTTGGACTGGATGAGCTTGAAAGTCTCTTCCAACCTGGTTGATTCTATTCTATTCTATTCTATTCTATTCTATTCTATTCTATTCTATGCTATATAAAGCTTCATTCTAAACTCCAGCTCAGCTGAGTGTAGTCTGGGGGATTTCATAAGAGTGGGGGTCAGGTAACACCCAAACCATCACAAGAACATGGATGAAACTTCTTCCAGTCAGCTTTATCCAAGTAGTTATCCAAATAACACAGCCTCAAAACAGAAAAACAGTCACTAGAAACAAGGGCATGAAAGAGAAGTTTCTGGGCATGACTCCCTGAAGGATCCATGGCTGAAGAGCTACACCAAGCCCTCCTCTGCAGCTTGCTACACCACCTTGACAAAGTGCAGCACTACTGAGCAATCACATTTGAACTTCAGCAACTCTCTCAACACCCAGCTCAAGAGCTGCCTAAATATTCCCTTATAATTCATCTCCTTTGAGAAGAGAAAAGACACAGAACATATGCACTGCAGATCACAAAGTTACAATGCAGGCAGTTTTAGGATGCTCCAGTGTTAAGCAGTTAAGCACTGGTCTCACTTACAAGCATCACAAAGTGGATTTGTGCCACAGGACTGAGTGCACAGAAGGAGAAGAGAGACAGTGGAACCTCTTCAGAGGAACATTATGCAAAGGAATCATCTACATGCTACTGAAGGCTTGGTTTGTGGTGTCCAGAAGTAGCCAAATCTGCTGGAAAGCAGATGAAAATAGAGACAGCTACAAAGTGCATTCTGCTTCCCTGTGTAAGATGGCAAAAGCCCAGCAGATGAGGAATGTCAGAGGCAGGAGAGGAGGGCAGCAGCATTAACTTCAAGGTGGCACAAAAGCACCTGTGAAATAGCTCTAGGTAAAAATGATCAACAGTAATAGCCAGAAGCTGTGCTCCAAACGCTGAGGAAGCAAACTTTGTCACAGCAGGCTGTACCCTGCCTCTGCCCAGCTGCTACTTCATTTTTCTTACACTTGAATACTGTGTTGTGTGGATCAGTGGTGAAAACTCATATTAAGAGGTATCATTGTGCCTGCTAAGTCTCTTTAAAAACCAAGTAAGCAAAGTTTTATCCTCTGGTCAGAAGTTTATAGTACAGCCATAAAATGTCACAAAAGGTGTAAGAAGTTCCACATTGCTTAAAATGCAGGAAAGGCTCCCATGGTGGTTTATTGTCCTTCCACTCAAGACTGTAAATTCCAGTTCTACCCTTTGAAGGCCTCAAGCTTTATCCTCTTTTACTAACAGCTAAAGATTAATCCTAGAAAGCCTTTGTGGAAGTTGCAGCATAGCTGTGCTTTCCAGCTAAGAGTAACTTGGGATCAAAACTCTTCACTAGGTTTACCCAGGGTTGCTCTTGGGCTTAGAGAGATGCAACTTTCTCTGTCCTCAGCACATCCAACGACATCCCTTACAGAATCAGACTATGCGAAGTACAACCCTGCTACTCCATGCACTGCCAAGAGGCACACAATCAGTTTTCCAGCTACAGAGCACTGACCAACCTGGAAGCCCTGCAGACAAAGTTACCAAGTGAATAACTGCTCCTCTACCCAGCTTCTTAACACTTTGCCATCACTTGTCCCTGCACTATTTCCTCCTTTGAAGATACAAATGTATGTAGATCTGTGGTGGTAGGCTTGGTGGGCCAAACATGGGCTTACCCACCCTGGCTTGCCCAGACATGTGCCCTTGTTCCTCCTGTGCTGGGGGAGGGTGAAAGCCCTGGCTTCACCCAATATGGTGAGGCCTGACAAAGTGCCATTCTGATTGGCTAAGCTATGTCCAATGCCCCACTAGTCACGGGCTGGACACTGACAAAAGGGATAAGCAGGCAGCACAGGGCTGCTGCTGCCTCATTTTGCATCCTGAATTTGCCTGGAGAGCTTACCAGGAGCAGGCTCCAAACGCCTGCACGTGGGTGGCTTGTGTACCCCCCACGTGACACTGTGCTGAGACTGCACATGACAAGACATCCTGCCTGCCCCTGAAAGTCTCCTGCTAAGATGGGAAGTCCTGGAGAGAGACAGATTGTCCTCCAGAGGAGCCAGGAGACAAGGTGAGCTTGTCTGCCTCCTTTCCCCAGAAGCCTGGGAAGAATCAAGTCTCAGCAGCCAACAAGACAGAGTTCCACCTGCTTTGGGTACTGCCTGATTAATACTTTGTGAGTAAATACTTAAAAGCCTCTTCCAGTATCATATTTGTGTTTGCCACTGTATGAAGTAAGTGCTCAGGTTCTGCCTGTGCCCTGCCTGCATGCATTAACAACCTGTGCGGTTTTGAACCTGTGAGTTTCTGGCGAGACTTAATGTTAATAAACAGTACAGAATCAACCAGGTTGGAAGAGACCTCCAAGCTCATCCAGTCCAACCTAGCACCCAGCCCTATCCAGTCAACCAGACCATGGCACTAAGTGCCTCATAGTTTTCATAGTTATTAACAACCATCACCTGGGTGTCAAAATTAATAGAGATTGTTAATTTTGCACAATCCTCACAAGATCACAGGATCACACAGGACATTAGGGCTTGGAAGGGATCCAAGGAGAACATTGAGTCAAACCCCCAATTTTAGAGATGATATTCTACAGCACAAATAATTTTACAGCTGATATTCTACAGCACAAAAGTCTCAGCATATCTACACATTTCACAAGTTGTTTTCTTTTTTAAGGCTACCTGTTAAAGCTTTTTCTGACACATGCACTTAAAACACCTGTTTCATGTGTCAGTGTAAGAAACCACAGAATCAGGCAGGGTTGGAAGGGACCACAAGGAGCAGCCAGTTCCAACCCCTGCCATGCCCAGGGACACCCTACCCTAGAGCAGGCTGCACACAGCCTCAGCCAGCCTGGCCTGAAACACCTCCAGCCATGGGGCCTCAACCACCTCCCTGGGCAACCCATTCCAGCCTCTCACCACTCTCATGCTCAACAACTTCCTCCTCACCTCCAGCCTGAACCTACTCATCTTCAGCTTTGATCCATTCCTCCCAGTTCTGCCACTCCCTGACAACATCAAAAGTCCCTCCCCAGCTTTTTTGTAGCCCACTCCAGCTCCTGGAAGGCCACAAGAAGGTCACCTGGGAGCCTCCTCTGCTCCAGCCTGCACAGCCCCAACTCTTTCAGTCTCTGCTCCCAGCAGAGCTGCTGCAGCCTCTGAGCATCCTCCTGGCCCTGCTCTGGACACTCTCCAGCATCTCCACAGCCCTCTTGTCCCAGGGGCTCCAGAGCTGGATGCAGTACTCCAGGTGGGGTCTCAGCAGAGCACAGCAGAGGAGGAGAATCCCCTCCCTGGCCCTGCTGGCCACACTTCTGCTGCTGCAGCCCAGGCTCTGCTTGGCTTTCTGGGCTGCAAGTGCACACTGCTGGCTCCTGCTGAGCTTCTCCTTCAGCGGCACCCCCAAGTCCCTCTCCTCTCTCACTCCCTGAGAGCCTAAAAAGTCCCTCCCCAGCCAACATTACTCTAGGCAGGAGAGGTATTTGACTTCCAGATGTTTTACCAGATACTTAAAAGGATCTCATGATGAGATAGGAGAAAATAATAGCTCAGCCACTGATACAGCAGCAGGATGAAGAGATGAAGCCGGTATAAGCTATTTCCACAGCAATCTACCTTGGAAAGCCTCAGCTCTTCAACCCCTGGAAAACAGGCAAATGAAACCTTCCCAAGTACGAAGCCCACTGCCACTTTTGTTTAGATCTCCTCAACGTTTCAGTAAGCTGCATCATTAATTCACTCAGTCATATGCACTTCACTGCAGCTTGTTAGCCTGCTCTGTGTGCTTAGCATGAGTTCCCCAGTCAGGTTTTCTAAGCATATTTAAAATAGAAAAGAATCAACCAGGTTGGAAGAGACCTCCAACATCATCCAGTCCAACCTAGCACCTGGAACCCTGCACTTGGCCTTGTTCAGTCTCATCCCCTTGGCCTCTGCCCACCCATCCAGCCTGGCCAGGTCCCTCTGCAGGGCTCTGCTACCCTCCAACAGCTCCACAGCTGCTCCTAGCTTGGTGTCATCTGCAAACTTACTGCTGCTGGACTCAATGCCCTGCTCCAGATCATCAATAAAGGATATGGTATTCATGGGGCACTTACTCCAGTCTGCTGCCTAGACTCCAGCTAAAGCAATAGCTCCAAAATCTGATACAAAGACCAAACACAGGTCACATTTCTACCACAGTTAGCTCTACCAATCAACACTGTCAAGCCAGTGATAGTCCTTGTTCCAGGAAACAGACTATAAGCACACTTCAACTTAGAATCACATTTCTGGGAATGTATTTATGACTTTGCTCACTTCAAAAATCAACCATTTAAACACAGCCCAGGAACTCAGGAGGTGAGTTAGACACCAAGGAACAGCAATGCTGGCATAATACCTTTTCTTGAGCCACATCCAATAATGAGAATTCTTTTGTAAAGGATACAAGGGTTGTTGTCATCGATGCTGCAGTTGTCCAGGATCAAGGGAATGCCATCCAACTCATACACCTAAACAAAAATCCACAGGCTGAGTCTAACAGATCTCAACAATTCTAATGCTGCATGCAACAAATACATAAAAACATAACAAGGATGGTGGGGTTAGCAAGAATATTAAACATGGAACAGGACTGGCAGAGTAAATCTGCAATTATCATCTGAAAGTAGCAGGAAATACTAACACAAGATTCTAAATACATATCCAGTCACCAGTGGTGTGCCCCAGGGAGCAGTGCTGGGCACAGTCCTGGTCAGTATCTGTATTGATGACCTGGACCAGGAGATTGAATCCAGGATCAGTAACGCTGCAGCTGGCACCAAGCTAGGAGCAGCTGTGGAGCTGTTGGAGGGTAGCAGAGCCCTGCAGAGGGACCTGGCCAGGCTGGATGGGTGGGCAGAGGCCAAGGGGATGAGACTGAACAAGGCCAAGTGCAGGGTTCTGCACTTTGGCCACAACAACCCCAAGCAGCACTGCAGGCTGGGGCCAGAGTGGCTGAGAGCAG
>WAAF01003067.1:52200-70972 GCA_013400475.1 Tricholaema leucomelas
GAGGGGAGGGGAGGGGAGGGGAGGGGGCATTAGAGACTAATACAAAGATTTAAAACTAAGTTCATGCAACAACTCTTATCCATTTCCCTTCAAAGTGAAGCTGAGCTCTTCAGACATTCTCTCTCCAAGGAATGAGCAAACATGACAACAATACAGGCACTGAACACTGCCCTGCACTCTACAGGCCTTAAGAAGCAGCCAGGCACACATTATGCTATTAAAAGGAAAGCATACCAGAAGAGACACACGAACAACTTCCCCCTTTGCATGGCCAGTTGTACCCTACAAAGAGCACATTTGCAAGAGGCAAGTCATGCACATCTCATGTAGAGTACTGCCAGGTATAAACCTACCTTGTCTTGGTTTCCCTTGTGTTTGTAACACAGATTTCCAATCAAACGAATGAGATGAGATTTAAATCCCACAGCTGGGTGTGAAATTTCTTCTTGTCCTGTCCTGGCATGTGTGGCAGTGAAAACATTTAGGGCCTGTTTACCAGCAAGGTGAGTTAATCGCAAGGTATCTAGAGGAGAGAAGAGTGAACAAATTGAACAAATTAACACATGAAAAGCAGTACCGCTTGGCACAAAGGTTCGAGGTTAATCGACATCACTGCAGGTATTCAGCAACACACCAACAGAACTCTGAAAGCGTAAATACAACCATAAAAGTCATCCCCGGGCCAGAAGGGACTTTTGCTCCCTTTTTGCAGGCTTCCATCCTGGAGACTTGAAGCCTGCAGGCTGAGGCTCTCGGTTACCACCTGAAAAGCCAGCAGTGTAAGCGCTGGATTACTCGAGTAATGGACATGGATTGCTAAACCCAAGCTTTTCAGAAAGCTTCCTTCAGCTCATCAGGAGTTCAGTTTGTGACAGCAATAGATTTCAATCATGGATTCAATCTCTCTTCTCCAATCTGTTCCTAGCCCAGCAGCGTGAGAAAAGATTTTGAGTACAGCCAGCAACTTGACATAGCTTCACAAAGCCTTCATAGGATCACAGAACCAAGCAGGTTGGCAGAGAGCTCCAAGCTCACCCAGGCCCACCTAGCACCCAGCCCTATCCAGTCACCCAGACCATGGCACTAAGTGCCCCAGCCAGGCTTGGCTTCAACACCTCCAGGGACAGCGACTCCACCACCTCCCTGGGCAGCCCATTCCAATGCCAATCACTCTCTCTGCCAACAACTTCCTCCTCACATCCAGCCTAGACCTCCTCTGGCACAGCTTCAGCCTCTGGCCCCTTCTTCTGGCCCTGGCTGCCTGGCAGCAGAGCCCAACCCCAGCTGGCTACAGCCTCCCTGCAGGCAGCTGCAGGCAGCAATGAGCTCTGCCCTGAGCCTCCTCTGCTGCAGGCTGCACACCCCCAGCTCCCTCAGCCTCTCCTCACAGGGCTGTGCTCCAGGCCCCTCCCCAGCCTTGCTGCCCTTCTCCAAACACCTTCCAGCACCTCAGCATCTCTCTGCAATTGAGGGGCCCAGAACTGGACACAGCACTCAAGCTGTGGCCTGATCAGTGTCTAACTTAACCCCACAATTACTGACAGTAGCAAAATACACTCTTTAGAGGCTACTTACAAGAACATGCAGCGATGTTTCAGACCTTTCAATCAATCTTTCAGTAACCTGCAGTAGGAATTTTCTTCTGCTATGAACTGAAGAGAACTGCTTCATCAGAAGACCTGCTAGATGAAAATCTTCTGCACTATCTATCCTTATTAAAATCATAGAATGGTTTTAGGTCGGAAAGTTCAACCAGTTCCAAACCCCTGCCATAGGCAGGGACACCTCCCACTAAAACAGGTCACTCAAGGCCTCATCCAACCTGGCCTTGAACACCTCCAGGGAGGTTGTGGAGCACAGAATCACCCAATGTGATCAAAGACGATCAAAGACCACATTGGGTGACTCTGTGCTCCACAACTTCCCTGGGCAACCTCTGCCAGTGTCTCACCACCCTCAGTGTCAAGAACCTTTTCCTAACATCCAGTTTCAATCTCCCCTCTGCCACTTTAAACCCATTACCCCTCATCTTGTCACTACTGTAGACCAGGTCTCCTGGTCTACAGTAGCAAATACTGAAGGTGATATGGCTTTGGGCCCTGTTGCTAACACAAGAATTAAATGAGTCTTGTAACCAAAAAGTAGTCTTACAGAGAAGCTGTATGAGGATACCTCAGTTGGGTGAGGGCATGCAGGTAGAGTGCATATGTGAGCATTGTTTTGGCCTGTCCTTGTTTTATTTACCTGATCACACAGGATCACAGGATGTCAGGGGTTGGAAGGGACTGAAGGAGATCAAGTTCAACCCCCCTGCCAGAGCAGGAGCAGACAATGTAGCACAGAGGAA
Source organism: Tricholaema leucomelas (assembly GCA_013400475.1). Taxonomy (NCBI): domain Eukaryota; kingdom Metazoa; phylum Chordata; class Aves; order Piciformes; family Lybiidae; genus Tricholaema lacrymosa; species Tricholaema leucomelas. Next base: position 54,548 of record WAAF01003067.1, read on the forward strand.
CACATCCAGACAGGCCCTGAAATCCTTCAGAGAAGGAGACTCCACAATCTCTCTGGGCAGCCTGTGCTGGACCCTTACAGTAAAGAAGTTGCCCCTTGTGTTGACCTGGAACCTCCTGTGCTGCAGCTTCCATCCATTGCTCCTTGTCCTATCCCAGGGAGCAGTGAGCAGAGCCTGTCCCCCCATCCTGATCCCCAGCCCTCAGGCTGCCCAGGGAGGTGGTGGAGTCACCGTCCCTGGAGATGCTCAACCAAAGCCTGGATGAGGCACTTAGTGCCATGGTCTGGTTGACTGGCCAGGGCTGGGTGCTAGGTTGGACTGGATGAGCTTGGAGGTCTCTTCCAACCTGCTTGATTCTATGATTATTAAATCCCCTCTGAGTCTTCTATCTCCTGATGACAGCTGTGGATTAAAGTCATTCTGTGCACATCTAGAGAAAGGCCTAGCCTGTAGCCTTCTAACTTTAACTGATCTGCAGCTCCCTGAAATTCTTGTTGAAAGCCTTATTAAAGAAGCCCTTGGATAACACAACACATTTCTTTGGAGTTCCCTCCAATCACAGACACACACACACAAAACAGACCTTGTTGTTAGTCATCTTACTCTAAGCAATAAAACCACGAACCTGTCATCGAAAATAGTGGGTTTGGGCTGGTTTCTTGCAGCAAGGCCTCAGAATGTCTCAAAATAATCAGTCTACCACTGCTTTAGCCTTTTTTTTTATCCAAAATACTACATCTTTCTCTTTAGAATCCATAAACTTCCACAATTTCCTCAGGAGACATTGGCATAATCATCAGACAGGCATAACATTTAGGAAGGCACAGCTCAGTATCTGTAAACCTCTTCTTGGAGTATACAGGGTCCCTCTGGATCATACAATACAATCAGGCAGGGCTGGAAGGGACCACAAGGAGCAGCTAGTTCCAACCCCCCTGCCATGCCCAGAGACACCNTCCTTTGTAAGGCAGGGTTGGCCTTCATCCTGGCTTAATTTATGTTTGCAGCCCATCACTTGTTGTTCATTAGCAGAAAGAAACTTCTTTTTCAAACCAGCCTTAAAAAGCCCCTGGATTTAGTGAAGAACACCCAAACTGTAGGTAGTTTCAGCAATTTGGGAAGCAGGAGGTAACAGGAAAAGTAAAGGCAGGTGAAGTACAGAAGCAGAGTATAGGAGAAAAAGGAAAAGCCCTTTTTCTACTTGTAATTCTTCCACACACATGCAGCCAGTGGAAGAACACAGCAAGCAGCTGTCCTCAGCACAGCTCTGACTGTATAAACAGGGCACTGCTGACTCCTGAATCAAGGCTCTGTTGGGTGAGAGGAGCCAACAGAGCAAGAAGAGACACAGAAAAAAATGCAAGGACAAATCAAATATTTGAAAATGTAGATTCACTCAATCTATTCATTTTATGAGAAGGTCAGAATGATAATTACCAGCAGTTGTGAAAAACATGTTGTCCTTTGCAGAGCAAAGAAGCCAGCAGTTAAAAAACCCTGTGGCTTTTCACTCACCTATGGCTCTTTCCAGCAAGCCAGGCAAAGCCTGCAGATGTTCCAGATGTCTGTTCTTGGATGTCATTTCACAAAGCACATCAAGAAGACGAACTGTGACCAGTGCTTCCTGGAAAGCAAAGTGACATTGCTGAGAAAGGCTTAGGAAGGACATCATAAAGTGGTTGAGGTTGAAAGAGACCTCAAAGCTCAGCCAGTTCTAACCCCCTGCCATAGGCAGGGACACCTCCCACTAGAACAGGTCACTCAAGGTCTNCTCCCCAGCCTTCCTGTAGCCCCCTTCAGATACTGGAAGGTCACAATAAGGTCTCCTCGAAGCCTGTGTTAATTTGAGATTAGCTGGAATATTTTGGTGAGAAGAATTTGATTACAGGTTGTGAAAAGGAACCAATGGTGATGTCTACTTGACCCATAGCCTTGCTGAGATGTATAAAACAAGAACATAAACACAGATAACACAGCTGGAGTAGCTCTCTGTTGAAGCTGCTGCCTGTACTTTTTAACCTGGCTTGCTGTCTCTGTCCTCCTGCTTTCTAACCCTCCTGGCTCAAGTGGGGCCTGAAGCACAGCCCTGTGAGGAGAGGCTGAAGGAGCTGGGGGTGTGCAGCCTGCAGAAGAGCAGGCTCAGGGCAGAGCTCATTGCTGTCTACAACTACCTGAAGGGAGGCTGTAGCCAGGTGGGGTTGGGCTCTGCTGCCAGGCAGACAGCAACAGAAGGGGACAGTGCCTCAAGCTGTGCCAGGGCAGGTCTAGGCTGGATGTGAGGAGGAAGTTGTTGGCAGAGAGAGTGATTGGCATTGGAATGGGCTGCCCAGGGAGGTGGTGGAGTGGCCATGCCTGGAGGTGTTGAAGCCAAGCCTGGCTGGGGCACTTAGTGCCATGGTCTGGGTGATTGGACAGGGCTGGGTGCTGGGTTGGGCTGGATGAGCTTGGAGGTCTCTTCCAACCTGCTTGATTCTATGATCTATGACCTAAGCTTCTTTGCAGCTCTTCTATACTGCCCAGAACAATTCCCTGGAGAATGAGGACAACTTTCTGCAACGACAATAACGTTGTTGGAACATTACAAGGGCTGCAGTGAAGTAACTTCTCTCCTACTGGCAGTATTGTGTGTGCTCTGGAAAATCAGGCAGAAAACAAAGCAGAGCCAGAAGGGAAGACATTTTAACAAAAACACAGCAGCTTCCAGAAGCAGAAATGCAGAAAATTACTGGCTGAGAAAATTATTTCTGTAGAAATGTTTTCTTTTGAGTCGATTCAGTAGCAGTGTCCCACTCAAAAGACACAACCAGCGCCTGCAGGACAGCAGTTTGTTATCCGCAGGAATTCTGTGAAGCTCTGTGGTCAAATGAACTTTGGCTGTGAGAATTTACACTCTTCTTGGGTAAACAGGACCAGGATCATAGATGCAGCATTCTGGTTAGGTCTGAGGCACAGAATTCTATTTGCATATTATTTATCCAGCCAAAGACCTCTTTTTCCCCCTCACAGGCCATGTTGGTGAGTGATTACAATGACAATGTGGCACTTAGAGAAGGGACCTGAAGAGCTTATGGCATAATTTGGAACACCACACATTGCCCAAGAACCAGACTGGGACTGCAAGATGAGTCCACAAGGCGTGGTATGTAAACTGCAAATAGGCTCGAAATGGCTCAGGCATAGGTCACAGAAACAGAATTTCTGCTCTCTCTGGTGCAGGACAGAGAGACATTGACTTAGCAGCACTGCAAAGTTCTTGGCTCCATATAATCCTGGTAACACTGAAATAACCAACAGCAGCATTCAGCAGCTAAGAGAAGAGGCTGAGGGACCTGGGGCTTCTTAGTCTGCAAAAGAGAAGACTGAGAGGGGATTTAATCCATGTTCATAAATCTCAGAGGGCTGGGGGTCAGGAGGGGGGGACAGGCTCTGCTCACTGCTCCCTGGGACAGGACAAGGAGCAAAGGAAGGAAGCTGCAGCACAGGAGGTTCCAGCTCAACACAAGGGGGAACTTCCTGACTGTAAGGGTCCCANCTGGGCAACCTGTGCCAGTGTCTCACCACCTTCACTATCTATTTCTGCAGCTGGATACTTTAAAATCCCCTGTTTAAACAGGTCAGCCTGGGTTGTGTTTTCCCTTGCCTCAACTTCCTAATTATTAGTTATTATTTTGATGATTTTCCCCTCCGCCTGCACAGAAGAAAGGCAATAAAGCATTGGACCTCCTTTTGAAGTTCAGCAACAAGATGCTGTTTGAACCCCAAAATAACCTGACTGCCATCCTGATGTGAAAACAATCTGAAAAGTAGAGAAGGAAACAATTGAAGAGTTTTAAAATAATCCTATTTCAATAAAGAGTCAGAAAATAGCTTCCTCATAAAGGCATGAAACACAAACTTAATATCCAGGGGGGTTATATTTCACTGGAGAGCAGGGATGCCCCCACTGTAAAGAAGTTTCCCCTCAAGTTGAGGTGGAACTTCCTGTGTTCTAGCTTGTGTGTGTTGGCCCTTGTCCTCTCCCTGGGCACCACTGAAAAGAGACCATCACCTTCATCTTGACACCCATCCCTCAGATATTTATAGACATTGATAATATCCCCTCTCAGCCTTCTCTTCTCAAGACTAAACAGTCCCAGGTCTCTCAGTCTCTCTCCATAGGAGAGATGTGGAAGCAGATTTATTCTTATCTCACAGCAGCGCTGTCCCGGGTGAGGCTGCATCCCTCCCCTGGTACAGTAACCTCACTGCAACACAGAGTTTTGGAAAGTCAGGAAAAAATGAAATTGTATTTCATAGAATCATAGAATCAAGCAGGTTGGAAGAGACCTCCATGCTCATCCAGTCCAACCTAGCACCCAGCCCTAGCCAAACACCCAGACCATGGCACTAAGTGCCCCAGCCAGGCTTGACTTCAACACCTCCAGGCACGGTGACTCCACCACCTCCCTGGGCAGCCCATTCCAATGCCAATCACTCTGTCAAGAACCTCCTCCTAACATCCAGCCTATATATTTCTCATAAACTAAAGATAACAGTATAAGGAGAATAAACTCATACAAAAACACACTAACCTTAAGGAAGATGGGGAAGGGGTGAAGTGGCAGTGAAGCAGCAAAAGCAGCAGCAGCCAAAACAGCAATGGGGGAAGGTAGCAGCAGAAGCAGCAAAGGGAGGGTCCAAGCTGTGCTTCCAGACATAAAGCTCTTGGTGCTCCAATGAAATGATATGAACTTACCCATTGTTGCCATTCTATGGCCTATCCCTACCATGTTCACCTCTCCATTCAGAGCTCCCACTTCTAAGTTTCCCTGTTCCTGATGTTTTTGCTGTGGCCTCAAAGGGCCACAAAGGCATTCTTGGACATCCTCAAATTAAAAGCAACCTCGGACTGCTGCCTTCCAGATTCTCCTGTGAACTCTTGTCACTGCTATCCCAAGCTAAACTGGCAATGCCCATGAGTGTTACCAGGTTTAACAGCAGCAGTGAGGACTCACCCCTTCAGATTTTAGTACTATAATGATCTTTTTAATCAGTCATACCTCATCTTCTGCATCAGCTTCAGAAGTTAACTTCAGCACAGCTTCACATTTCTCCTGGAAACAGTCTGCAAAGAAGTCAGCATGTCTGATGAACACATTGGGGTCTTCACTGGTAACTGGGCTCTTCTCACTTACTTTGGCCATCATCAGCTCTAACAGAGTAACTCTAGAATCAGAAGATCACTTGTTAGTCACATTCACTAAGCCAGCATCACTAAGTTTGCAGATGACCTGCTAGGAATGGGTGTGGATCTTTTAGAGGGTAGCAGAGCCCTGCAGAGGGACCTGGCCAGGCTGGATGGGTGGGCAGAAGCCAAGGGGATGAGACTGAACAAGGCCAAGGGCAGGTTCTGCACTTTGGCCACAACAACCCCAAGCAGCACTACAGGCAGGGGCCAGAGTGGCTGAGAGGACCCTGGGGGTGCTGGGAGAGAGTATCTGAAGGTGAGGCAGCAGTGCCCAGGTGGGCAGCATTGTGCCCAGATGGGCAGCAAAGCCAATGGCATCCTGGCTTGGCTCAAGAGCAGTGTGGCCAGCAGGACAAGGGAGGCTCTTCTGCCCCTGTACTAAGCACTGGTCCCACCACACTGGTCAGACTGGATGAGCTTGGAGGTCCCTTCCAACCTGATTGATTCTATGATTCTGTGTAGACTTGTCTAGAGAGTAAGTAGGTCAAGGTGTTCAAAAACAACACAGCAATTATCATGCTATCACCAGAGCTCATTTTTAAAAGTAAAGCAGTCTTAGGCCAGTGGCCAGCAGCTCATGTTTGCTGGCTGCTTTCTCCAGAGCATTAATTCCACTCAGCATTCAAGCAATACAATATGGCCAGGCAGTCAAGTCCCTGCTTCTCTTCAGTCTATTTCAGTTTCTAATTTCTCGTGTCCTAACAGAACATTACTGTGACTGCATATTCCCTGTCTAAAACTTCCACCAAAGCAGCTCTTAAAAGCTGCTGTTACGTTCAGCAAAATAAACAGACTGCTGCTCAGCTTCCAGCTGAAAACATCAGGTTTTCACTGGCCTTGCCTTGCACACAATTCCTTCACTAATTCTCCCTTCCAGCCCTAAGCCTTCACTGATCAGAGAGAGGGGATACAAATAAATTAAATGTACACTTGGTTCTTTGCAGTTGTTTTAAAGTTTACATAGAATAGAACCAAGCAGGTTGGCAGAGCCCTCCAACATCATCCAGCCCAACCCAGCACCCAGCCCCAGCCAATCACCCAGAGCATGGCACTAAGTGCCCCAGCCAGGCTTGGCTTCAACACCTCCAGGCACGGCCACTCCACCACCTCCCTGGGCAGCCCATTCCAATGCCAATCACTCTCTCTGCCAACAACTTCCTCCTCACATCCAGCCTAGACCTGCTCTGGCACAGCTTGAGACTGAGTGCCCTTGTTCAGTTGCTGGCGGCCTGGCAGCAGAGCCCAACCCCACCTGCTACAGCCTCCCTTCAAGTTGTTGTAGAGAGCAAATGAGCTCTGCCCTGAGCCTCNTCTCCCCACCTCCAGCTTTGCTCCATTCCCCCCACTCCTGGCTCTTCCTGACAGCCTAAAAAGTCCCTCCCCAGCTTTTTTGTAGGCCCCTTTGTCACCACAAGAAGGTCACCTGGGACCCCCCTCTTCTCCAGACCAAACAGCTCTAACTCTTTCAGTCTGTCCTCATAGCAGAGCTGCTGCATCCCTCTGAGCATCCTCTGGCCCTGCTGATAATGAACCACAGTCAATCCAAGTTAATTCCTCCTACAGCCAGCAGGATAACTTGGTGTGTTAGACTGGCAAGTAAGTGGATATGTAACAAAGCTGCTCTACAAAATATCCTTGGGTCATTTATTCTAACAGCTTTAACACCACTTTATTTCTGACATCCCATCCTGTTGTCATGGCAAGCTGGGAGTATCTTCTGGAAGCAGGATTCTAATACAGAATCACAGAATGCTTTGGGCGGGAAGGGATCTCCAATGGTCATCCACTGCAGACATCCTCTGCAGTGAGCAAGGGCATCCTCCACCAGATCAGGCTGCTCAGAGCCTTGGAGAACCAGACCTGGAATACCTCCAGAGATGTGGCCTCAATTACCTCCCTAGGCAAGTTGTTCCAGTGTTCCACCACCCCCATGGTAAAGAACCTCTTCCTAACTTCCAGTCCAAAGGTAGTCTTCTCTGCTTTAAAACCACTGTCTCTTGTCCTATCACTACAGGCCTTTGTAAATGTCCCTCTCCAGAGTCCCTTTGTGGACTGGAAGGCTGCCAATAGTGCTTCCCAGAGTCATCTCTTCTCCAGGCTGAACGACCCCAGCTGCCTTCATCTGCCCTCGCAGGAAAGGTGCTCCAGGCCCCAATCATCTTTGTGGCCCTCCTCTGGAGCCAGTTCCTGTGTTCAGGGCTCCAGAGCTGGGTGCACTACTGCAGGTGAGGTCTGGAGCAAGTGGCAGAATCATGAACAGCAAGAGGCCCTCCTACAGCTTCCCAGTTCAGCTTCAGCACAGAGAAGCACCTGGCTTAGGTAATTCTCCCCCTCTGCAAGTGTGCTATGTATTGGACAAACTGAACTCAAGAGACAGCTCAGGCTCTTCTTTCACCCAAGATGGAAGGACTGACATTTAAACATGGGGAAGGGTTCAACTGCTTTCCTTTTTTTCTTAATTTACCCAGCAGGTTGTCACAGGATCACAGGATATTAGGGGTTGGAAGGGACCCAAGGAGATCACAAGATCACACAGGATCACAGGATGTCAGGGGTTGGAAGGGACCCAAGATCACTAAGTCCAACCCTGCCAGAGCAGGACACAGCCAGACAGGCCGTGAAAGGCTCCAGAGAAGGAGACTCCACAACCCCTCTGGACAGCCTGTGCCAAGGCTCTGGACCCTTCCAGTCAAGAAGTTCCCCTTGTGTTGAGCTGGAACCTCCTGTGCTGCAGCTTCCATCCACTGCTCCTAGTCCTATCCCAGGGAGCAGTGAGCAGAGCCTGTCCCCCCCTCCTGACCCCCAGCCCTCAGATACTTATAAACATTGATCAAATCCCCTCTCAGTCTTCTCCAGACTAAGCAGCCCCAGGGCCCTCAGCCTCTCCTCATCAGGCAGTGCTCCAGTCCCCTACTCATCCTCATAGCCCTCCACTGGACTCTCTCCAGCAGATCCCTGTCCCTCTTAAACTGGGGAGCCCAAAACTGAACACAGTATTCAAGATGAGGTCTCAGCAGGGCAGAGTAGAGGGGGAGGGGAACCTCCCTTGATCTGCTGGACACACTCTGCTCAAAACACCCCAGGATCCCATTGGCCTTCTTGCCCCCCAGGGCATATTGCTGTCCCATAGTTAACTTGTTATCCACCAGCACTCCCAGCTCCCTCTCCACAGGGCTGCTCTCCAGCAGATCACCTCCCAACCTGTACTGGTGCAGGTCATGAGGAGGACAGAAATGTTTTCTTGTAGGAAAATAGAGTCACTGCTTTCTTAACCTCCAACAGCCCAGTCCTATCAGTCGTGTAGCAGCCCCTCGGTTCTTGCTAAACTCAGTCCTCACTGCCATTAAAACAGCTGCACTAAACAATCCCCTGCATGGGGACAAAAGGCTTTTTCAAACACAGTAGCACATAAATACGCTTTCTTTTCCACTTGGGAAAGGGTGGATTCCAGGCTGAGGGCTGTCAAACACTGGGGAGCTTCTCTCCACAGCCTTCAGTCAACAACACAGGCAGCGTGTTTGTTCTGCAGGTTCCAACCGGGCACCGCATGCTTGCCTAACTACCAGCTACCAGAATCCAGTTCCCCAAGATCCCTAACTGAAGGAAGGCTTTCAGACTTGACAGGCTGTATGGAAATCAAGTTAAATGCACAGATGTGTCATTCATCCCCATGACAGGGATGGGTTTGACATGCCAGTTTTCACCAGGCGTAGAGCCTGTCAAGCATATGCTCAGCTAAGGAAAGAAGCTGCTCACAGTCCTTACAACTACAGCACTTTTTCCAACCAAGTATTATTTGCTGCCTAACAGAGTTCTGGTCAGCTGCTGCTGCACCAGTAACACAGCTAACACTGGTCTAAGTGCTAAGCAATCCTGTAAAGAAGTTAGAGGGTCCAGAAACTTGAGCAGTGGAACAAACTGTTGCCAATAGGGAATTTTTGCATTCCTCTTTCTCTCGGGTGCCCTTTTAGACAACTACTTAGATTTAACTAGGCAGATTTAACATAACTGGGGGCCCTTTTAGACATCTATAACCAGCAACAGTGACATTAAACCACCACCTGTATATAACTTCCTCAGAAAGCCATCGTAAAATCAACATGTGTAGCCCTGCAGCTGAACACGGGCAAAAGCAGTGCCACTTCCAGGAACTGAGTGGTCATTTCCTAGCTGCTGCACTGATCAATGGCTACAGCATTCACTGAGATTCCTTTATATCAAATAGAATAAACAGCAAAGGCATCCTGGGCTGGCTCAGGAGCAGTGTGGGCAGCAGGACAAGGGAGGTTCTTCTGTGTTCAGCACTGCTCAGGACAGACCTTGAGTGCTGTGTCCAGTTGTGGGCTCCTCCATTGCAGAGAGATGTTGAGGTGCTGGAAGGTGTTTGGAGAAGGGCAGCAAGGCTGGGGAGGGGCCTGGAGCACAGCCCTGTGAGGAGAGGCTGAGGGAGCTGGGGGTGTGCAGCCTGCAGAAGAGGAGGCCCAGAGCAGACCTCATTGCTCTCTACAACAACTTGAAGGGAGGCTGTAGCCAGGTGGGGTTGGGCTCTGCTGCCAGGCAGCCAGGGACAGAAGAAGGGGCCAGAGGCTGAAGCTGTGCCAGGGCAGGTCTAGGCTGGATGTGAGGAGGAAGTTGTTGGCAGAGAGAGTGATTGGCATTGGAATGGGCTGCCCAGGGAGGTGGTGGAGTGGCCGTGCCTGGAGGTGTTGAAGCCAAGCCTGGCTGGGGCACTTAGTGCCATGGTCTGGGTGATTGGCTAGGGCTGGGTGCTGGGTTGGGCTGGATGATGTTGGAGGTCTCTGCCAACCTGCTTGGTTCTATGATTCTAATCAGTATCAGACACACCCCTAGCTTCGGTGAAGGCTTCTTCTGAACCTGTTGTAATTACAATAGGAGTATGAAGAGTTGAGGGCATTTCAAATCCAGCTCTAAAGCAGGGTGTGGTGCTGCTATGAAATCAAGACACAGACATGGGATCTTGGCTTTTTTCTGTCTGTGCAAAAAAAGTATTTCTTTCCTGAGTAACGGCGCCAACCTGGATTCTGCAACCCTCCATAAATCACTGCCAGTTGTGGCTAAGCTGTAATGTTAACCAACCAATTTAAAACCATTACTGACATAGAAACATGTATTTAGAGATTCTGTGCCAACTCTGAAACCACACAGTTTTTCAATCATGTGAACAGGATACTCTATATGGAATGCTAAATACTAAAAGCCACATTGGGTTTTGGGGTTACCTTTCTTGATTGCTCAGTTTGGCATAAAGGGCTTTTACCAGCTCTGGACAGTTCAGCAAATGGTCTGTGAAAATCAAGAACCTAAACAAAACAAAACAAACAGCAAGTGTTAGTGGTGCTACAAAAACAAAGCATCTACATTTACTTCACACAGTGCTGCTCCTTTTAGATGGTAGTGTGAAATGCTTCCACTCCTATTTGCTAACACAAACTGTCACAAAACAACTGCACATCCTTCTGCAGCAGTCCTCCCTATTTGCCATCCCCTCACCACAGCTTCTACTCAAATGCTTGAAGGAAAGCTGGTTAGAGTCTTCTGTCATTAGTAGAACCATAGAATCCTCCAAGCTCACCCAGTCTAACCTAACACCCAGCCCTAGACAATCAACTAGACCATGGCAAAAGACACACCACAGTTCAAATAATGGGGTAAAAAAATCACCCAAATGCTTATTTACCTCAACAAGAACCCAAAGTTCAAGGTTTAAAATTATTATGCTACTCATCACAGTGCTGTTTTTAAATCTAAGCACTCAAAAATGTGCCCAAATAAATCTTTTTAATGGAGAAATAATAACAAGAGGAAGCAAATGGAAATTTGTCACATGTAAGGCAGCAAAATACTCTTAGTCATAGAATCAGTCAGGGTAGGAAGGGACCACAAGGAGCAGGCAGTTCCAAACTCCCTGCCATGCCCAGGGACACCCTACCCTAGAGCAGGCTGCACACAGCCTCAGCCAGCCTGGCCTGAAACACCTCCAGCCATGGGGCCTCAACCACCTCCCTGGGCAACCCATTCCAGCCTCTCACCACTCTCATGCTCAACAACTTCCTCCTCACCTCCAGCCTCACTCTCCCCACCTCCAGCTTTGCTCCATTCCCCCCAGTCCTGCCACTCCCTGTCAGCCTCAAAAGTCCCTCCCCAGTTTTTTCTGTAGCCCCCTTCAGATCCTGGAAGGTTACAAGAAGGTCACCTGGGAGCCTCCTCTTCTCCAGCCTGCACAGCCCCAACTCTGCCAGTCTGTGCTCACAGCAGAGCTGCTCCAGCCCTCTTCTCAGCTTACAAAACTCCTTGTGTAACAGGAGCCTAAGCCAACAGCCAGATCTAACTTATCATCACGAAATGACTTAGGTTAGGAGGGACCTTAAAGATCATCTACTCCAAACTCCCCACCACAGGCAGGGATTCCTCTCAACTAGACTTGGCTGCTGAAGGTCTCATTCAACAGCCCTGCAGGCATGGTCCATCTGCCCTTGTGCTAATGCCACTATTTGCACTGATCACTTTTTCAAGCACCTTCCACTGCAGCCAATAGTGGATGTTGGTAGTTCACCAGACCTGCTCTCAGCATTTTGCTCTTAGCAAACATTTTTCTTCTCTGATTCTGTTCCTAGAAGTCCCAGCAGTGCTCAGACATCCTGCACAGGTGTACAGATACTAAACTGTGCCTTTCTGTGTAAGCAGTGTCCATAGAGACAAAACAGAATCATAGAATGGTTTAGGCTGGAAGGGACCTCAAAGCTCAGCCACTTCCAACCTCCTACCATAGGCAGGGACACCTCCCACTAGAACAGGTTGCTCAAGGCCTCATCCATCCTGGCCTTGAACACCTCCCCGGGCAACCTGTACCAGTGTCTCCCCACCCTGACTGCAAAGAGTCCTTTCCTAACATCTAGTTTCAATCTCCCCTCTGCCACTTTAAACCCATTACCTCTTGTCCTGTCATTAAAAGACATTGTCAATAGTCCCTCCCCAGCCTTCCTGGGAGTAATTGGGGGTTGGACTAGATGTCCTTTGGAGGTCTCCTGCAACCCAGACCAGTCTGTGAAAAGCAATCAATTCCAATATTCCATTCATACAAAAGCCAATGGATTTCCATATTCCTCCCATTTCTTCCCCACTATTCACTTCACTGCAGCCTTTTATTCTGTGTATCTGAAATCCACTACATCAAGCAAGATCACCATGCTGAAGCCTTCCAGATACAATTAAGTACTTTATGGACAGATTCTCAATGCCTGTTGGGGAAATAGGAGAACAAGAGGTCCAACAGATTAATAGTTGGTAACTTTCTAATGGTAACTGTGTACTTAGCCAGCATCTGGCTCAGTTACTGTAAGCTAGAAAGGAGAAGAGAAGCTATTTCATGCTGTGCTTTTTTTTCTTTGCTGGTATTTGTATAGAATAGACTAGGCTAGACTAGACTAGAATAGAATCAACCAGTTTGGAAGAGTCCTACACGATCATCCAGTCCAACCTAGCACCCAGCCCTATCCAGTCAACCAGACCATGGCACTAAGTGCCTCATCCAGGCTTTTCTTGAACACCTCCAGGGACGGTGACTCCACCACCTCCCTGGGCAGCCCATTCCAATGCAAATCAATTTCTCTGCCAACAACTTCCTCCTAACATCCAGCTCAGACCTCCCCCAACACAACTTGAGGCTGTGTCCCCTTGTCCTGTTGCTGGTTGTCTGGGAGAAGAGACCAATCCCACTTAGCTTCAGTCTCCCTTCAGGTAGTTGCAGATAGCAATAAGCTCTGCCCTGAGCCTCCTCTTCTCCAGGCTGCACACCCCCAGCTCCCTCAGCCTCTCCTCATAGGGTTTGTGTTCCAGGCTCCTCCCCAGCGTTGTTTCCCTTCTCTGGACACCTTCCAGCACCTCAACATCTCTCTTGAATTGAGGAGCCCAGAACTGGACACAGCACTCAAGGTGTGGCCTGACCAGTGTTGAGTACAGGGGAAGAATAACCTCCCTCCTCCTACTGGCCACACTGTTCCTGATCCAGGCCAGGATGCCATTGGCCCTCTTGGCCACCTGGGCACACTGCTGGCTCATCTTCAGCCTACTATCCACCAATACCCCTAGGTCCCTTTCTGCCTGGCTGCTCTCCAGCCACTGTCTCCAGCTTGTAGCGCTGCTTGGGGTTGTTGTGGCCTAAGTGCAGAACTCATATCCAAGGAAAAATAAGTGTAGGGAACCACTGGCATTCTTAGCAGTTTAGCACTGATTCAAGAGCTTCTCAGCACAAATTTGAACCTACAGACTTCCCTGAAGTCAACAGCAACAGTGTATTCCAACTGAGCAGCACTGGCTCAGCCACAGCTGAATGAAGCCATTGGCAACACAGTGGAGGGCAGTACTGCTACAGTTCTTGACCTAAAAGTTCACAGCACACCAGCTACACCTTCAGAGTAACAACTGACTTTATTTTTCCAGTATTGGAGTAGAAACAGAAGCCTTTTTTCTGGAGCTGAAGAAGTTACAATGCTCAGAGGTGTGCAAACACAGCCCTAAGCCTCACACTGTACAAATTTCACCCACCAGTGAAGCATGGTGAAAGTGTTTTGAGGGAGACAATAACTGAAGGACAACTTGTCAATTTTGCAGTTGGGACTATGAATTGGAATCTTGCCTTTCATAAGTGACATCATTTTGAGGGTATCTTCTTGCCTATTTGCCTTAGGATTAATAATTATCACTGAAAGACCTAATACTACCTGAAGGGAGGCTACAGCCAAGTGGGGGTCGGTCTCTTCTCCCAGGCAACCAGCAATAGAACAAGGGGACACAGTCTCAAGGTGTGCTGGAGAGGTCTAAGCTGGATGTTAGGAGGAAGTTGTTGGCAGAGAGAGTGATTGGCATTGGAATGGGCTGCCCAGGGAGGTGGTAGAGTCACCATGCCTGGAGGTGTTGAAGCCAAGCCTGGCTGGGGCACTTAGTGCAATGGTCTGGGTGAATGGGGAGGCCTGGATGCTAGGTTGGCTGGATGAGCTTGGAGGTCTCTTCCACCCTGCTTGATTCTATGATTCTCTGTACATTGGTGATTGCTACTTCAAAGCAGATCTGTGCTTTAGTCATTACTCAGATCTACACTCTCGTGCTCATTCACACGCATCCCCCGCGTTCTGTGGACTAAAGCTTTACTGCTTGAGGAGCTTACAGCATTTCAGAGCACAGCTTCTGAGCACAGACAGCTACACTTCTTCCCTTTCAAATTTCATGACACCTCAGAAACTTCTGCTTCTGTATTTAAGTTTTCCTTTTCCCTTACCCACTTCCCACAGTGCTGCAGCAGTAAGAATAAAGCACAAGCGTATTTTACAAGAGAATCACCCAGAGGTAACTGAAGAATAAGGTGTGGAGTAAGACACCTTTGCTCTTGCTACCCTGCCCAGAATCTTTGGTAGTAGTCAAAGCAAGGATGCAGCAAATCAAATCTGCTATCTTTAGTACTTAGCTCTTCTGTTTTTTCCTTTGGGGCAGAGAAGAAGAGGAGAAGTAAGGCCATTCACAACTCCAAACCAAAGAAAAGATATTCAGGTTTGGGTTACCGACTGAATATGGCATTTCAGATGCACACAAAAAGCTCTGGTAGGAGATTTAAACTCTCTTTGGGGGCCAGTGGCAGAACCACTGGGATAAAGTGAGGAGCACTGTAATGTAGTGAAGGAAATGGTGCAAATTGAAGTAGTTGGGCAAGCGTAGCACAGTAACCAAATGAGCAGTGTTAAATATGTCAGTTTTCTCCACTTGAAAGTCAGCTTGGCTAAAATCCTACAAATAAATAAATAAATGACAAAATCAACTGCTTACAGAGTAGATAAGTAGAGGAGGAGATGCTCAGTTCAAAGTCTTCACAACAGCACAAGGGCTGCATTGTACAGAACTGAATTTGAGCAGCAGCCAAGATGAAAGGGTATAAGCTACATTTGCGCTCAGCGTGTTCCAAATGAGCGCTAAGCTCGCTCCAATCAAAGCTGGGTGTAAGCAATCAGCTTTACCATCAAATGTCATGCTGCACATTAAAGTTGATTTGATCCCATTAGCAAGTTTAGAGAACAGTGTCCTCAGTCTCAAGAGGATGAGGAAGAAAACTCCCTCAAATGTTTCAGAATAAGGGAGAGAGAGACATGGCAATTTTCTCTTTGATTGGCAATCCTCTCTTCTGGTCTCAAAACCAAAACCAGTTTTCATCAACCTACAATAATGGCACTCCAGCTGCAATGGTAAGAACAAAATAGCTCTTTCCACTGCAGTTAAACAAACCAACCAACAACTCCTTCCAGTGTTGAAGACAAAAAAAAGGACATTTACATGGCTAATCTTTCACAGTCCTATGGCCTGCCTTTTGACATGCTAAAGGATCAACATGCTTCAGAGAGTCATCACAGGGACCACAAAGAGCAGCCAGTTCCAACCCCCCTGCCATGCCCAGGGACACCCTACCCTAGAGCAGGCTGCACACAGCCTCAGCCAGCCTGGCCTGAAACACCTCCAGCCATGGGGCCTCAACCACCTCCCTGGGCAACCCCTGCCAGCCTCTCACCACTCTCATGCTCAACAACTTCCTCCTCACCTCCAGCCTCACTCTCCCCAACTCCAGCTTTGCTCCATTCCCCCCACTCCTGCCACTCCCTGAAATCCTGAAAACTCCCTCCCCAGCTTTTTTGTAGCCTTCTTCAGATCCTGGAAGGCCACAAGAAGGTCACCTGGGAGCCTCCTCTTCTCCAGCCTGCACAGCCCCAACTCTTTCAGTCTGTCCTCACAGCAGAGCTGCTGCAGCCTCTGAGCATCCTCCTGGCCCTGCTCTGGACACACTCCAGCACATCCACATCCTTGCAATGAGGAGCTGTTTGGGACCACAACATATTTTAGAAGCAGCTGTGCATCAATATAAGCAGGCCCAGCAAAACTATTCAAACCCAGCAAGTATAAAGCTCTTAAATAACAAATGCCACAGGAGATACCACAAAGCCCTCCAGAAACTAGGGAATTCATCCCACTCAAACACCAGCACTTCCCTCCCAAAAGAAGAGTAAGGAAGCACATTTCCATATTTAAGTCCCAACTAAAAGTATCAAGCATCACAATAACCCTCTTCTGAGCTGAATCAAGCACAGCTGTGAACATGCTTCCATCTTTAGGGTTAAACATGATAGCACTAGAGATAAACC
>WAAF01003077.1:0-12497 GCA_013400475.1 Tricholaema leucomelas
TGGGGAGATGATTCAGTTGTCCCAGCTATCTCAGGAAATTAATACAGTCTCTACATAATCCTCTTGGTGAGGCTGCTTTGTCCTCCTTGTCTCGTTCTTTCTGGATACTTTGGTCCGGGAACTGCTGGGACCGTTGGCAGGATCTCGAGAAGGATGGGTGCCATGCAGTCTAGGCACAGTTCTCACGCTGGCTGGCAGGCTGATCGCATATGCAGACAAGCGTGTCTGCTCCTGGTATCTTGGCAGCAATGGCTCTTACCAGATAATGAAGGCAGTGAACACACACGGCTGCATGGGAGTCTGTGCTCCACGAATATATAGGCAATACAGGATCAAAGTCCTGATTAGCTCACCACGGCTGGCTGGGAGATTCTATCGCCATAATATCAGCAGAGGGCAGTGAGGCTAAATCTAAAAACATCAAGGTGTGCCCAAATGTCAGTGGTTGTGAGTAGGGGGCCCGAGGATGGGGCCTGAGCATGAGTGTAAGCATGCTCGTGAAGCGAGTGCGTGAGTCAGCTAGTGAGAACTAGCAGAAGCTCATAGAAGCATGCAGGAGCTAGCATGGACAGGAAGCGAGCATATCAGCAGGTAAACATGTCCACAGAACCCAGAGAGAGCTGGTGCACGTGTGAGCTATGAACTATGGGCTGAGATCAATTGGCTAATTTGGCCACCAGTGACCAATCGGTTTGGCAGTCAGCCAAACAATACCGTAATAGGTGAAATCAATTGCCTTGTACCTCCAAATATGGAGACAGCCGAGGCTGGGCCACACGCTGACAGTGCAGGTTTATGCAACCTGTTTACAAGTAGCTTATATGACTTGTTTGCTACACAGGCCTTAGCAGGCCAGACACTATGGCACCTCGGCCTATTGTACCTTTTTCTGCCTTTAATGTGTTTACCCTTGGTTTGGGCTTGTTTACCTCTGGTTTGGGGAGGAAAACACGTTTGGGCAGGCAAGGCAAAGTGAGGCATAAGAAAAGCCTATTTTTCAAGCCTACAGGCCCTCCACAACACAAGCTAAACAGCCTTTGAGGAACTCCTTAGGTTTGTCTCTGGAAGTCTTCCTGAAAGAGCAAAAGTAGGCCATTGGTAAGTACATTTCTAGACACAAGTTTTGCTTCCAATCATCAAAGGAGTGTACACCACCAAATTTCGTCCTCGATCTCAGGAACATGGCAATCACCACATCAAAATAGATTAGCTAAGGTGTTGAACAGTGTATCTCAACAGTTGCACTGAGTGCAGTAGGCTTTTCACAGAATCACAGAGTGGTAGGGGTTGGAAGGAACCTCTGGAGATCACCTAGTTTAATCTCCCTGCTAGAGCAGGTTCTCCTAGATCACGTTGCATCAGAATGTGTTCAGGTGGACTCTCCTGTGTTCTGGTTTGTACCTGTTGCCCTTGGCATTCTATCACTGGTCAACACTGGAAAGAGTCCATCCCTATCCTCATGACCTCCACTTTTAAGGTATTTTCCAAATGCTTTAATGATAGTAAGATCCCTTGTAAAATAGGAAAACAAACAAGCAAACAAAAAAAAAACAAACAAACAAAAAAACCCAACAAAACATAATGCAAACAATGAAGAAACAAAGGCCAAAAAACAACCAACTCAAAAAAAAAAAAAAGCCAAAAAACGAGTGTGGTTGAGCAATGTGATTCTTCATTTTTAAGAAATGCTTTCATAGCCCAATAGGAAGAGAGGTTGTAAGCCTTGTTTCAATTTTAAACTGAACACCAGATTCTTCAGTTTCTTTATAAATAGTTGGAGATGTTGGTGCCAAGCTCTCAGATTAGGGCTTTATAAGGCCCCTGTGGCTGTGTTGTGTTGAGTAAGTGGGATATCAAGACTTTAGGAGTTAATGAGAATACTGAGACGGTATTTAATTAAATGAAAGGAGAGAGGAAGGAAATATTGATTTGCCATTGAACAGGTTTTGTATCTCTTGGAGTACCTGACAGTTTACAAAAAAAACGTGCTTATTTTCAGCTACTTTAAAGCCTGGAGTACATAATCCATTCTGTCTTCTGTATCTCCTTAATGAGTAGTTGGACTTCATCTTCTAGTACTTGAGCGTCAGCAAGAGCTGAGGCAGTTAAGTTTGAAAGGAAATGCCTATAGGAAAAACGAGCTAGCTTAGGACAGTTGCTAAATGCATATATGTTTACTGTCATTCTATCAGCAGAAAAAAATCAATAGAGACCCTATAAATACAAGGGTGTTGATATTCAAAGTTATTCTCACAGAGTTTAAGGCTTGTTCTGGAGACTGGAAAGCTGATTCCTAAGTGAGGGAGTGGAACCATGGATTTGACAGCCATATGAGGTTTCATTAGGAAGAAACTTTTATATATATATATTTTAGTGACAAGAAAATATCTCACTAACATTACAATGTGAGGTATGCCCACAATGGAGCTTGTCACCTTACAGTAGTTTGTTTAGGTGATAAATTCCAGCTATCACACAGCTCAGTGAATGCTACGTATTCTATTAGTCATGTAAAGGTCTTTGTGGACTTTGTTTGTGGTTTTGGTTTTTAAGATTTTGGGAAAAGCTGTGGAACACATTTTCCATTCAGCTTTCCAGGTGGCAGGGGAAGATAAAGGGAGTATGTTCTTCTTTCTGAGTTAGCTAATGTGTGGCTTTTACTGTAAGGTGAAATCACATTGTAGAGAGAGGTAGTTAACATACAGCAATTAAAAGGCAGTTCCTAATTAAGAACACACATTCAGTGTCAAGTGTGAGATAAAAAACATCGCAGCTGGTAATCTCATATGACTTGAATTGTAACTTTAAGTGGTGCATTAATTAAAAGATGGGAATTTTTAAATGAAGTGGGATGCTTTAACCCACTTGTTATGTTTCTAAAAATAAAGGTTTTCATGGATATTGCTTTCTTATGCTGCTGAAGATGATTAAATAATACAGATGATTGGGAAAGCCTATTCTGACAACTTCATTGACAATGTCAGCCTGACAAAATACGGAAAAGCATCTACAAAAGTGCTCATTATACCTTCATTAGTTTTCTGTTACATGCAGACTGCATCTCATGTTTATATACCAGAATGGAACAGGCTTGCGAGTCTGCTCTGGATTTGAAATGAAAAAAGAGGTACCTGTACAAAAAGAATCCAGCACTGTTGACTCCAGAGAACTCGCTTAGGCAATGACTTAGACTGGAATAGCCCTTCTGTGTGCTATTTATCATGCTTTCTCAGCATTGTGTATTCCTTACTTCTTTAAGAACAGTATTTTTTCTGAGTGGAGATTTATCAGTACTAAGGAGGATAATAAATGAACAAACATCAAACTAAAATATTAATCTTAGCATTAGGTCCTTTTGATCATCTCCAAGTACAGACTGAATCCTGGCAGTGTCTTTGCAAGTCACAGAATTGTGGAACTTTATAGAGTTTGGAAAGGACCTCCAGAGATCATCGAGTCCAGTGTCCCTGCCAAGGCAGGATCACCTAGGATAGTTTGCACAGGAATGCATCCAAGTGGCTTTTGAAAGTCTCCAGAGAAGGAGACTCCACAACCTTTCTGGGCAGCCTGTTCCAGTGCTCTGTTACTCTCACTGTAAAGAAGTTTCTCCTCATGTAGAGGTGAAATCTTCTACGTTTCCGTTTGTAGCTGTTGTTCCTTGTCTTACTGCTGCTGACCAGCAAAAGAGATTGGCCCCATTCACATGACACCCACCCCTCAGATATTTGTAGGTGTTGATCAGATTTCATTTCAGCCTTCTATTCTCTAGACTAAACAACCCCAGGGCTTTCAATCTCTCTCCATAGGGGAGATGCTCAAGTCCCCCAGTCATCCTCATGGCTCTCTGCTGGACTCTTTCCAGCAGGTCCCCATTTCTTCTGAACCTGGGAGCCTGTAACTGGAATCAGGAGTAAGTCTACAGTTTTCTGCCATTGCACACTTTTCTAGTGCTAACAAATATGTATTTACATTTATATTTTGTTTGTTGGTGTGTTTGTGGTTTTGTTTTTCCCCTCCACTAATTTAATGTAGCCTAAAATAATGTGTGGATGAAATTCTGATTTTACTGCAGGATTAGGTCCTATTGGTTTCAGGACAACACATCTGCTCAGTGCAGCTTTTCACACTGAACATTTCTAAATGGCTGTAGCCTATAAAGCGTTCAATATTCTTCTTGGGTTTTGTTCTGACAAACATTTTAGTTTACAGAGGTGAAGCAATGTTCGCTGACAACACTACAAAAAGGATAATTGTAATTTTCAAGGGTTAAATCTGGAGGTGGTTCCGTTTCATACTGTTCCTGTACAGCACAAATTTTTCCTGCTGTCTGAAACCAGGGCAACCACTTAAAAGTGACAGAAGTGTTTTTGTTTTGGAAGAGAAGGAAGCCCAGATTTGCTGTGAGTCAAACAAACCCAGATAACAAAAATCTTCAACACACCTTCCAAAAATGCAGATGAGAAGTATTCAGATAACTAGAGATACTTCCTTGGTTTTCCTCCTTTGTCTCTTCTTTCCCTCTAACCAAGTCTCCAGTGTGTACCTGTTCATTCATTTGTTCAGTTAGGTTTACTCTTGCAAATCACTCTGTAAGCTTAGTTGAGGTCATTCATTAACATGTGGAAGTGTATATGAAATGACAGGAAATAATGAGAGTGGGTTCTCTCCTATCACAATGTATTCTTGACAGTGTCACACAAATAACAAATATGAATCATAGAATCCAACATCCAGTTGGAAGACCTCAAAGATCATCCAGTCCAACCTTCGAACCAGCATTGAGGGGTCAACATGAAATCACGTCCCCAAGGATCAGTGTGTAGACACACACTGCTTAAACATGTCTAAGTACAGTGACTCCACCACTGCCTTGGGCAGATCATTCTAATGTATGATAACCCTCTCTGTGAAGTTCAGGCTGAATGCATGAACCTCTCCTAGCACAGCTGGAAACCATTTTCTCTGGTCCTGTAACTTGCCACCAAGGAGAAGAGGTTGGCCCACTTTTTGCTCCAACCTCTCTTCAGAAGAAGTGAAATAATTGTAGAAGTCTTCCAGGAGCAGAGCAGCACATTCCTGAGTTTTGCAGAACAAGTAGACTTCTATGTATGTCGCAAATGGAAATGTGCCTTATCACAGTACATTAGTTTAAAAATAGATATTTTAAATTATATTTTCTTTGCCTTAATAACTCTTGGATAGACCTTTGCCAGAAGGCTAAATTTAGTTGAATTTTTTTTTTTTCAATTACCAGCACAGAAGAGAAGGAGCAGGTTAAATAAAGACAGCATGAATCTGATCCTGGAGGAGAACAATTGGTTTGCCAGAGTTCAGACCAATTTGTCTGAATACTTGAATATTTTTCAGGTTCATGTTGTCTGGAACATAGTAAAAGCAACTTTTCAGTTTCCTACTACAGAAGAATTTTGAGTTTCTCAGAGAAAGCGTCTGTGGGAATGCAATGTGAGAAGAATAATGACAAGTGAACGCTGATCTTGGTTCTCACAGCTGGCTACCTTATCTGAGGAGAAGGATAGATAAGTGGACATCTTGTTAATGAGAAAAACAAGGTGTGGTGTATGTAAAAGACTGAGTTGTTCTTGCCTATTTATGCTAATGTGTAGGGGTGTGCTCTATGCTCAGGACTGTATAATGAGAACCAAAACAATCAATAAACGTCTTTGGCAAAATTCACATTGAATCACCTGAAGTCCATGTGGCATGTCTCTAATCACACTGATCTGTGTGAGCTTTGACCACGCTTCGTCAGCAGCAACAGGTAGCTGCTACAAGCATCCTCTGTGCACTTTCGTGTCTTTCCTTTTCTCTACTATCTACTTTGTTTCCCCAGTCTTTGCTGCACTCAACATCCAAAATAACCAATGCCGAGTGAATTGCCATTGTCCTCTATTGTTTGAGTTTTTTTGACTTAAAGCTATTAGAATGCCAGTGGGATCTGATGACTTGGAAGGGATGATTTCTGGTTCTTTTCACACATGGAGATGGTGGCAGCACTCTATCTTCACTCATCTATTGTTCTTTGCTGCACTTCCGCACATCCTAGTAAAGCAAGATCCATGTTGAAACACTTCTAAATTTCCTTTACAGCAGGAATTCAAAGGTCTTGACTGGATGAGATCAAGTGCAGGAGCAACATGAACAAAGGAACAAAAATAACAAGGGAGTGACAGGAGAAGAAGAGAGTGAAAGGTTGTAAACTTTCATCTTATAAGACATTGCTGGGTTTTGTTTTGGTTTGGGTTTTGTGGGGTTTAGGTTTTGTGGGTTTGGGTAGGGTTTTTTTATGATGTCACATTGTGTGTGTAGAAATATTTTCACTGAATGGATTGAGGAATTTAGAGATAACCCTTGTTAGCTAGTGGCATGCTTAGAATGTTAAGTGCCAAGAAACTGTTAAAAATCAAACTGAGGGTGAAGAGAAATAGGAGTAAACTGTTGTGCTTCTAATATTTAGCTGAAAAAAAAATGTCGGAGTCCAGACAATAAATAGTGAATCCAGTCAATGGCAGAGGTGATACACTTGGTCCATTATGATGATACTAGGTCTGGAGCTTTGAAGCAGGTACGCACTGACTTGAGTCAGGAACTTACACACACAAGCACATATACATACACTGTTTCAAAATTTACCAGACCAGCTCAGAAGGTTTGAAAGTAAGATGAAGCCGTATTTAAAGCAAGGCAAAATTTACAACCGTAAGTATATATATACACAATATTTACAGTACTTGCAAGTATTTACAATTAAATGCAAATTAGAAATAGCACAGAAATCCAAACTCCCTCTCAGACAAAGAAACTGCCCAGCAGGGCTCAAAGCTATCTCCTTTTTCTCCCTCTCTACCTCCCTTCCCAGCCAGAAACCAAAACAAGCAAGTCAACAAAGCTTATGTGTTAGTTTTTGGTGGAGAGATTAGAGCAAAGATATTAAACCATATCAAAGGTAAATGCCAAGAGAAAGTGAGGGAAGTTTATTTACATTTTAGCTTCATATCCCTTTCAGCAAGCCAAGGAATGACACAGACATCATAATTATTTTCTTTTCACAACCTATGATCTAATTTCTCTTATTAAAAGATTCCAATTAGCCTCAAACCAATACATTCACCAGCAGATACAAGGCATAGAAGTTTGGCCCTGTGGAACCATGACCCAAATTAAAAGCATCAGGTTTTACCAAGATCCAGGCAGTGAGAAACACTCAGGATGGAGAAAACACCTCTGAAATCCTAGTTTCCCCTGGAATTTCCGTTCTTTTTCAGTCTGCAAAACCTGAATAAGCAGCTGTACTTGAGGAGAGGCAATTCTACAGCCTTTGGTGAAAAATTGCACTCTTCTTTTACGGAATAGCAGAAAATGGTAGTGTGGCTCTTCAGTTGGTACGTAATAGCTTAGGAGTTGGTCCACTCACTCATGAAGTGAAAAACTATGGCTCAATGCCTCATCAGCTTAAAGGGCTGTGAGGCTGTTATCTGTCACAAACAAGGAAAGTCCTCCACTACAAACCTGCAGACTCGTTTAGAGAGAGGCAATTTCCACTTATTGGTTGGGAGAATGCACTCCATGCAACAAAGAAATTCAGCTTCACAATGACAGAGGAAAAAAAAGAGGTAGAGAAAAATAAAAGAAAAAACAAACAAAAAAAATCAAAGCATGAAAAGGAGCTTCACTGTTATATATTTGTTAGGGTATTTATTTAGCAAGTAAGTACCTTTTCTTCTCATCCCACTTTCATAGAGACATCTGTATTTTTTGCTTCATATAAAATCCTGTGAGAGCTTCATTGTGGCTATAATGGTGTATTTCATCTGTGCTTTCTGCTTTAAATTGGATCAAGAAGTGGGCCATATGATGAATAAATTATCATATGCTTCTCTCATAATTTTCTTGTTTCACCAGAGGTAGAAAAATCAAACTGTTTGTGCATTTCTCTATGTCAGTCTTTTACATACCACATATCACTACATTGAGCAAAACATTTTCCATACAGATCATAGAATCATAGGTTCTCTGCTCCACTCTTGTGAAAGACTACCAGGAATACCGTGTCCAGCTCTGGAGTTGTCAGCACAGGAAAGACAAGGACCTATTGGAGGGGGTCCAGAGGAAAGCCACAATAATGACTGCAGCAATGGAGCTCCTCTTATAGAAGGAAAAATTGAGAAAGTTGGGGTTGTTCAGCCTGGAGAAGTCGCCACAAAGACCTTATTGTGGCCTTTTGGTACTTAGAGGGGCTGATAAGAAACATGAGGACAATCTTTTAATCAGTGTCTGTTTTGACAGGACCAAGGGTGATGATTTTAAACTAAAAGAGGAGGGATTTAAACTAGATAGAAGGAAGAAATTTGTCATAATGGGGGTGGTGAGATACTGAATAGGTTGCCCAGAGAAGTTTCCCATTCCCATATTTCAATGGAGAGGAGACAAAGCTCTTAATAAACGATTTCTGTTTTAGCAAGTTCTAGGTGTACAAAGGTGATTAAAACACATTATAACTGATCCACAATGAACTGTATAAAATATTCATTTCCTGACACAAACAACCCAGTTAAGAGGTATGAACAAGCAAAAAACCTCTCCTACAAAACATTTGTGGAGTACAACTGGTTCTAGCAACATCATCTTTCACGGGTTTTCAGAAATGGTTTGTGCTAGAAAGGAAGTGAGAAGACATAATTAAACAGTTAGGAAAAATGTGAGACCAAATGATACACACAAAGTTGCTGCTGACTTATGCCTTATTTCCCCCCAAAAAAATGAAAAAAAAATGAAACCACTATATGGTATCAAATATTTTTTAAATTATGAGATATACCTTTTACAGAATAATTTCAGATGGCCAAATATTGTGTGTGAAGAAAGGTGACCCAGCATCTGTATAGACAAGATAGAAAAGTCTAAGTACATCTATGCAATAAAGAACACTTCTCTATTTACAACTGAGCTATTAATAAAATGTATATTTCTAGTTATAAATACAAAAAATATTTAAAAGTTTTATAGGTCATTATTAATAAATATCCCTGGGAAGGCTGTCAAAAATATTTATTCCTAAACAAACTACAAACAGCTATAGTCAGAAAGGGAGTGAAGTGATACACATGCTAGGATAGTAATACTACCTAGTACATCATGATCAAAAAGATGAAAGACTAAAGAATTTTAAGAGTAAGTTGATCTTTAAATTGCAGAATTTATGATGTTCAACTTCTTTCCTTCATGTGTTACATGTATTAAGTGCAGCAGTTAATCTCTTCTTCCTGGAACACTTTCAACACTGAATTACTCTGCATCTTCCATGACCTCATAATACAACTACTCTTCTTGAGCAGGTTCTGCAACAATTTCGTATATTCCCCTGCAGTTCTTCTTCCCTCTTTATCATGAACTGGCTAAGAAGGGGATGAATGGCCTGAGTATAATCAAGCTGATTGGCCAGCAACAACGTTAAACAGAAAGTACAGGTATCAAATTAATATTGTTTTCTTCTTAATTGTGCAAAGAAGGGCTTTCTCTAACACAACTGAGTTTGTAGAAAGCAAGCAACTTTGTGACTTCAGTCACTACCAGATTTTGTCTAAACTGAGCAAGAAATTAAAGTGGTTTTGAGGATGAGAAATGCAGACAGATAAAACCAGCAAGATGCCTATACAAATAGAACTTCTGGGAGGAAAACTCAAAGTCTTTAATATACTCTATTAAAGGAGTCTATGGAACTGTAGATAAATCTATATGTTTTTATTGGGGAGGGAAAACTAATTATTGTGAGATTATATTTTCCAAAATTAATATTGTTTATTAATTTTTGTATTCAGGACTCTCCCCACCCCTGACCACTAATTTTAATAATATTTTGGTTGTTACACGGTCATAGAAACATTCTATGGATAATATCTACATCTAACATAACCATCAAAATACATAAACGTTAATTGAACTGAAAGAGACTATTTCCACAGTCAAATGCCGCTTGTGGCCAATATGCCGCTTGCCCAGCAGATGGGCTCAAGCTCTTTCTGCTCTATGGCTAAAGGCAGTAGGGAATTACAGAAAAGAATTTAAGCATTTACTCACAAATTGTTATTACTATTACCCTCGCAGGGGCTAGCCACAGTCCAGACAGTCCCCAAATGTATCAGGGGACTCTGTCCCATTGGAGAGGCTTGAATCTTCCTGGCTTCTGGGGAAAGGATGCAGACAACCTCTGACCTTGTCTCCTGGCTTCTTATGAACAATCTGTGTATATGTCCAGGAATTCTAAGCAGGACCTTCAGGTGCAGAAGGCAGGATGTTGTGCAGTCTCAGCACAATGTCACGCTGGCCACGCAGGCCAATCGCGTGCAGACATCCGGGGTCTGCTCCTGGTAACTCGCAGCAGTGGGGTTTACCAGGCAAGCAATAAGGCAGTGTGCAATAGCAGCATGGCTGGGCACAGCAGAGAAAGCATAGCAAAGAACAGGGGAGCAAAGCAGTAAAGCAAAAGTATGTTATTTACATACATACATAAAAGGAGATGCGTATCTCCTTTTATCAATGTGGGCAGAGATTAATTGCCCTTTGGACATAGAATAGCCAATCAGGATGGCAGTTAGCCAAACTATACCATATTAGGCAAAGCCATAGGCTTGCTTTTCACTAATTTGGGAAAAGCACAGGCCTTGCGCTAGGCAAGCACAAGCTAAGTGTGTGTACCTTACACCACAGGACCCTGGGCAGGCCAGACAGGCCAGTGGCTCCAGGTCCTTTTGTGTCTGTTTCCGTGCTTGCCTCTCTGGTGGAGCAGAAAAACATGCCTAGGCAAGGCAGGACATGTATAAGCCTATTTTGGGCCTATCAGGCCTACCACAACAGTTTTATAGCTGTAGACTAGAACAATTGATGAGTCTGTTGCTTTGTCTCTCCCAGTCTTTGTGATCCAGTCAAAATCTAAATTAACTAATCAGTATTTTGTCTGACAGAGTTCTTTCACTGTGAAGGTGATGGAACACTGGAACACACTGCCCAGAGGGGTTGTGGAATCCCCCTCTCTGGAAATATTCAGGATCCACATGGATATATTTCTGGGTGATCTGGTACAGGTGATCCTGCTCTGGAAGGAATGTATGATTAGATGATCTTTCAACGTCCCTTCCAGCCCCTATATTCTGTGATTCTGTGATTCCTTAGAAAACTTCTTATCTGTTCTTTAAATCAACACAAAACTCAGTGCAGAACTCAACGGGTACGAATCTAAAGAAGGCAAATCTGAAATGTCTACATTAATAACTGCCCATCAAAACCACCGAATACATCACTCTGTAGAAAAGATCAGCAGTATCACATTTACTTTCATGCATGAGAGAACCTGATCACTCTAATCACAGAATCATAGAATGGTTTAGGTTGGAAGGGACCTCAAGGATCATCCAGTTCCAACCCCCTGCCATAGGCAAGGACACTTCCCAATCTAACATTGGTGGTGCTCATCTAACGTAGCCTTGAACACCTGCAGAGAGGGAGCATCCACAACCTCCCTGGGCAACCTGTTTAAGTGTTTCACAACCCTCACTGTGAAGAACTTCCTAACATCTAGTTTAAATCTCCTCTCTTCTACTTTCAACCCATTGCTCCTTGTCCTGTCATTACAAGACCTTGTAAATAGTCCCTCCTCAGCATTCCTGTACACCCCCTTCAGGTACTGAAAGTCCACTACAAGGCCTCCTCGAAGCCTTCACTTCTCCAAGCTGGAGCACCCCAACTCTCATAGCCTGTCCCTGTAGGAGAGGAGCTCTAAATCCTCTGATCATCTTTATGGCCTTCCTCTGGACTCCCTCCAACAGTTCCATGTCCTTCTTGTTTTGGGGGGCTCCAAAACTGTACACAGTACTCCAGGCGGTGTCTGATGAGAGCAGAGTAAAGGGGGAGAATCCCCCCCCTTACCCTGCTGGCCACGCTGCTCTTGCTACAGGCCAGCACACGGTTGCTGTCTGGGCTGCATGTGCACTCTGATGACTTATGCTGAGCTTTTCACCAACCTAGACTCCCAGGTCCTTTTCCTCAGGGCTGCTCTCCAGCCTTTAGCCACCCAGCCTATCAATTATAGCAAGGAATACAGAGCTGTCTGTGCAGGAATCGTTGTGATCAAGATAAGGAGAAAATGCATATATACAGATATAGATATATTGTGTGCATGTGTATACAAGGCTATTGAGCAAAATTACTGGTTTTTCTTCTTCAGAAATTTGCATTTTGCTGAGCATCTAGTCAAGCTATGGATGATAATGAACCCCAGCAATTTATTGTTGAAATTTTTAACTGAAAGTTTGCAACATTTTTACCTCAATACTTGATATTTTGCCTGTGTCACAGAGGGGAATTCTGCCCTTATCGCCCGTTAGTGGCGAAGGGGAGAAATCAATCGGTGCAAGATAATTTATATAAAAATATATGTTTATTAAACTCAATATTCTTAACTCTCAACACCCCCCAAACACTAT
>WAAF01003079.1:2500-15267 GCA_013400475.1 Tricholaema leucomelas
GTTGTAGACTGAGCAGTAACTTTTACAGCCTCTGTCCAGTGCAGTTCCCAAGAGCACTCTGGTACATGAAAGACTTAATTAACCATGCTATCTCCAGAAGTAAATCCATCTATAGTATGATTGTTACAGAAATTAAGACCTCCTTAGCAGGAGGAGAACACCATCCATATGATTCCACTTACATCCAGCATTTGGTCCTTGCTCTGTACCACAGTCTGCTGCCAGGAATTTCCTGCAAGCACACAGACCTTGCTGATTTCCATCCGCACATCATCATTTTGCCGGTGTAAACCATCCTCCCTGGACTTGTGTAATTCTCTTGCTGCTTGTTGATGCATGCTATTTTTTAAGACATTAAATCATGACCTTGGCCTCAAAGATACTTAAACTGGGATTTGATAATGAAATCAACAGCACTTCCCACTCCCTGTATCCCCCCAAAAGAGGAAGAGAAGTGCGTGTGTGCTATTTAATGGATTTAATGTGAGCCTATTTAATTAGGAAGATCTTATTTTAGTTTGGGTTTGCAGAAGAATCATGGATATCACCAGATGTCCCTGAAACTGATGCAGAGCGTCGGCTCTTCACCTTAAGCAAACAGGGGAGATACTTTTTGTTCATTTTGCAAGTTGATGTAAGGTAAAGAGGAGACAGAGTGGCATAAATAAATGCATCGTGAAGACACGTGAAATGAGTTTTGACTATTCTTTTCATGTCAGAACTCTAGTGCTGAGCTAAACCCCCTCTTAAGGCTCTTACCTGCCTTCTAGTGACCTGATTCATCTCTGTTATCATCAGTACAATCTGGACTCTTGAAAGCAGTTTGGTGTTTAAGAGTTTCTGTAAGAGCTGTTCTTCAGAAAGCCCAGTGTTTGTGAGCAGCTGTGCTAAAATCAGGAGCTCTTCTGTGGCACAGCAGGGGCCACGGCCTTGGCTCTGGAAGGGGCCATTGCCAAGTGAGAGCTGATTTTTTGACCCTTCCAGTTACACTGCCATTAAGTGGCCTTTAGAGTGAAAAGGGAATTTGAGTGCAAAGTTGTCAGTTTTCAAACCGCAGGCTTTGGGGAGCGGAAAATGCTATCAGCCCGTGCTGTGCGTGGGGAAATGCTAACTGTGAAGCTTGAGAGGTTCTGCCCCCAGATTGCCTTTGTATGGTGTCAGGCTGCCGTGCATGGCTAGGGAAGCAGCAGGCAGCAAAGATGCAGGCTCTTGGCTCATTTGCTTTATTCTCCAACCCAGAGGTGGAAAGTGCCTGGTGCGGTGTTTATGGAGTACACTGAGGGTGCAGGGTCAGCACTCGTAACTCCGCTGCATTTCTCTGCCTCGGTGTGAGAGGGCTTCGTTCTTCTTGGGGCATCTTCAGCCAAGGGGTGGCAAATTTAAAGTGTTACTTTGGGGTCTTTGGAGAAGTAGTCGAAAACTTAAGGTGTTCTTTCAGGACCTCTGGGGACGTGGCAAATCTAAGGTGTTCTTTTGGGGTCTTTGGAGAAGTAGCCGAAAACTTAAGGTGTTCTTTCAGGACCTCTGGGGACGTGGCAAATCTAAGGTGTTCTTTTGGGGTCTTTGGAGAAGTAGCCGAAAACTTAAGGTGTTCTTTCAGGACCTCTGGGGACGTGGCAAATCTAAGGTGTTCTTTTGGGGTCTTTGGAGAAGTAGCCGAAAACTTAAGGTGTTCTTTCAGGACCTCTGGGGACGTGGCAAATCTAAGGTGTTCTTTTGGGGTCTTTGGAGAAGTAGCCGAAAACTTAAGGTGTTCTTTCAGGACCTCTGGGGACGTGGCAAATCTAAGGTGTTCTTTTGGGGTCTTTGGAGAAGTAGCCGAAAACTTAAGGTGTTCTTTCAGGACCTCTGGGGACGTGGCAAATCTAAGGTGTTCTTTTGGGGTCTTTGGAGAAGTAGCCGAAAACTTAAGGTGTTCTTTCAGGACCTCTGGGGACGTGGCAAATCTAAGGTGTTCTTTTGGGGTCTTTGGAGAAGTGGCAGATTTAAAGGTGTTCTTTTGGGGTCTTTGGAGAAGTGGCAAATTTAAAGGTGTTCTTTCAGGACTCTTGGGGAAGTGGTGGCAAAATTAAAGTATTACTTTGGGATCCTTGGAGAAGTGGTGGCAAATTTAAGGTGTTACTTTGGTGTCTTTGGAGAAGTGGTGGCAAATTTAAAGGTGTTCTTTTGGAATCTTTGGAGAAGTGGTGGCAAATTTAAGGTGTTCTTTTGGGATCTGTGGAGAAGTGGTGGGAAATTTAAAGTGTTACTTTGAGATCTTTGGAGAAGTGGCAAATTTAAGGTGTTCTTTTAGGATCTTTGGAGAAGTGATGGCAAATTTAAGGTGTTTTTTTTGGATCTTTGGGGAAGTGGTGGAAAACTTAAGGTATTCTTTCAGGACCTTTGGGGAAGTNTGGCAAAATTAGTGTTACTTTGGGATCCTTGGAGAAGTGGTGGCAAATTTAAGGTGTTCTTTTAGGATCTTTGGAGAAGTGATGGCAAATTTAAGGTGTTTTTTTTGGATCTTTGGGGAAGTGGTGGAAAACTTAAGGTATTCTTTCAGGACCTTTGGGGAAGTGGCAAATTTAAAGGTATCCTTTTGGGATCTTTGGAGAAGTGGTGGCAAATTTAAAGTGTTACTTTGACATCTTCAGAGAAGTGGCATATTTAAGGTGTTCTTTTAGGATCTTTGGAGAAATAATGGCAAATTTAAGGTGTTCTTTTGGGGTTTTTGGAGAATTGGCAAACCCAAAGGTGTTCTTTCAGGACATTTGGGGAAGTGGTGGCAAAATTAAAGTGTTACTTTGGGAGCCTTGGAGAAGTGGTGGCAAATTTAAGGTGGTTTTTTTGGGATCTGTGGAGAAGTGGTGGCAAATTTAAAGTGTTACTTTGGGATCGTTGGAGAAATGACAAATTTAAAAGTGTTCTTTTGGGATCTGTGGAGAAGTGGTGGCAAATTTAAAGTGTTACTTTGGTGTCTGTGGAGAAGTGGTGGCAAATTTCAGGTGTTCTTTTGGAATCTTTGGAGAAGTGATGGCAAATTCAAGGTGTTCTTTTAGGATCTTTGGAGAAGTGGTGGCAAATTTAAAGTGTTACTTTGGGATCTTTGAAGAAGTGGCATATTCAAGGTGTTTTTTTTGGATCTTTGGGGATGTGGTGGCAAACTTAAGGTGTTTTTTCAGGACCTTTGGGGAAGTGGTGGCAAATTTAAAGTGTTACTTTGGGCTCTTTGGAGAAATGACCAATTTAAAAGGGTTCTTTTGGGATCTGTGGAGAAGTGGTGGCAAATTTCAGGTGTTCTTTTGGAATCTTTGGAGAAGTGATGGCATATTTAAGGTGGTTTTTTTTTGGGATCTTTGGAGAAGTGGCAAATTTAAAAGTGTTCTGTTGGGATCTGTGGAGAAGTGGTGGCAAATTTCAGGTGTTCTTTTGGAATCTTTGGAGAAGTGATGGCATATTTAAGGTGGTTTTTTTTTGGGATCTTTGGAGAAGTGGTGGTGTATTTAAGGTGTTTTTTCAGGACCTTTGGAGAAGTGGTGGCAAATTTAAAGTGTTCTCCAGAAAGGAAGGAAACCTGATGAGACCTTGAGCTCTGTGGTGAAAGGTTGGACTTGATGATCTGTGAGGTCTCTTCCAACCCTGATGATACTGTGTGATACTGTGAGATTTAATCCAGGAGGNATCTTTGGTGAAGTGGTGGCAAATTTTAAGGTGTTCTTTTGGGATCTTTGGGGAAGTGGAAAATTTAAAAGTGTTCTTTTGGGATCGTTGGGGAAGTGGAAAATTTAAAAGTGTTCTGTTGGGATCTGTGGAGAAGTGGTGGCAAATTGTAAGGTGTTCTTTTGGGGTCTTTGGAGAAGTGGCGGCAAATTTAAAGGTATCCTTTTGGGATCTTTGGAGCACTGACAAATTTCACAGTGTTCTTTTGGTATCTGTGGAGAAGTGGTGGCAAATTGTAAGGTGTTCTTTTGGGGTCTTTGGAGAAGTGGCGGCAAATTTAAAGGTATCCTTTTGGGATCTTTGGAGCACTGACAAATTTCACAGTGTTCTTTTGGTATCTGTGGAGAAGTGGTGGCAAATTGTAAGGTGTTCTTTTGGGGTCTTTGGAGAAGTGGCGGCAAATTTAAAGGTATCCTTTTGGGATCTTTGGAGCACTGACAAATTTCACAGTGTTCTTTTGGTATCTGTGGAGAAGTGGTGGCAAATTTAAGGTGTTTTTTTGGATCCTTGGAGAAGTGGTGGCAAATTTAAGGTGTTTTTTTGGGATCTTTGGAGAAGTGGCAGCAAATTTAAAGGTGTTCTTTTGGGGTCTTTGGAGAAGTGGTGGCAAACTTAAGGTGTTCTTTCAGGACCTTTGGGGAAGTGATGGCAAATTTAGAGTGTTCTCCAGAAAGGAAGGAAGCCTGATGAGACCTTGAGCTCTGTGGTGAAAGGTTGGACTTGATGATCTGTGAGGTCTCTTCCAACCCTGATGATACTGTGTGATACTGTGAGATTTAATCCAGGAGGTTGCTTGTTTGCTGCTTCAGCTCCTCTTTTCCAAGGTGTTCCCAGGAAGGTTAGGTCACATTTACAAGCTGATGGAGGAGGTAAACTTTGAGTTTTGTACACCTTGCTGCAGCTGCTTTCCTGTTGCTGTAGCTCCCATAGATTTCCCCATTGGTTATTCAAGCTCTCAGACTGTTGATTTATGTGATGAATGTGCCATGTTTGGAGCTGAATTTTCCCATATGTATTGGGCACAGAAGAAGGTAAAAACATCACTGAATCACTGGGTTTTCCTTTTCATGGCTATAGGTTTAGAATACGAGGTTGATTCCACTCTGGAGCTCAAAAAGAGCCAGATATCATCCATCCCCACTGCACCCAGCTAGGGCCCTTGTCTCTGCCATGCTCTGCCCACCCCAGGCAGGAAGAGACCATTTCTGAACAGGACATCCCTGGCAGTGGATTTTGTTGACCCCTTCATACAGCCAAAGTGATGTGGTGTGATGTGAGACAGAACTGAGCACTGATCCTACTCACTCCCTGTTTTCAGGAGTTTTTCTCCCACTCCCTTCCTGCACATTCTTTCCACCAGTCTTGTTGGCAGGATCTTATCATCCAACCTCTTGTGACACACAAGGAGCAGGCAGGGTGGCACATTTGCTCTGGCGGCTTCCTCTCACATTGCACTAAACTGATCAGGAAAGGGCTTCCTATTTCTGCAGATGCTTTTCTGTGCTGTCTCTGTCACCTGCCTCCCTCAGCCCATCGCACCACACAGCTTAGTTTGGGAGGGAGAGAAGGAACCACTGAGGCAAGGGAGCTGGAAAGGAAGCTGAGGTGCTACAGTTCACTAGGTGGGCCTGAATCAGTCTGGACTACCTTGGGCTGAGTGAGAGGACACCGATAGTTTTTTCCTGTCTGTTTCTGTCTCTGCTTTGCCCTGCAGGTCTGAGCACTTGGTGCTGCCATTTTTCCATAGGAAAATGGAGTTTACAGTGCTTCCACCTCTGCAAAAGCATGCTGAGGCCACCAGAGGAAAGCACGATGCACAAGGTTAGTGTTTACTCTAACAGCAAGAGACCTATCCCGGAGGCACTCAAAACATAAAGAAGAGGCTAGATAGAGCAGCGGAATGCAAACACCTTGGCTTTGAAGGCTAAGGCCATCTTGTTCAGTCTAGATCAAACACCAGCTTCCAGGCATGGGCACCAGCCCAAGAGTACACAAAGTGCATGCACAGTTCAGTGAGTGTCCCTGGGCTGCAGCAGGCTACTGACAAAGGGGGAATTAAACAGCAGAGTGCAGGGACAGAGTTATGTTTCCTTAGAAATCATTAAACCCAAAGGCAAGTTGTTTTGTAAAGGAAACACCCTGTGTAAAGTGCAAGAGATGAGAAATGACAGGGAATTGGCTCCCAACCATACTAGGAGCTTAGAAAAATCAGCTTCGTGCGTTTTCCTAGCATGTAATTTGTTTGTACATTATGTACAACTTGAGGTAAAATGCACTGAGACTCTATCCCACAGCTCATGAGGTAGGCAGCATGGCTGTAGAATGGCAATTTATTACTTCTATCTCGCTCCTGTAGAGCTGGTTCCTCTCAGGGGCAGTCAGTGTCTGTGTAAGAAAGAAGTGTAGCAAGACCTAATGGCCATGGCGACTCAGAACCCAACAGCTTCTGCAGGGCCGCAGCTAGCTGAGAAATAGAGGTCCTGAAGAGCACAAGCATTCCAGCTGCACCATGAAGATGCTTTTTCCCCTTCTCTTGACCCTGATAAGAAGCCCAGGTCTTCCAAAGCAGCACCCTCCCCCATTCCCAAGTAGGCAACAAGATGAGGAGCTGTGTTGGGCTGCTGAGTCCTGCTCTGTGATGCTGTCATGGCAGTGGCTAAATCCCACTTTTGTAGGACACTTGGAAGAAAAATCTGCTTGCATCTTTTCATCTTCATATCTTACAAACACCAAATGGATGTTTTGAGTCTTTTTTTTTGTCTGGATGAGAGAAAACCACAAGAAAGTCTAACATGAAAGCTTCTCTGGACGCCCCCTCTGT
This sequence comes from Tricholaema leucomelas, assembly GCA_013400475.1. Classification (NCBI taxonomy): domain Eukaryota; kingdom Metazoa; phylum Chordata; class Aves; order Piciformes; family Lybiidae; genus Tricholaema lacrymosa; species Tricholaema leucomelas. The sequence goes on from WAAF01003079.1 coordinate 9,021, forward strand.
GTGCACGTATGTCCAGACTTGCACACTGAGACAATGCTGCTTACCCTAACGGTCTGCCACCCATCTGAGCTCTTCACTGCAGTTTGCACAGCTCTGCTCTCAATACCCAAAGCAGCCCTTTATGGCCACTTCTAAAGCCATTTGCATTTGGCCTTTTAGCAGTCATTCCAAACTTCTTCCCTTGTTTTTGTTTTGAAGCTACTGCAAAAAGCCTTCCTCGCAGCCTGCCATGGGTTGCGGTTGCCGGGCTTTGTTTATTCATGCCAGTTAAAGCGGCTGAGCGGAGGTCTCCTGCACTTCTGCAAGCAATCTTAATCCCTTCGAATGAATAACAAGAAGGAAAAGATGGGTTGACAGAGGCAGTTAGCAGAGATCATACTTACACATGTTTGTTTTCAGTAATTAGTCACAGTGTTAATAGAAACATCCACTTGAAGCAAAGACTGCTGATTTGCACAAACAGAGGGCCATATGCTCTGGTGGGTGTGGAAGAGGGTTGATAGAGCTAAAAAACTTTTCAGGAATTTTAAGATGTGCAAACTTGCCATTCTATCAATTTAGTTATCCCAGTTTCATTATTTTCGTGCCAGCTGGGCTTTTTTTGCAGTGCTTTGGGCTGGAGAATAAAATTGCTGTCTACAACTACCTGAAGGGTGGTTGTAGCCAGGTGGGGGTTGGTCTCTTCTGCCAGGCAACCAACAACAGGACAAGGGGACACAGTCTCAAGTTGTGCCAGGGGAAGTATAGGCTGGATGTTAGGAGGAAGTTTTTCACAGAGAGAGTGATTGGCATTGGAATGGGCTGCCCAGGGTGGTGGTGGAGTCACCGTCCCTGGGGGTGTTCAGGAAAAGCCTGGATGAGGCACTTAGTGCCATGGTCTGGTTGACTGGATAGGGCTGGGTGCTAGGTTGGACTGGATGATCTTGGAGGTCTCTTCCAACCTGATTGATTCTATTCTATCACAGGGTTCCATGTTCACTTTTTCTCTCTTTCTCTCTCTCTCATACACACAGAGAATGACAGAGGTTTTGAGTGGCTGTCTGTTGCTTAAGGGCTTGCATATGGACAGCAGATGACAATGAACTAGGCTGTAGGTGTTCTGACAATGTAATGTGGAACAGAATCATAGAATCAGTCAGGGTTGGAAGGGACCACAAGGATCATCTAGTTCCAGCCCCCCTGCCATGCCCCCTGCCGTCTACCCTAGATCAGGCTGGCCACAGCCTCATCTAGCCTGGCCTTAAACACCTCCAGGGATGGGACCTCAACCACCTCCCTGGGCAACCCATTCCAGGCTCTCACCACTCTCCTGCTCAACAACTTCCTCCTCACATCCGGTTTCAACCTACCTATCTCCAGCTTTGCTCCATTCCCCCCAGTCCTGTCACTCCCTGAGAGCCTAAAAAAATCCCTCCCCAGCCTTTTTGTAGGCCCCTTTCAGATACTGAAAGGCCACAAGAAGGTCACCTGGGAGCCTCCTCTTCTCCAGACTGAACAGCCACTGAGCCACTGAAGCTACTGAGGAAGGGATGTGGTGTTAGCAGCAGTGAGAGCCCTAGACAGAGAGGCAGACTTGGTCGGAAACTCATCAAAGCCAGCTGCTGTTGACTCCCTTTTCATCCCAGCATAGTGGCCTCCCAGCAGTTTGGCTTTGAGTCACTGTGGTCATTCATGGTCAAATTCATCCTTTTTGGCACAGGCACTGAAAAATCAAATAAATACATTAAAATATATATATATATATATATCTTCTACAAATGACAGATTTACATACCAGGAGTAAAAAAACAACAGCACACAACCGAAACAACAACCAACCCCAAAAAAAAACAAACCCTCCCCCAACCCCAACCCACAGAAAAATCTGATTTGAAGAACACAATTACAATATTTTAGCCTCATTTCACTTAACCATTTTATTGACCGAAAAAGGAGCTACCTCAAGCCTACAGATCTAAAGTGCTAACAAATTAAAACCATCCCTGAAGGAGAGAGACCACTAATCTGAAGCAAGCCTCCCAGAAGAATTGCTGAAGATCTATAAATGCCATATGCTGAATAAACAGTATTTCTTTTAAGGTACAAGCAATTTCCATACCCCACCTCACCCCTCCTTACCCCAAATGATTGACCAAACACAGTCAGAAAGGGAAGGAAAAGAAAAGACAAAGGACACCACGTAAGAAAAAGAAGAACACTACACCAGCACAAAATACCAGCCAATGTGCATATGGGAACACTTATTTGATCATCTAAACATGCTTATTTTGTACAGTGGATGTCCAAAAGTGATTGCATTTGCACTGATTCACTTAGAGTAAGAGTGAAGTTGGCCCAAAATCCATATTTCATAAACAGAGGTAATAAATTAAAGAAGCTGAGGCTCTTCTTGCTGCCAAAGCAGATTTGAAATGAGAGCCAAAAGCAGAGCACGACTAAGAAGTTTTGGAGAGAAAAAGAGAGAAAGAAAATGTTGTTGTTTTGTAAATATCATTACTCTTTGAAATGCAGAGAAAAGGCAGCAAGTGAAGACTCTGCAGGACTCTGGAGCCTTTGGCAGTTTTTCTTCCTACTAGGCACAGGGAGTGATGGTGCCTTTCTCCTAATGAGGACACCTGCCCCCCTCACTCCTGCTCACCTGTACCTGTACCCAGGTACCCAAGTATGCTCCTGTGCCCAGGAGATGAAGTCCTGCACCCTTGTGACATGTCTGCAGGGTCACATGCTGGGTACACCAGCTACAGTAGTTGCTGTCTACAACTGCCTGAAGGGAGGCTGTAGCCAGGTGGGGGTTGGTCTCTTCTGGCAGGCAACCAGCAACAGAACAAGGGGACACAGTCTCAAGTTGTGCTGATGGAGGTCTAGGCTGGATGTTAGGAGGAAGTTCTTGCCAGAGAGAGTGATTGGCATTGGAATGGGCTGCCCAGGGAGGTGGTGGAGTCACCGTCCCTGGAGGTGTTCAAGCAAAGCCTGGATGAGGCACTTAGTGCCATGGTCTGGTTGATTGGACAGGGCTGGGTGCTAGGTTGGACTGGATGACTTTGGAGGTCTCTTCCAACCTGATTGATTCTATGACTCTATGATACTTCCACTTGATACCTTTAAATAACACTGCAATGAAAGAAACACATGCACTTACGTTAGGAAAGACAGAAATGTAACCTGACAATACATGTGTGCTTTGATACAAGCCAGAGAATATATAGCATGTTCTCAGTGACCACTCAACACCCGGAGAAAAAACACCTTCATTACAGCTTTGGGAGCAGATGGTCAGTCCCAGGGGACACCAAGGGAGAAAATCACCAACTCTTTCAGGAGAATCCTTCTCTACATGAACCTGACTTGATAGTTTCATGTGACTATCCAGGGAAGCCCTCCTGAAAACCTCAAGGCTGCTCCAGAAACAAAGCCCTGACAGTGTCAGATTTACCTTGGCATTTGCATTGATGCAGTTTCCTATTCTCGCCTCTCTGTGAAAGCTGACCCCAGATTATCATGTGCTGAAACCCCATATGTGTCACTCAGAGTATTATTCAGGTGTGCAGCATACCCTAATTTAAGCTGAGATATTAGCTGGGCTACCTCTGCTTACACAAGTTTGTCTTCATGATGGCCATGTGTGCTGTGGAAGGCAGCAGGATTCTTTCTAGCAGCTGACTTCCAGTTTTCATGGACTCTTAGATTCACGGAGTGCTTTACATTGAAAGGAGCCTTAAAGGTCATTTAGTTCCAAATCCTCTTCCATGGGCAGGGACAGCTTCAACTAGACCAGGTTGCTCGAGGCCAACTTGGCCTTGAATACCTCCAGGGAGGGGGCATCCATGAACTCCCTGAGTGACTTGTTCCAGTGTCTCCCCACCCTCACTGTGAAGAATTTCTTCCTAATCTCCAATCTGAGTCTCCCATCTTTAAGCTTCAGTCTATTCCCTCTCATCCTATCACTACAAGCCCTTGTAAAAAGTTCCTTCCTGGCTTTCTTGTAGGCTTCTTCAGGTCCTGGAAGGCTGCTCTAAGGTCTACCTGGAGCCCCAGTGGTGGTTGAAGATGGTAAGCAAGCTCCTGCACTACAAACTAGTGATGAGGTGGTGTCACAATGCTGCAGATATGTTTTAGACAAGCTTGTGAGTCGGTGGGATGAGTTGCCACGAGCAAGGAGCTGTTAGGTGCAGCAGGAGTGGAGGAGTAGACTCCAGAGGGCTCGCAGATGGAGCCAGGCTAGAGGACAGCTGTTAGCAGGCATGGGCACCACTCATGCCTTGAAACCAGGGTACAGACCTCACCAGAGGAGCAAATCATTCTTGGATGACATCCACTTGGAAAGTTCTCAGTAGAAGGCAGAGATTTCCTCTCAGTGGACTGCTTGAGAAGAATTTTATCCCTTTTCTTTCCAGTAGTTTTCCCTTTCACTAGTCCCCAGTCTGTTTTGCCTGATGCAAGCCATGTGCCTGGAGAGCTGTGCTGCAGCAGAGACAGTCTGGGAACCATGTCTGTGGCCATCGTTAATATTTGTCACTCTTCAGGACATAAACTTCCCAAGGAGTCTTGCTTTTCTTGTCAGTATGCAAACTGAAGATTCCAGGAGCTCCTCTCTAGGAGCTGCTGTGGCCTCATTTCCTGAGTAACATGCACTGACATGTGCATATGCTGCTGACGTGCTAGAAGAGCAGCGTTCTGCTCTCAGGCCTGCTAGAGCCCACTCACAGGACACAGGTCCAGACTGAGGGATAAAAAGGGTGAAAAATCAGAGTGTTCCGTTTCCTAAAGGCAACTAAATTCCTTCCTTCTGAGGTTCAGAAACATTTCCAGTGTATTTAAGTGATTAAAAGGAGATACTTAAGCGGGGTTCAGCGCAGGAAGCTCTAGCATTGGGGTGTGTGCTGTCGTTGAAAAGAAGGGACTTGGTGAGTGGTGGACACTGCATAATAAAAATCAACAGAGAGTCCATGTCCTTTATAGAGTCATAGAATCAACCAGGTTGGAAGAGACCTCCAAGATCATCCAGTCCAACCTAGCACCCAGCCCTGGCCAGTCACAGTATCACAGTCTCACAGTATCACCAAGGTTGGAGGAGACCCCATAGACCATCAAGTCCAACCTATTACCACAGAGCTCGAGGCTAGACCATGGCACCAAGTGCCACGTCCAATCCTGCCTTGAACAGCTCCAGGGACGGTGACTCCACCACCTCCCTGGGCAGCCCATTGTGGTAGCCAAACTAGACCATGCCAGTCAACCAGACCATGGCACTAAGTGCCCCATCCAGTGTTTTCTTGAACACCTCCAGGGACGGTGACTCCACCACCTCCCTGGGCAGCCCATTCCAATGCCAATCACTCTCTCTGTGAAGAACTTCCTCCTAACACTCAGCCTAGACCTCCCCTGGCACAACTTGAGACCAGTAGTGCTTGTGAGAGAATCTCATGCTGGTCTTGTGTCTAAGTAGGCCACCAAGCCACGAGGGTTTGCTGCTGGCTGGATAGGTTTTTTTACCAGCATCGTTAGGATTTGCCATGGCTGTTTAAGAAAGATCACCTTCAAGATATACTGTTTGAAAGCCTCTTCCCATGGATAATGGTTTTGGCAGGATTTCCTGACAGTACTCTGAGGAGCACAAAGTTACCCAGCCCTTCCGTGGCAGGAGCAGGAAGACCATGTCAGCTGCCTGGGGGGCAGTGTATTCTTTCCTTTGGCAAATGGAGCTGTATGTATCAGTATCTGAAAGGGGCCTACAGAAAAGCTGGGAAGGAACTTTTCTGGATATCAGGGAGTGACAGGACTAGGGGGAATGGAGCAAAGCTGAAGATGGGGAGGTTGAGACTGGATGTGAGGAGAAAGTTGTTGAGCATGAGAGTGGTGAGAGCCTGGAATAGGTTGCCCAGGGAGGTGGTTGAAGCCCCATTGCTGGAGGTGTTTAAGGCCAGGCTGGATGAGGCTCTGGCCAGGCTGATCATGGCTAGGGTGTCCCTGCCCATGGCAGGGGGATTGGAACTAGATGATCCTTGTGGTCCCTTCCAGCCCTGACCGATTCTATGATTCTATGTTTGGATGTATGAATTCAAAACAGGAACATAAAGCTCCTTGAATCTGTGATTAAACCACACAGATGTAAAAGAAAGGCAACAAAATCAAGGGGGGGAAAATGGATACTTGTATTTGTATGCCTCAATTAACTGGTGTTGTGTAAGTAGAATTTGACATAGCTTCACTTATATATTCACTCTGGGGACAGAGTGGCTGGAGAGCA
>WAAF01003086.1:0-13965 GCA_013400475.1 Tricholaema leucomelas
ATCTCAACATCTATCTTGAATTGAGGAGCCCTGGAGAGAGAAATTCTAATACTGTATTGTACAGCTCGTTTTATTACTTAATCCAGAAGTGGTTTGGCTTGTTCTCACCTTTATTTTCTGTCAGAGGTCCAAAGCATCATAATTTTGAGTAGTAGGAAAGATATTAACAGTGGAATTGGCAGCAGTACAGGTGTAAATAATGAAAAAACAAATATACGGCAAAACATATATCTCAAATCAAGGTTTGTGGAAGGGATGAATTTGTTGGAACTTGTATTTCTTTGTTAACAGAAATTATTCTACAAAAAGCATCTACATTATTCTGAATGTATTGGAAATCTGTTTTGAAAGGCATCTGGATAACCAGGCCGTCTCTTTAAGTCAAGCATAAATCTTATCTGTCTTCGGGATGTTGACCACGTCTTGTGCCACGTTATAAGCAACTTATTTTACTATGCACAATCCCTGTGGTATCTCATCCTTGGCTTGTGTAATAAGGACTTACTGGTTGTTCAATTAATATTCACTTCCTGTTTTGACCATACTAAGGTACAAATAGTGAATGAAGAGGGATGTTAACAAACAGCATAATGAATCTGATCATCTCATACTTGCTTAGCCTTTCCCTTTCAGGCTTCAATGCTGATTGCAAGCTACACTTCAGTTCTCTAATGAGAGTAAAAAACGTGGGACCTATAAAGTGTTTGTTGATGGTAATATATTAGTCTAGAGGAATGAGGAGAAAACTGAAATAATCTGTTAGGGTTTTCCAAGCAAAATACCTTGCTTGTGAAGATGTCATTAACTGTATTATCATTCTGTTCCAGTTTTAGTTCTGCAATTGTTACTGACATGGGGCAATTACATAGACAACATAGAATAAGTGTGAGAATCTGAATAGCTACTGATCTCTTCTTCTTGTTTCACCTACATTAAAATGTAGGGCCGTAGATTCCAGATTGTTCTTAAAAGACCTGCATTTCCCATGCATGAGAAAATTCAGTGTTTAGACAAACAGATCCTATTCCCTAGATGGTAGCTTTAAGTGTCGCTGCAGTACAAACAAACTGTGCCGCTGGGCATAGAGTTTACAAATCTTCCTCTCATCTGGGCCAGCTGAAGGATTATTCACCTACTGATGCTGAAAGAGCTGTGTATTGCAGAATGTTAATAAAGGCTTTCTTCGGTTTTGTAAAGCACTCTCTATGCAATTGGCTCATGATCTTGCAAAGCAGGCAGCTGGCTGACAGGATTTGATTGAGGTTTAGTGGAGAAAAGCCAGGTCTGAAGAATATTAGTGTAGTAGTCTCAAATGTTTCGTATATAGACTTTCTGTGAGCTTAGTTTTATTATTTGGTTTAAAATTGGCTTTTTTAAAAATAAACTCCAAGGTGAAACACTTGTTTGGGGAAAATCTGAGTGAAGCAGGCTGTAATCTTGTTATAGTCTAAACGCAAATACAGCATAGCTTAGGAAGTTATTTTCTGAGGCTAAATGGCCAAAAAAGCTAAAAAACATGGAATATGCAACTAGTTCCACTAATGAGAGCAATCCCTCAGTCTTTCACAAGGCTACCACTTCCACAGTCATTTCATGTACATCATTTAGAGACAAGACTTGCTCTGGGTGTTGTGCACTTCTTCTGAATTAATAGAACCCCATCAGTCTTTATTTGATTAAAATTAAACTGAAGCTGGGCAACAGTTCTTTAGGTGTATTTATCTTGACATTTTACTGTTTCTGTTTTAGAACTGAGAAATTATTTTTGTTTAACACTACCCATTTTCTTCCCCTAACAATAGCAGTTGGACTGTAAATTATTGATGGTACTCAGAAATCTTGCTGGACTTTTCCTTGTAAATTAATTGCTTTAGGAATCTAAGTATTATAAAATGAAATATATATATATTTAAATATTTTAAAGCATTTTTTTGGAGTTATATGCTCAGTTTTATTGTTTTGTTTAATTTGAACCAGAGGTAATATATTTGCCACAAATACAAGCAAATATTACCTATCAAAAGAGCTGTTAGTTTTCAGTGAACAGAGCAGCATCCTGAGATTTTGAACCTCAAGACCTGTTTAACTGTTGTGGGGTAAGGTAAAATCATAGAATCATAGAATCAACAAGTTTGGAAGAGACCTTTATGATCACCAAGTCCAACCTAGCACCTAGCCCTGTCCGATCAACTAGACCATGGCACTAAGTGCCTCATCCAGTCTTTTCTTAAACACCTCCAGGGATGGTGACTCCACCACCTCCCTGGGCAGCCCATTCCAAGGGCAAATCACTCTGTCTATGAAGAACTTCCTCCTAACAACCTGCCTATACCTCTCCCTGGCACAACTTGAGGCTGTGTCGCCTTGTTCTGTTGCTGGTTGCCTGGCAGAAGAGATCAACTCCCACCTGCTACAGCCTCCCTTCAGATAGTTGTAGACAGCGATGAGGCCACCCCTGAGCCTCCTCTTCTCCAGGCTGAACACCCCCAGTTCCCTCACCCTCTCCCCATAGGCTTTGTGTTCCAGGCCTTTCACCAGCTTCATCACCCAACTCTGGACACGTTCCATTATCTCAACATCTCTCTTGAATTGAAGAGCCCAGAAATGGACACAGTGTTCAAGGTGTGGCCTGACCAATGCTGAGTACAGGGGAAGAATAACCTCCCTCGTCCTACTGGCCGCACTGTTCCTGATCCAGGCCAGGATGCCATTGGCCATCTTGGCCACCTGGGCACACTGCTGGCTCATGTTCAGCCTACTATCCACCAGTACCCCCAGGTCCCTTTCTTCCTGGCTGCTCTCCAGCACTCTGTACCCAAGGTACTTTTCCTCAGGATTGCTGTGCTGTGCTTTATTTCATTTGGTGTGTAAGAAGGACATGAACAGATGGATCGGACTGCTTCTTAATTCACAGGTTTAATGGAATGGCGGTCTAGATGCATTTGTGTGTATTTTGAACCATTAGGGATCTTCTCAGCTCGCTGGTCAATGAATGACAGGAAAGGATTCTGAATGTTATTGTGCCTGCATATATTTATTTCCACGTTTAAACTCTGTGATTTATCAACAGACCTATATGCCAGTGAGAAAGCCACTCTGTAGTTTACAAAGAAGTTTTTTGTCTCACAGAGTCTGACAGTATTGGAACCTAGTGGTGGGCACATCTCCCTGTGTTACAGAGATCAGGCATAGGCAAGCAGAGGGTCAGTCTGTCTCAGGAGGATGCCAAAACTGTCATGTACTTGAAATTGGTGGTCAGAACAAATAAATGCAGTATATGAAAGAAAGATGGGAGAGATGGGTTTACTGTGAACATGTTTATGGAACAGCACACGTGTAAATTACAAGCCATCTTAATTTCCCTAATCTGTTCATGTGCTCTTGTAGGGTCTACTTGGTGACAGACAAAGGAAGCATGAGTGACACCTCCTAGAGTTCCTCATCCTGGGAAAGAGTTCAATTCCTCTGTGGCTTTATATAACTTGAACATAATAGTAATCTCTGTGTTATGTTGTTACCAAATGTCATGGGCCATAGTCTTTAAGCTATCAGTTAGTACTGATGTGTGTGAGTATCTTTGTGAGATAGTGGCCAGAACAACTTCTTGGAGCCTAAATGGCCTTTCTACATCCCTCAGGTTGTCTTGGTTTTAATGAGCTGATGCCTTACATAGCTTGCACTTTTAACGTATGCTTTTGTACTTAAAAAGGGGTGCATTTTATCTCGATATCTCAAATAATCTTCTGAGTCCTTGACTAGTATCATGGTTTTGAAAGATAGTGACAGAAATTAAACTCTAAAATGAAATTGGAGAAAAAATACAGGGTTATATTTGGACAGAGAGACAGAGAGAGACGTTAAAAGCAATTACTGCATCCCTGGCAAACCCCCTTGAATTTTCCCCCATCCCAAAAACTAAATCTAATACTCCCCAGCGCTTCAATCCTCCCCCCCGCCCAATGCCTCTGCTATCCAAAGAGGCCTAAACAAGCCTCTGGAGGCCTACTGCTTACATGTTCTTCGCAATAGATTGGCTTCTGCCACACACACAGGGCAGGAGGAGGAGGAAAGGAGAGCAAACCGACCTTGTTCTGAGCTTATAACAAGATAGCAGAATTATGAGATTGAATAACAATCTTCTAGTCCCCAGAATATTTTTTTAACCCTGTAGTCTCAACCTGGGACAAATAGTGAAGAATTCATCAGGAAAAATGTCATATGTATGCCTATAACTCTCTTTGCCTTTCTCAGTCTCTTTTTCTATCTGTAGAGTAACAGGATGTTTACTTTGCCTGTGTAGCCAAGTGGCAAAAAGAAAGTGGCTAGCCTAAGATCATCCATGATGGTTTTAGGTGGTAAACTGGTGTGATGGTTTGGGAGTCACTCGACCCCCACACTTAAAAAAATTGCCCAGACTGGACTCAGACAGCTGGAAATTAAGGAATGAAGTTATATTTACAGCTTAGCACAATATACAAGCATATATACACAAATATATACAAATTAAAAGCAACACAGAAACACAGTAACCCTCCCAGAAATAATTGAAGTCCCCAGGAGGGCTCCTGAACCAAACCCCCTTCCCCTTCCCTCTTTCCCTCCCTTTAGAAATAACCAGATCGACCCATGTACATCTCATGTGACAAATCTGGAGACCTGAGGTGAGATGTCACAAAGAGATGACAAGGAGGTTAGAGAAAAAAGTGCTTAGGTAGATTAGAGGGTTAAAGTCAAAGTCAGCCAGAGACCAGGCTGCCAGAAAGAATGCACAGCCCAGAGTGTGTGTGTGTGAAGTGCCCATCTTATCTATATTTTGACTAGTTGCGTTTCTCAGCAGAAGAATGAGTGATATAGGTCACTGTTGGTTTTTTTTGTTTGTTTCTTCTCATGACTAAGGATTTAATTTCCCTCAGTAAAAATATGCCAGCACAACTGGCATATTCCAAGTCCTGGACAGATCTAAGAGCCACTGGACAGCTTTTTATTGTTAATGGTAACCCACGATTGGCTTGTATTACAGATGAGAGAATAACTATTCCCGTTTAAACCTCCAAACCAGTCCCTTAAATCCTTTAAAACCTCTTCAAGTTAGGCTCAATGCACAAGGTGCTAGGAATAGCTCCAGGAATTAGAAATCCACCTATGGGAAGACAGTGTCACTGTGAAATTGAAAATGGTGAACTCTGTAATAAGAAATAAGATATCTCCCTTCTTATCGTCTTCCACGATGCTTGTATTTACAATGCTCAGGGTAGAAGCCAGGAACTCAGTGCAGTCATGTGGCATGCTTGTGTGCATTAGGTATTCCATGGATCTATATAGACTGTAAGCTGACTGTATTATGATCTTATTCTGTTATTTATGTTATTAAATGTTGTTATTTATGGGTCATAGGGAAGATACTGCCTGGTCTTTCCAAACCTCATCACTTGAATAAAAAAAATATATTCAAGAAAGCACTTGTCTCCAATGCTAAATGAAGAGCAAGTTCAGATTGCAGAAGCCTAAAGATTTTCTTTAATAAGAGACCACTTGGATTTTTAGCAGTATGTCTCCAAAATTCTGGATTACAGGTTTACAGGCTTACAGGTGTTGTGGGATGTAGTTTAAGCTGCAAATAATTGCTGGCAGGCATGGGTATTCTCTAACAGCAAATAAACACAACAGCTTTGTTTAAAATACTGAACTATCTGTCCAAATAATTCTTGTCAAAACATGGCCAGGATGATGGTTTTTCTCTAAAAGCTGAAGCCTCATTCAAAGTTTGGATTTAGAAAGACCTTTTCTATGGTTGCCAGATATCCTGGGTTAACAGAGCCTGCTCTCACAATACTCTCTCCCTTAACACAGATGGGTTGAGGTAATGGATTTAATGAGATCATACAGCAGTCAGTTACCTTAGGCTAGTTGCAGAAAAGTGCAGCAAAAAGTGCAGCAGAAAGTAGAAGAAGCAGAGGAGATAGCATTTAAAACCATTCCCCCCACCCTAGCAAGCAGCAGGCAGCCCAGTGGAAAAGATCAACACCACAAATCCAGGAACTGGAAGCAGCAACCAGAACAAGAAGCCTCTGATGTTACAATCTGAGCTTCAAACTCCATGATACTTTGCTCTAGCCAGCTCTTTCATTTTGAAGCTGGTGTGACATCAGCATGGTGTTAAATAATCATCAGCATTATGTTAAATACTCATCAGCATTTTCAAGCCAACCTATGACAGACACCAGAAGAAAATGCAGAAATTAACCAGAAATAGTTTTTCCCATATTTCAGGAGATGATGATATTCTGTATTATGCCACTTATGCCAAATGGAAGTAACAAGCTTCATAGAACTTGTTTTTAATAGATCTAACCTTATAGGTGGTATTTCATAAAACCTTCAGTTACTATCCATAGCTTGCCCAACCTTTTTTTTTTTTTTTTTAATAGCAGTTACATACTCCCCAAACTAAATATCTTTGAAATGAAAAACGTAAAATTAGTTTGGACAAGGTGCTTAAAGTAGAGGGAAAATGTTATTTTAAAGCTTAAGGAATGTCTGAAAGCTTGGCAATGTGGATGAGGTACTGCACTTTTAACTTGTCATTATGCACCAATGCTCTCCTTTGCAAATCTAGACAGAATAAGGGTACTGGAATGATAGATTCAATTCTATATTCAGACCAGGCAGAACCTTTGTTTAGACTTTAACATGATATTGTCTGCTGTACCCCTGGAGGAGATTCTCTGTTTCTTATCAGTCTGTAGGGGATCAGTCTGTAGGCTGCTGATGCCATGTTGTGTGTGGCTGGTCTAATAGTTGACTTCTGGGTGAGCAAATTTTGATTGAAAAATGTTAACTGCTCCAAATCACTCTTCAGCTTCTTCTCTACTTGAGCTCAGTAGTGCTGCTTAGCTGTTACTCATTGTGAATCTTCTCTTGTCAACAGAACTGCAGCAATTGAGAGCTCACAATTTGAGAGAAAGATTTCTTAAGAACTCATACTCCAGAGATACTGACTTCTTCCTAATTTTGAGGATAGTAATGACTTCCAGTTGCAGAGAATGAAGCACTGGTTGCTGTCAACTCAGACATTTGAATGTTCCTGTTAAGAAGTTTGCCTAAGTGTTGTGAAAGTCCTTATTACATTCTTGGCTGAGGGTGGTGTCTTTGTTAATGAGTTAAGTCTGTTCAGACAGTCTAGACCAAGATTATTTCCATAGGATGGCATGGCTCTGCGCTTTGATCAGTATTCATAGTGTCACTTATTTTTAATAGGCCACAGAGTTAAAATGTGTTTCTATTGCATCAGTGTACCACAAAGTGTGTACTTTGGGTTTCTCCCCACTGTCTGTGTTTACATGTGTCATACCATATTCCCTGAAACTAATGAAGCCTGATTTCCCAAAAGATTTCTGTTGTGTGTACTCTAAATACTACTAACCCTCTCTTAGCAGCATCCCATGGCATTGACATCGCTCTTTGTAGTGCCATTTCCCTGCTACAGTGACTTTCCAGTTTTCTTCACCAGTCCAGGTGAATAATTGTGTGTATTAGTACTGACTGGGATCTGAGCATGTTCAGATCAGCTGAAAAGCATTTATGTGCTTATGGATCAACTAGAGGAAGCTTCTCTGGTTTGGTAAGGGAAACCTGGCTTTAATTCACTCGCTCAAAAGGTGACTTAATCAATCACCTTCTTCCTCCCAAACGTGAATTCTTACAACATTTCTTGGAGATTATTTTTCCTGAGCCTTCAGTCACTTTTGACTTACAAGTGAAAGATGGACAAAATCAAAGAAGCTGTTAGAGGTGAAGGAGTGAGACGGACAAATGTACAACTAGTGGGACTGAGTAGGTGTCACTTCTCTAGGAAACAGTGGAGTGAGCAGGAGAAACACATTTGCCTGTTTGCCTTGAACATTTTGTTGCTGAAGGCCATTGAAATTGTATGATAGAAATGGGGCAGGCCAGTTAATGGTGGATTCCCACTGTGTCAAATGCTGTTTGGGCATCAAGGATTGCTACAAAGTCATGCCAGAAAATTCCTGCCAGAGAATTCATGAATCAAAGAGTGCTCCTCTCTAAGCCCAAAACTAATGGATGCTGGGGAAAAAAAAAATAGAGAAGTGGTTGAATGTTTCAAATGATTCTTGGTTACTTGCTCTAGTTTCTGTCTTTTGAGTTGTTGGAGAAACTTGACAACTCTGTTTTTTTTTCTCAGTGAAATTTCTATGAAAAAATGACTGTAGGTACCCAATAGAACAGATAAAGAATGCATAGGGTGTAGCTCTGCATGGAAGTGTGTGGTAGAGCTGCTTGCTATTGTGCATCATATACAGACATGTTAATTCTGTTTCCAGAAGCTGCACTGGTATGTTATCAAGATGTTAGGTAATTACTGTGGCTATTGCAGCCAGTCTGAGGGTTTGGGTGGCACACACCACGGCGTGGTGCAGACCAGGGAAGTTGTTCTTGTTTGTGGAGACTCAAAATTATTCCTGTTGAAACAGCTGGTATTTGCCTTAGTGAAAGATAGTGCTTAACCTTGAAGGTGTTTGAACATTAGAATTGAGTGAGAGGCCAAAATCTAGCAAGAAAAGACCTGAGCAGGAGGGCCTATGTTTCTGCATCTCATTCTTTGCTCTGGAGTTTCTGTACCATTCCCCTCTTTTCAGTCTTTCCCCAAGGTGAATAATTGTGTGCAGCAGACTGCCCTGCCCTGAACTGCACCTGCCTATATCTATTAAGCTGAACTGCAGCAAATGAGGCCCTTTACAAACAAATGGGAGAAGCTTCACAATCACAGGCCCTGGTCCTCATGGGGAACTTCAACCACCCTGACATCTCTTGGAAGGACAACACAGCAGAGCACCAGCAATATAAGAGGTTCCTGGAATGCACTGATGATAACTTCCTCCTCCAGGTGGTAGAGGAACCCAGAAGAAAAGGTGCTATGCTGGACCTAGTTGTCACCAACAGGGAGGGGCTGGTGAGTGTAGTGAAGCTGAAAGGTTGTCTTGGCCACAGTGACCATGAAATGGTAGAGTTTAAGATCCTGAAGGCATCAAGGAGGGTGCATAGCAAACTCGCTGCTCTGGACTTCAGAAGAGTGGATTTCAACCTCTTCAGGGACCTTCTTGGAAGGGTGCCATGGGAAAAAACTCTGGAAGGAAGGTAGGCTAGGAAAGCTGGTCGGTGTTCAAGGATCGCCTCCTTTAGTCCCAGGAGCAAGATGTCCCAAAAAAGAGGAAGGCAGGTAAGAATGCCAGGAGGCCTGCGTGGGTGAATAGAGAGCTCCTGGACACACTTAGATGCAAGAAGAAAGCCTACAGAGAGTGGAAGCAAGGACAGGGAACCTGGGATGAATACAAAGAAATTGTTTGTGCAACCAGAGCTCAGGTTAGGGAAGCAAAAGCACAGCTGGAATTGAATCTGGCTAGGGACAGAAAGGGAACAAGAAGAACTTCTTCAGGTATATTAGTGAGAAAAGGAGGACTAGAGAGAATGTGAGACCCTTCCAGAGGGGAAATGGAGAGCTGGTGACAAAGGATATGGATAAGGCTGAGGTGCTCAATGGCTTCTTTGCCTCAGTCTTCAATGGCAAAGGCTCCAACCACAATGCCCAAGTCTCAGAGAGCAGAAGTAAAGACTGAGAAAAGGAAGATCTCTCACTGTAATTGAATTTCATGTTTGTGAGCACTTAAGGAATCAGAACATGCACAAGTCCATGGGGCTTGATGAGATCCACCCATGGGTCTTGAGGGAACTGGCAGATGAAGTTGCTAAACCACTGTCCATCATATTTGAAAGGTCATGGCAGACTGGTGAAGTTCCTGCTGACTGGAAAAGGGCGAACATAACACCCATCTTCAAGAAGGGGAAAAAGGATGACCCCAAGAACTGCAGAACAGTCATTCTCACCTCTGTGCCTGGAAAGATTGTGGAGCAGAACCTCCTGAAGGCTCTGCAAAAGCAAATGGATAAAGAAGCAGAGGTGATTGGTGGTAACCAGCAATGGCTTCACCAAGGGCAAATCATGCCTGACAAATTTGGTGGCTTTTTGTGATGTAGTCACAGCTGCAATGGACAGGGGAAGGGCAACTGACAGCATCTACCTGGACCTGAGTAAGGCATTTGACTCNTAACATGAGCTGGCAATATGTGCATGTGCAGCCCAGATAGCAACTGTGTCCTGTGCTGCATCAAGACAAGTATGGCAAGGGAGGTGATTCTCCCACTTTGTTCTGCTCTTGTCACACCCCACCTGGAGTACTGTGTGCAGTTCTGGAGCCCCCAGTACAAGAAGGACATCAAACTGTTAGAGCAAGTCCAGAGGAGGGCCATGAAGATGATCAGAGGGCTGGAGCAGCTCTGCTATGAGGACAGTCTCATAGATAGACTCATAAAAGAGTTGGGGCTCTTCATTCTGGAGAAGAGAAGGCTTCAAAGAGACTTACAGTTGCTTTCCAGTATCTGAAGGGAGCCTACAGGAGGGCTGAGGAAGGTCTATTTACAAGGCCTTGTAATGACAGGACGAGGGGCACTGGGTTTAACCTGGAAGAGGTGACATTCAAACTATATGTTAGAGAAGGGTTTTTAACAGTGAGAGTGGTGAGACATTGGAACGGTTGCCCAGCGAGACTGTGGCTGCTCCCTCCCTGAAGGTGTTCAAGGCCAGGTTGGATAAGACTCTGAGTGACCTGTTCTAGCGGGAGGTGTCCCTGCCTATGGTGGGGGATTGGAACTGGATGATCTTTGAGGTCCCTTCCAACCTAAAGCATTCCATGATTCTATGAAATCAAACTTGAAATCTCCTGAAGATACTGTTCTACACCTAACCTGCATAGCCTAGTTCACCTGTATCTGCAATGTGCAGTTGTAGATATATGATAACAACTTTGCTCACAACAGGCCACCTATGCCTGTACCAGGGAAGCTTCTAGTCACCTATTCTGCCTTCAGGGTTCTGCTAGCTTCTCACAGTGAATGCACACTGAAATCTACTCTCGAGTGATCTTACTTTCTTTTCTGACCATGGCCATTAATACATGTGCAGAAGTGCCATGTCCACACATTTCTTGAACACCTCCAGGGATGGTGACTCTACCACTTCCTTGAGCAGCCTATTCCAAAGCCTGACCACTCTTCCCATAAAGAGTTTTTTCCTAATATTCAATCTAAACCTTCCCTGGCACAGATTCAGGTCATTTAGTTACCACTTGTCACCTGCTACTAGAGAGAAAAAAGCAATCCCCACCTCACTGCAGCCTCCTTTTGGCTAGTTGCAGTGAGTAATGAGGTATTCCCTCAGCCTCTTCTTCTCCAGACTTCCTTCACTAACTTTGTTGCCCTACTCTGAACAGGCTCCACCAATTCAATGTCTTTCTTGTAGTGAAGGGCCCAGAACTGAACACACTGTTTGAGGTGCAGCCTCACAGTTTTTACTTGACTAGCTCCAACAGGAAAAAAACAACCACAGTTTATTTCTTCTTTTCCTGCCAAAGAAAGACTGGTTTGTAAACCTAGAAGACTGGGAGATTCAATATGAAGATACCATTGTATATGCATTTACCTGAATTGGGTGGGGAAGTGTATTTGCTTCTAAGGAGAACAATGTGCCATGAAGTGTAAAGAGAAAACGTGATTTAAAAAATTGCAAAGCTTTATCTCAACAGTAGAGTTTATGTAGATTTCAGAGTGTGGAATAATGGTCTCTGACTACAACCAGTGTTGAGAACATCAAGGAATTTCACCACACGTTAAAAAAAACAAAGGAGATGGCTATAGATATGCAGCTCCATGGGAACTCTTACAGGAGAAACTGCTGTGGCAGATGACAGACAACTCCCGACTTTGCCACGCTAGCCTTGTTCACCAGCAGCAACCGTGTCAGAGCTGGGCTTTATAGCACTTTTTGTGCTTACCCTAAAGAATCTGACTTGACAGGATATGGACAAAGGCTGGTGGCAGAGGAGGCTACCAGGAGCCCAGTGGCGTGTCAGCCTGATGCATAGGTGAGCTGATGAGGATGGAGAGCATGTCTGAGGAAATAATGTGAGAGAATCATTTCAGAGAAGCTGGAAGCCCTTCTATAGTTCATTCATTCTGATTTCTGTGACTCTCAATTCCTTAAGGCAACAGTGCCATGCACTTATCTGAAGATGGTGAAATCTAGGACTTCTAAAGCAGTATTTCTTGGGGCTTCTAGGTATGTTCACCACTGGCTACCTCACACAGCAGCTGTCCACAGCAGTTTAAGTGGCTTTTTCTGTTTTAAAACTTTTATTTTGCTGGACTCCTCTTGTGATGGTTTGGATGTTACCTGCCCCCCCTCCCCCCCCCCACTTTGGAAAATCACCCAGACTAGACTCAGCAGCTTTGGAAATTGAATGAAGCTTTATATTTACAGTTTAGCACAATATACCAGCACATATTTACAGTTTATATACAGTTATATACAGAAATATACGAGGTAAAAGGTAATACAGAAACACAGCACCCCACCCAGAAACCTGAGTCCCCAGGAGGGGCTCCCAACTGCTCTTCTACCTTCCTCCTACTCCTCTACATTACCTAAGATCTTGCCTTATATTTAAGGTAGTTTTGAGAGTTGGCCAGGGGGATTAAGAAGCAGATTAGTCACACAGCTGGCAGGTTAGGTTAGAGAGAAGTTCAGCCCAAAGCCCAGACAGCAAGTCCCTTATCTATGTTTGTGTTCTTGCTCTTATACATCTCAGCAAGCCTATGAGTGAAGTAGACATCACCATTGTTTCCTTTTCACAGCCTGTAATCTAGTTCTTCTCACCACAACATTCTAGCTAGGCTCAAACTAGCACACCTCTTCACAGGTTGATAGTATTTCACGAGTCTAAAAACTGCTCAGCTTTCCTGTTGCAAGTCCTGTGAGTCCTAGTTGGTGTTAGGACTTCCTATGTAATCTGTGCACTGTTAAACACAATAAATCTGCACAAGGGCACTGGAGTGCCAGGTTATATTGCAATGGCACAACAGTTCCACTTGTTTCTATCTTTGTCTATCCAAGATGACTTCAAAACAAGTGTCTCTTGGTGTTTTGTCACAGTGGCAATGGAGTCTGTCTGCTTACGAATTGCAGAGGAGCTAGACATTAGCAAAGAACAACGTGAAGCCATACAAGGAGTGTCTGAGTGTCTTGTAAAGGTTTGTATAATTCATTTTTGTGAATATTTGTCCAGTTCCATTGGCTTAATTATCGTAGCTGTTGCAGTAAACAGCTATGTGACCCTGCTGTGTCACCCTCTTGTAGATGTAGCTGGAAGAAATTAAAGCATAACTTCTAGCTTTGGTGTCTAGATTTGGTACTAACAATGCTACTAGGATGCGAAGCTAGCCAGCTGTGATGGTTTGGGAATTATTCCCCCCCCCCTTATGAAATCACCCATTGTTTCCTTTTCACAGCCTATAATCTCTCTCATTAAAATATTCCAATTTGCCTCAAACCAGCACACCAGCAGAGAAAGACGGGTGGTGTTGACTGACAGCTGAATATGAGACAGCAGTATGCCAGACAGCAAAGAATACCACCAGCTACCTGGCTATATCAGGAATAGTGTGACAGGCAGGACCAGGGAAGTGGTTGTACCTCTCTGCTCAGCACGGGTGAGGCCACACCTTGAGTACCGTGCTCTGTTTTTGAGTTCTTCATTACAAGAGCAATGTGCCCAGAGAAGGGCAACAAAGCTGGTGAAAGGTCTGGGGAATAAGTCTTAGGAGGAGCAGCTGAGGGAACTAGGGTTGTTTAGTCTGGAGAAGTAGGGTCTAAAGAGAGACTCTATGTCTGTACAACTACCTGAAAGGAGGTTGTAGCAAGGTGGGTGCTGGTGTCTTCTATTTGTAGCAAGTGATAGAAAAAGAGGAAATAGCCTGAAAATGCACCATGGAGGTTTACATTGGATATTAAAAGAAATTTCTTTCCTGAAAGGGTTCTCAAACACTGCAATAGGC
>WAAF01003091.1:4025-14371 GCA_013400475.1 Tricholaema leucomelas
TTCTGTAGTTCTGTGATTCTATGATTCTGTGGTTCTGTGATTCTGTGATTCTGTGGTTCTGTAGTTCTGTGATTCTATGATTCTGGGGTTTTGTGGTTCTATGATTCCATAGTTCTGTGGTTCTATGATTCTCTGATTCTATGATTCTGTGGTTCTGTGATTCTATGATTCTGTGGTTCTGTAGTTCTGTGATTCTGTGCTTCTGTGGTTCTATGGTTCTGTGACTCTGTGGTTCTATAGTTCTGTGGTTCTGTGAACAGCTGGAATGCTTAATTTGTTACTTCATTTTTTTTTCTTAAGGAACATTTGCCTCCTGGAAAATAAGGAAGGAGGAGTGGAGCTGAACCAGTTAAAACACTGTGGTCCTTTTGCAGACTATTTTTCAGCTCTTGGGTTGAGAAACACTGCCCTGAAGGCTGAGACAGGTGGCAAAGCCCTACACAGTCTGGCATGAGTACCTGGCCTGTGCCTTTCCCAGCTTGTTTTTCTGCCATTAATGGCAGTGGTAGCTGTGAGCAGATCTGGTCACCAGGCAGGAGCCTTGCAGAACTTGACTGACTCATCACTTTGCTCAGCATGACTGCTGGCACAGAGCGTGTCGAAGCAACTCATCTCCAGGTGCTCACAAAAGCCCCCAGCAAATAAATGGCACAGAGAAAAGGTGGGATTTGTTTCTGACAAAACTGCTGTCTGTAGTTGTGCTGCATTGTCAGGCAGTTAATTAGAAATTAAGGGGATTACAATTTCTAAGGTATTAGAAATGGGGAGGAACAATGCCAGTGGCATCCTGGGCTGGCTCAGGAGCAGTGTGTGTAGCAGGACAAGGGAAGTTCTTCTGCCCCTGTGCTCAGCACTGCTCAGGCCACACCTTGAGTACTGTGTCCAGTTCTGGGCTCCTCAGTTCAAGAGAGATGTTGAGGTGTTGGAAGGTGTTTGGAGAAGGGCAGCAAGGCTGGGGAGGGGCCTGGAGCACAGCCCTGTGAGGAGAGGCTGAGGGAGCTGGGGGTGTGCAGCCTGCAGAAGAGGAGGCTCAGGGCAGAGCTCATTGCTGTCTGCAGCTCCCTGCAGGGAGGCTGTAGCCAGCTGGGGTTGGGCTCTGCTGCCAGGCAGCCAGCAACAGAACAAGGGGACTCAGTCTCAAGCTGTGCCAGGGCAGGTCTAGGCTGGATGTTAGGAGGAAGTTGTTGGCAGAGAGAGTGATTGGCATTGGAATGGGCTGCCCAGGGAGGTGGTGGAGTGGCCGTGCCTGGAGGTGTTGAAATCAAGCCTGGCTGGGGCACTTAGTGCCATGGTCTGGTTGGTTGGGCAGGGCTGGGTGCTAGGTTGGGCTGGGTGAGCTTGGAGGCCTCTTCCAACCTGCTTGATTCTATGATTCTATGAATTTGTACATGATTTGCTGGCCAGCAGTGATGCTGGAGGCAGGATGGGGGTAAGAAAAAAGAAGAGGAAGTTCTGTTCAAATACTGCTCCTAATGATTATAAATTGATGAGACTTTGCCTTCATTGAATAAAAAAACCAACACCCAAAGCAGGAACTAAACCCTCTGCCAAAAAGCCTAAAAGCAAGCCAAAAAGCTTACACTGGTTTGAACTGCAGCAGAGTTTGACAGCTGTTCAAAGTGCAGAATAATCTGCTCAAAAGCCCACCCAAAATACCCCCCCACACACACACACCCCTCCTTGGTTATCTCTGCAGTGCATACTTAATTCCTTGCCAAGGAGGTTCTGTGCATTTAGCTGCATGCAGTGACTTAGCTGTGCAGCCTCCACTCTGCACTTTCATCTTAATGACTTCTGTGGTGCCAAACTTTGATCCACCTCCAGGGAATGCAGTTGAATTCACAGGGTCACAGGATGTTAGGGGTTGGAAAGGACCTCTGGAGAGCTTCCAGTCCAACCTCCCTGCCAGAGCAGGAGCAGAGAATCTAGTGCAGGTCACACAGGAAGACATCCAGACAGGGCTGGAAAGGCTCTGGAGAAGGAGACTTCACAACCTCTCTGGGCAGCCTGTGCCAGGGCTTTGGGACCCTTACACTAAAGTTCTTCATGTTGAGGTGGAACTTGCTGTGCTGCAGTTTCCGTCCCTTGCCCCTTCTGCCATCCCAGGGCACAGGTGAGCAGAGGCTGTCCCTGTTCCTTCCTTCCTGACCCCCAGCCCTCAGCTATTGATAGACATTGCTCAGATCCTCTCTCAGCCTTCTCCTCTCCAGACTAAGCAGCCCCAGGGCGCTCAGCCTTCTCTCACCAGGCAGTGCTGCAGTCCCTTCAGCATCCTTGTGGCCCTCCCTTGGACTCTCTCCAGTAGTTCCCTGTCCCTCTTGAACTGGGGAGCCCAGAACTGGATGCAATATTCCAGGCAGGGCCTCAGCAGAGCAGAGTAGAGGGGCAGGAGAACCTTCCTTGATTACAAATGACTTCAGGTCAAGCTTCTTGTCTAATAAGGACTAAGTACACAGGGCCTCCTCAGACTCATCTAAGGGAACATACAGGAGGGGTTGGTGGCAAATCTGAATCCTTCAGCCAAGTTAAACCTTGTTAGAGAGAAGGTGAGGAAAGGGCAATATTGCACAGGACTTTTGGCTAAGCAGCCCCAAATCCCTGTGTCATGTGCTGCTGGATTCTGTCTCAGGGTGATTTAGTGTGCTCTTTCTAAACTGCTTCAGAGTGTTTGTACTTTTATTGCTTGCTTTGTTTTCATCTGCAGCAGTTCCAAGCAGGTTCTGATCTGTTAGCTTCATCATCTGTGAACACTCTACCCAAGTGGCTCTGCTGTGGAGGTGAGCTGCAGATGCTCTTGTGGATGGGGTCTTGTAATCAGCTCAAGTATTAAATTCCCTTCAAAGTCTTCCTTATACTCACATCAGTTAAAGTAAACAACACTCTAAATCCAGTTTACCTTCAATGCAATGTGAAAGTAAGAACCTCTGTCCTGGAAGGCTAACAGGCCTATTAGATGTCCTGGCTTGTCCCACCCTTCTGCTGATGGGGGAAGCAAGGGCAGCAGGAAAACACAGGCTTGGGCCAATATGTCCCCTTCCAAAGTGATAAACAGGTACCCACAGGTGTTTAGCTACTTGTTGGTGTCTTGCCCAAATAAGATTGAGCAAGCCCTGGGGTCCCCTCATATGAGCAGTTTTGTAAGTGCCATTTTGATTGGTGAATCTATGTAGCCAGAGGAGCCTTTGCACTTGGGCAAGGAATAGAAATGGAGCTAAGCTGCAAGCAGTTGTGCTGCTTCTGACTTGCTGCCTCTGCCATGCTGCTTCTGCCTCACTGCCTCTACCTCACTGCTCTGCCTCAGTGTGTGCTGAGGGGTGGGTGTCAAGTGGAGGGGGCCAAGCTCTTTTCAGTGGTCAGCAGCAACAAGCCAAGGAGCAATGGATACAAACTGGAACAGAGAAGGTTTCAGCTCAACACAAGAAGAAACATCTTTCCAGTGAGGGTGCCAGAGTCCTGGAGCAGGCTGCCCAGAGAGGTTGTGGAGTCTCCTTCTCTGGAGACTTTCCAACCCCACCTGGATGCATTCCTGTGCAGCCTGCCCTAGGGGATCCTGCTCTGGTAGGAGGATTGGACTGGATGATCTCTGGAGGTCCCTCTAACATTCTGTGATTCTGTGTCTGGGCTGGCATCCAGCAGAAGGACTCTGCAGAGCCTCAGGGAGTGTGTTCACAGTAGTGGCAAAGCCTGCACAAAGCCTGTGCCATCACCTTCACGTTGCTAGGGTTGCTGGTGCTGC
Source organism: Tricholaema leucomelas (assembly GCA_013400475.1). Classification (NCBI taxonomy): domain Eukaryota; kingdom Metazoa; phylum Chordata; class Aves; order Piciformes; family Lybiidae; genus Tricholaema lacrymosa; species Tricholaema leucomelas. The sequence goes on from WAAF01003091.1 coordinate 7,762, forward strand.
CCACGTTCAGCCAGTGAAGCTGCTGGCATATGCTGCAGCCTTGCTTACAGACATGCTGCCTGCCCCTTGGACACAATCTCTGGATGTCTATGGTTCCAGCTTGTGTCCACCACTACAATATCTAGGTGCTTACAAAATCCTGCCAGAACTTGAGGCACTGCTGATGCAGGAGGGAGAAAGAGCTTGATGGCCTTAAAGTTGTGCCAGGGCAGGTTCAGGTTGGACATGAGGGAAAACTGCTTTCCTGGGAGAGTGGTGAGGGGTTGGAAGAGAAGACTGAGAGGGGATTTGATGAATGTTTAGAAACACCTGAGGGCTGAGGGTCAGGAGGGGGGCACAGGCTCTGCTCACTGCTCCCTGTGATAGGTCAAGGAGCAATGGGTGGAAGCTGCAGCACAGGAGGTTCCACCTCAACACAAGGGTCAACTTCTTGACTGGAAGGGTCCCAGAGCACTGGCACAGGCTGCTCAGAGAGGTTGTGGAGTCTCCTTCTCTGGAGACTTTCAAGGCCTATGTGAGTGTGCTCCTGCGTGACCTGAGTTAGATTGTATGGTCCTGCCCTGGCAAGGGGGTTGGACCCAATGATCTCTTCGGGTTCTTTCCAGTCCCTAACATCTTGTGAGCCTGTGAGTCTGTGAACAAGCTGCCCAGGTTGGTGGTGGAGTCACCTCCCTGGAGGTGTTAAAGAAGCTACAGATGTGGCATTTTGAGACATGGTTTAGTGGTTAAGGTGCTGTGTTAGCTTGAAGGATGGACTTGATCCTGGAGGTCTTTTCCAACCTTAATGATCCTATGCACTTAGTGCCATGGTCTGGTTGATTGGAGAGGGCTGGGTGCTAGGTTGGACTGGATGAGCTTGGAGGTCTCTTCCAGCCTGGTTGATTCTATGATTCTGTGCTTTTCCCTTGTTCTGTAAGGTAGTCACTGCCCAGGTGACAACATTGTGCCCATAGGAATTCCACTGCAGTTCCATCTAATGAAGGAAAGGAGACCATAATTAGGCATTGGAAGCCTTCACAAAGGCACTTTTCCCACTCAAAGTCTTCAGCTTAAAAGCCTACCTTCTAGCATGGCTTCTCAGAGGATGCCTTGCTAAAAGCTATGCTTCAGCTTAACTTGGTGTTATTTGGCTTGTGGTGAGTATGTCAAGAGTGGTTCTCTTCTCCCTCTACTCTGCCCTGGTGAGGGGGCTGGAAGGGACCTCCAAAGCTCATCCAGTCCAACTCCCCTGCCAGAGCAGGAGCACCTCGAGCAGCTCACATAAGAACACATCCAGTTGGGCACTGAACGTCTCCAGAGGGAGAGAGACTCCACACCCTCCCTGGGCAGCCTGTTCCACAGCTCTGACATCCTCACAGGGAAAAAAATTCCTCCTCATGTTTCCATGGAACTTCCTATGCCTCAACTTCCTCCCAGTGCCCCTTGTCCTGGCATTGGGCATCACCCAGCAGAGCCTGGCTCCAGCCTCTTGGCACTCTATGATTCTATGTGCCTAGAATTTTGTTGGCAATAGGACCATGGAAGTTTCTTTCAGTGACTACATGTTCTCCCAGCCTCTTGGAGCCACACAAAGAGCACTGTCAGTGAGCACAAATGCCACAGAATCACAGAATGTTAGGAGTTGGAAGGGACCTTCAAAGCTCATCCAGTCCAACATCCCTGCCAGAGCAGGAACACCTCAATCAGGTCACACAGGAACACACTCAGGCAGGGTTTGAATATCTCCAGAGAGGAAGACTCCACAACCCCCCTGGGCAGCCTGTTTCAGTGTTCTGGCACCCTCACAGGGCAAAAGTTCCCAAATAAGAAGTGAATGCAATTTTCATTCTTTTAATACCAGCCCCCAAAAATTAAAATCACAGAATCACAGAATCAGTCAGGGTTGGAAGGGACCACAATGATTGTCCAGTGCTCTTCAGTCCTCTTCCACAGGGCTGCTTTGCTCCTCCCATAGTCTGTACTGATAGTGAGGATTTCTCCACGGCAGGTACAGGACCCTACACTTACAAAATCATAGAATCATAGAATGGCTTAGGTTGGAAGGGACCTCAAGGATCAGCCAGTACCAATCCCCCTGTCTTGGCCAGGGACACCCTACCCTATATCAGACTGGCCAGAGCCTCAAAATCATAGAATCATAGAATGGTTTCGGTTGGAAGGGACCTCAAGGATCATCCAGCTCCAACCCCCTGCCATAGGCAGGGACACCTCCCACTAGAGCAGGCTGCTAAGGCCTCATCCAGCCTGGCTTTAAACACCTCCAGGGAGGAAGCATCCACAACCTCCCTGGGCAACCTGTGCCAGTGTCTCACCACCCTCACTGTAAAGAACTTCCTCCTAACATCCAGTCTAAATCTCCCCTCTGCCAGCTTAAACCCATTCCCCCTCGTCCTAACATTACCAGACCTTGTCAATAGTCCCTCCCCAGCCTTCCTGTAGGCTCCCTTCAGATACTGGAAAGCCACTCTAAGGTCTCCTTGAAGCCTTCTCTTCTCCAGGCTGCAGAGCCCCAACTCTCTCAATCTTGGTGATATTTTCAATTTGACAAGTTGGAAATGCCCAGAGGAGGTGACACTTGTTATGGAGAAGAGGGAAGGAAAAGGGATTTAAATGACAAAAAAATAACCAACAAGCTAGGAGGAGTTACAAAGAGCCCTGCCATGTGGTTCTGTCTCTCAAGCTCTGCCAGCCCCACGCACTTTCCTAGGCACATCACTGCCTTTTCCAAGAGGCTGGTGATTTTCAGCACCCAATCTCAAATGCATGCCAGTGTGGGCTTGGGTTTTGGTTTTTATCTTTAGCTATAAGTAGATTTTTTCCCTGTTGTTTGGAGGCAGAGAAGACATGGTGTGTGTTATGCTGCTGCACAGAACACCCATACAGCTTCAGATTTTTTCTTTGTCATGAGGCCAAACATTTAGGAGCTGTGGGGGTTGAGCCATCTGGGAGAGAAGTCTGTCTGCCTCTAATCAGGCAGCTACATCTAGCAAGGCCTTGGTTTGGTCACTGTGGCTTGTAGCATCTCAGAGCATCTAGTGAAAAAAGAGAAATAAATATATGTATCTCATGATCACAGAATCAAATCACCACAGAATCACAGAATCAGAGAATTACAGAATCACAGAATCAGAGAATTATAGAACCACAGAATCAGAGAATTACAGAATCACAGAATCACAGGATAACAGGATCACAGAATCACAGAATCAGAGAATTACAGAATCACAGAATCAGGGAATTATAGAACCACAGAATCAGAGAATTACAGAACCACAGGATAACAGGATCACAGAATCACAGAATCACATGATAAAAGAGTCACTGAATCATAGAATTATAGGATTACAGGATCATAGAATCACAGAATCTCAGGATCACAGAATCATAGAGTCACTGAATCACAGAATCATAGAATCACAGAATCTAACTCTTTCCTGAGAAGAACAAATGGTTTGTTATAGGAAGGGACCTGATTTCTGGGGGCTGTGTGTGTAAAACTATGTTCTCTTTAGAATCATGGAATCCCTAGGTTGGAAGAGACCTCCAAGCTCATCCAGTCCAACCTAGCACCCAGCCCTGGCCAATCAACCAGACCATGGCACTAAGTGCCCCAGCCAGGCTTGGCTTCAACACCTCCAGGCAGCGACTCCACCACCTCCCTGGGCAGTCCATTCCAATGCCAATCACTCTCTCTGACAACAACTTCCTCCTAACATCCAGCCTAGACCTCCCCTGGCAAAACTTGAGGCTGTGTCCCCTGGTTCTGTTGCTGGTTGCCTGGCAGAAGAGCCCAACCCCACCTGGCTACAGCCTCCCTTCAGGGAGCTGTAGACAGCAAAACAGATGCACTCAGGCTGAGAGCAGTCACTCCTAACTGTGTTGATTGTATGCAGAGTAAGAGCAAGGCTTCTGAAACCAAACTATTTCAGCCTTAATACCATCCCTTGCATTTCCTGATGGGTGAGATGGGTTTGTAAGGCTCAGCCAGGTAAGAGGCTTTGGCAAGGCAATGTTAGGAGTAAGGACTAACACCAGACCTAGTCCTCGTGCTCAGCTGGGACAATGCTGCAATTAAATCACGCCCATTGTGTCTTTAGTACAGGGATGGTGTAAATGAATGAGTCTGCCTGCTGTGGTCTGTATGAGATGCCTTTTAGAGCCCTGAAACAGATTTTTGCCCTGAGTCATTGCTGTGATGTGTAACCATAGCGTCCTGCAAGGGCTGCTGACAGCTCCATGGCTGTAATAAGCATGCTTCAGACATAACCAGGCACTGATTTGTCTCCTGGAGCTGCAAGAGACACACTTCTGGTCCTGTTAACAGGCAAGCTGCTGTGATGGTTCCTCTTCTTCCCTGGCAACACCTCGCTAGCTACCTGCAGCACTGCTTACCAGAGTTATCCCCAGAGCCTGCTTCACATTTCACAGAATTCAGAAACATCCAGGTTGGAAAAGCCTCTCAGTTCAAACCTAGAACTCCACTCCACAGGATTCACCTTAAACCATAGCCCCAAGCACCACATCCATACGACCCTTAAACACACCCAGGGTGGGTGCCTCCACCACCTCCCTGGGCAGCTCATTCCAGTCCCTGACCACTCTCTCCATGAAAAACTTTTTCCTCATGTCCAATCTAAACCTCCCTAGCCTCAGCTTGAGGCCATTCCCCTTTGTTCTGTCTCCAATTATCTGTGAGAAGAGCCCAGCAGCAGCCTCTCCACAATGTCCCTTCAGGTAGTTGTAGACAGCAACGAGATCTGATTCCAAAGCAAAGCAGGCTGCAGGAAGAACGTTCAGATCTCTGGCTTTGCAGCCACACCACTGTGCCTTTTTACCGTGCAGGTTTTTTCCCCTGAGTGGAGCATGTTGAACTTTCCCTCTTACACCACCTTCTGCTTTCACTCTCTCACACATGCTGACTTTCACAGGCTGACAAGAGAGGAGCAAAGCAAAACCATTAGATGGCAACTCAAAAACCTCTAGACAAAGAGGGCTGCTGTGTTTGCTGCATGGCTCAACCCACCCATGCTCCTTGAACCATAAGCCATCTGTTCTTGAGCCATCTGCATGAGGTTTGATCCCTGATGGGCAGACAGCATTGGCTGAAAGGAAGCATGTGTTAAAAGAGAGCAAAGTTAACTGCCACCACGCACCGGTGTGGAGCTTTAAAGCAAGAGATTCAACCTAAGACACTGCAGGCTGCAAAGTTCCTCCTCCTTTTTCTGAACAGGGAGGGGTTCCTGCTACTTTTCAAAGGTAGATCTCACAATCAAACAAACTTCCCCAAAGTGTGCCACTTAATCATTCAGTGTGGCAGGCAGACACTTTGTCAGCACAGCAGCATGAGCATCTATCCTTAGCACAGCCAAAAACTGCCAAGAGAAACATACAGCAGTGGCCCTTTGATATTTTCTTGTGTCATTAATAAGGAAGGAGTTTAGAGTGATTTGAAGTTTGCCTCTCTCTGAATTCCACAGTTCTTCCCCATCATTTTCATTCAGGTTTGATTTTGATCCTACAGGAATGTACACTTCAGTTAACCGAGCCCAAAACAGCTCTGAGATTTGTGATCTTTCTGATGTGAACACAGCTTTAAACACAGTTCCACTCTCTGCCTATTTTAGAGGCTCAGCTGTGGAGCAACACAAGAGTCCACTGCCCTGCACCACCAGGATGCTGCAGGATCACAGGATGTTAGGGGTTGGAAAGGACCTCTGTAAATCTATCAATCCAACTCCCACTGCCAGAGCAGGAGCAGAGAATCCAGCACAGGTTGCACAGGAGTACGTCCAGACAGGGCTGGAAAGGCTCTGGAGAAGGAGACTCCACAACCTCTCTGGGCAGCCTGTGCCAGGGCTCTCGGACCCTTACACTAAAGAAGTTCTTCCTCATGTTGAGGTGGAACTTCCTGTGCCGCAGTTTCCATCCCTTGCCCCTTCTGCCATCCCAGGGCACAAGTGAGCAGAGGCTGTCCCTGTCCCTTCCTTCCTGACCCCCAGCCCTCAGCTATTGATAGACATTGCTCAGATCCCCTCTCAGCCTTCTCCTCTCCAGACTAAGCAGCCCCAGGGCGCTCAGCCTTCTCTCACCAGGCAGTGCTGCAGTCCCTGCAGCATCCTTGTGGCCCTCCCTTGGACTCTCTCCAGTAGTTCCCTGTCCCTCTTGAACTGGGGAGCTCAGAACTGGATGCAATATTCCAGGCTAGGGCCTCACCAGGGCAGAGTAGAAGGGAAGGAAAACCTCCCTCCATCTGCAGCAAAGCCTAAAGGACACCTGGGGGTCATGGCACAGGAGATTTGGGCTCAATACCAAACCCATACTTATCCAACACCCTCTGTGAAAAAAACAAATGCTCTGTCTGCAGCTGCAACAGTAACTTCTGCTGCATGCAATGGCAAGAAGGGTTGCAAAGCTTCCTGCCAGTAACCTGCACAGAACCAGGTATTTGCCTCTTACATCCAGCCAGGGAGGTGACTGTTTTGCCTTTTGCCAGAGGACCACCTTGTGAACCATTCCCTATGGTTAACTGGATCCAAAGAGCAGCTGATCCAACTATGGTGAGGGAACTTCATGTCCTGTCAGCAGCAGCTCTGCTGTGAGCACAGACTGA
>WAAF01003097.1:0-20317 GCA_013400475.1 Tricholaema leucomelas
GGCTGGTCACCTTCCCCGCCGGCTCATCTTTACATCACAGCTGACACAGCTGAGGGTAGCAAGGACAAAGGGACTCTGTGATTGTTAGTGCACTTGGTGTCTCTTGAAGAAACCAATGACTTCCAAGGAAAGAATAAGTTGCCAGATTCTTCACCTGAAAGAAATATTAGGTTGTTTTGCTGTTATTAATTATCCAGCTCCCTTGTAATATCTCTTTCAGGTTTGGCCTCCTCACCACTGCCCACCTGGTCAGCTTGGGATGTTCCTCATGCACCTGGTGGAACCCAAGAGCCTAAGTCTGCCCAGTGTGGAACACTGCCCATCTTACAATGCTTTAAGGGGGAGTAAGGTAATTTCAGCATACTGAAGGGTTCTTTTCTCTAAAGGAGATTTTTATAATGCACTCAAAGGAGGAAACTCATTCCAGGGAACATATGAGAGCATTCTTTTCTGAAAGCCTTTTCTGAACAATGCGCGAAATATCGAAGACACACAGCATGCTCTTGGTCTTCTTGAAACACCTAGTATTACCAATTATTGTTAAGCAAAACAGGGAAAGACCTCTGGAGGGTAACCACACATTTTCAGCGTGCTCTTGAAAGTTTTGCAGTATTTTGGCTCCCTGTTGATCTTTATGGAGCCCAGGTGAATCAAGTGTTGAGAAGATACTTATTCAATAGGTACGTGACTTGAAGGCCCCACAAGGCATGCTACAATTTCTTGCTTTTGGGAAAAAGTAATTTCCCTCAGTCTCCTTGCCTTTTAAAAGTCATGTTGTTAGTCCATTTTGTTCTCTTTTAGCCCATCTTCTAGCTTACCTCATGCTGAAGTCAGTATATAGTAAATGCTGGTTGTTCTTCAATTTCAGGTACCTATTGTAGGTCCTTATTTTCCCTTATGTCAGACTCTGATAGCTCTATGCTCTCATTTAAAGTCACTTGGATTTCTGTTTAACAAAAAGTATTAATAACATAAATCCTAATAGCTTCTGAGGTAATATTGTCCACAGCATATTTTTTTTATGATGTATTTCAGTAACACCTTTTCCTTACAATCAACTTCATGTTTCTCATACCAGAACAGACCAGAGGTAGCAGAATCTTGACTTTTTTGGAGACAACTTTCTAGCAGAAGAGAAAAGAGAGACACAACTGAAGGAAAGTGCAATGCTCAGAATCCATAATGTACACCACTGATAGGACAACATAGAGTAAATGCTTTTCCCACGTGACAACATTTTCTTCAATGATAGGACAAAGTACTTTGAAGACTTTATCTTAAAGACATTGCATTAGGTACAATGTCAACACAGTTGACAAAACTACGCGGTAGCAAGCAGTCTTCCAGTTGCTGTGCCAGGTAGTCTTCATCATCAAGCAATAGAGATTAGTCATATGGTTTTGAAGAGAAAAGAGGTATTGAAGAAATGTCACAACCAGCAAAAATATAATTAAGTGCTTTCTCGAAAATAATTCCTTTTCTAGTCATTGCAGGCCACATCTTTCTACATTCGCTTCACTTTGGAGATCAAACTGGTACTTTGTATCTAAATGCAGGGCCGCAGTTTTACAGCTTTGCACAGACAAGCTGCCAGTAGAATGACGTCAAGAAAGATCTGTTGGGAAAATCAGACTAACTTCAAGTTAGGGAGCTGATTTTTTTAAATGCAAAAGCAAACCCAAGTCTCCAACTTGCATATATAATAGGTGTAATATATTTTACATGGTAGAAGAAGAAAGAGCAGCTGGAAACCAGCTACAAAGTGAAAATGTCCTGTAAGATTTTTTTTTTTTTTTTGAAATACAAACGTTAACAGGGTCATTTGCACTCCTAATTTTATGAATGTCATGTCATTGGCTCCTCATACACTATATGCCTGGTTAAATCATATAGAAGACTGGAGGGCTATTGGTGGTATGATTCTCCCATCTTACACCTCCCTGACACAGGTGTTGATCTATCTTTGAAAAGTACTTTGTGCGATACATAAATTATGAAGTCATCTGACCGACAAGCTTTGATGGTACTTCATGAAGAAAACACTGCCTTAAGACCATGGGCAAGTATTGTGCTTACAGTTTGATTTTCAACAGCACACTTGCCACCTTGCATTAGTTTTCAATCACTTGCCAGAAAGAAAAATACTAAGCTGCTGCATTTGGATACGGAGTGTGAAATCACAAGGATGGGAGCAATGCGAGCGCACATAATTGTACACCTGTTAGTCACTTCTGAGAAGCTAACCTGTTCATGAGGTAGAGTGTAAATCACAGAGGCAGAAAACACATTCAATCGTTTGGACATGGTGATGGGAAAAAAAAAAAAAAATCAGATTTCATGCCTTGATAGAAAAATCACATTAGACCCTAAGTAAATTATTTCTATGTCTCAAATAAATTATCAACCAGGCTTATGCTGGTATTAAAAAGATGGAAATTTTGAGGAGAGAGACTTATGTGCTCCAGGGGAAGATGGGTGTAAATCACTGCAGTCCAGGATACAGATGTTTACCTAGGTATGCACTGAGACTGCTTCTAGAGGGGTGGCCAGTGAGAAATCTCCTCAATATGAGTGGTACCATATCTGGTACATTTTCCAGCCTTAAGGCCACACAACTTCCATCTGCATTGTCAAAAGATGATTTGCTGGCATCACATCAGCAACCCTGTGCTTTGAAGACAAATGTGAGCCAAGGCTGTGGTGGCAGCCTTCAACACCATGTCAATAACACAAGTTTGCACTGCTGTGTTTCGGTGCAGTAGGAAAATGAGTGAACTTTGAGAGTTTGAAATTTAACTGTTTGTTAAGTGCAACTCCAAACATCAGTGGCCTGGCGCTGCTCTGAAGCTGGAGGCTTGATAGGATACCATTGCTTTTCCGGGGGGTGACCTCTCACAGAATTCTGTGATTTGCTGTTATGCAATGAATTTTGTGCCAAGGTGTGGCATCTGCATGCATTGACTTCAAAACTATACAGTGGTTTTACAAAAAAGTTGTCTCGCTCAACATTTTTGCTCAGATAGGAATAACTTTATTATGGAAAACAAATGGTTCTCCACATTTCTGCAGCCTTAAAAAATATTGAAATCACATTTTACCCCTGCTTTTAGAACTTTGAGAGAAAATTCTCCGATGGAGCCTCAAAATTTTTGCGTGAGAGTAGTAAAAAAACTTGCATGTATGAACAAACAGCTCTTACATGAAAAAACTCCATGCTGTTAATGCTGCATGTTGTGAAATAGCAACCGTATCAACAAGCACTACGTTACATCAGACATTGCTAAATGATTTTTTTCTTTCTTTGCAAATTCATCAATACTTGGATTTTATTTTGGTCTCATAGGTCTTTATGCAAAGCCTCCTGAAGGCGCTAGGAGACCTTCATTGTCTTCAATAGGCCTTGGCTGGAGCACGTAACTTTCTGATCACACTTGTAAGGTCCTTTGTCTAATAATTAGTCAGGTGTGAGTAAAATGAAGTTCATGGTAGCGCAACTATGCAAAGTGGGTAGGAAATGCGCACAGGAGCATACATATAGCTACTCTTGTGAAATCATCTACCATTTACTGCATTCTAACATATTTAAATTTACTTTGATTTGAATCTATTCCAAAAGGCAACAGCACACATCCAACCTAAATATCTCATTAAGTCCCTAAATGCAATCCTCATTCTTTGCATGTATCCACTATTAGTGTCAGTTCCACTTAAACATGTCTTCTGAAGAAATATATGTCCAGGAAAATATTCTCTTCTATTACATCTTCAAACTTTAAACATTTGGACTCCTGTAGAAGCAGGTCTTTCTTTAAGACAAGAGGTGTGTTGCTTGTGTACCAGCAAGGCTCAGCTCTCTCACTTGAAAGTCCTGCACAATCACTTCCTGATTTGGGCAGCATGGGCTGGCATCTTTGTCATGATAAATGAGAATAGAGAATGTGAAAGAGCCACAGCAGAACTGATGGCTGGGTGAATTTGGAGCTTTATTATGTCATGCTTACTAAGCAGTTCTAAATATTTTGGTTATGAGGCAAGTTAGATTTAATGATGTTTTATTGAAATATTAAAAATTAATTAACTTTTTAAAAAAATTAATCCTGTTAAAATTCACAGCTTCACAGATGACATTGATTTGGAAGCGACCCTCAAAGGTTATCTTGTCCAACTCTCTGCAATGAGAAGGGACACCTCCAACTAGATCAGGCTGCCCAAGGCCACGTCTCAATGTGGGACCCTCAAAGGTCATCTTGTCCAACTCTCTGCAATGAGAAGGGACACCTCCAACTAGATCAGGCTGCCCAGGGCCACGTCTCAATATCCTGTAAGTGAAAAGTGAATGCTCAACATTATTTCTACTACATCTTAGAAGTAAAAGTATTGGGAGTCAGATCAGGCCATCTCTGGGCTGTGCTGCTGGTCCTCTGACAAGAGGAATTGCCTCTCTTTGGAAGAATGAAAGTGGAATGGTGGTTTATGCTGGGGTTTACAGAATTTATCTACAGTAAAAACTAATAGGGCAAGCAAGAGTTTTGTGATGCCAGTGTCTCTCTGTCAATGGAGTATATTTCAGCACTGGCCACCCATGAGAGGTGGTAAGATTCTGGCTGCCTCAATGGAGCTGGAGTTGTGCCTTTTTTTTCTGTGTCACTAAAGAACTACCATGCTTTGAGCAGCTTGCTACAATAATAAACACTGAGGTGAGTGGTGGGAGTGTTGAAGCAATCAGAGGCAATTTGTGCTCTATTCATTTTGAGACCACTGCAAACTGAATAATTTTGATTTTTTTTCCTTCATGCTGAAACCAGAGCTCCAGCAAAATCAACCTGGGAATTGCAAGCCAAATGACATAAGTGTTAATCTGGTAAATTCTTGTACAAGATCCTCTTTCATGACTGGTAACTGAGGTGTGGACACCAGGCCTTCCTGAAGGGGTGCGTCTGTCACTGTTAACAAGATTATAGCACACAGGCTTTGAAACAGAGGAAAGCTGATCTCCCAGTGTAGCTTGATGCCTTCAACACAGTTTTCAGGGAATCAGCACATCTGTAAGCAAAACAGAGGATGACAGAGCAGCTGAAACAGTATGCAAAATAACAGGAGAACAGGCAAAGCTGAAATCACCTTTCTACCCTGGCCAGCAGGAAGGAATGGAACAGAGGGAAGGATGGCCAGATGATGCTTTCTCACATGGAAAAAAGTCCTATTGCCCTACAGGAAGATGAGCATTCCAGAGCCTGGAAGAGAAAAAGTGGGTTTTCATTGTAGTTTTGCCTTTGGAAACTGCAATGGTCATTGCACAGTCTGTTGAACAAAACCCCACGATTCAAGTAATTGTGTAAGGTGCCATGCTGACAGCTTCACCTTTTATCCCAGGGAAAAGATAGAGCAGGATATTTCAAGCTGGAAAAAAATTTCTCTTGGTAATGGAAACTAGCAACAAATTCAACCTCAAAATATTTTTTGTTTGTCTTTAAAGGCAGTTATTTACCAGAAAATCTGAACAGTGTATGGTTGCGTTTCACCTTCTGTGAGAGAGATAACTCTGCAGCTTGGCAAACCCAGACAGATGTAGATGAAGGCTTTATTGCCAGAGGCAGTAGAGACAGTGAAGGAGGTGTGCTGCTACTGAGAACCTGCAGAGAACCTTTTGGCTATGTCTGGTTTGGATCTCTTCAGCTGATTCTGTCTGAATTGTGAGTCTGTGAGTTCTTACACTTTCAGTATCTACAGTAAACTTGTCAAAAGCAAAAATGACATAAAATAAAAAAAAAATTAGAAGACAGAATATTTTAATGTTTTTAATTTAAATTAGATGTCAACTTGAGTTATACTGTACGTGGTGGAGGCAGGAAATAAAAGAATGCAGGAGGATGAAANGCAGGTTCTCAGTGTCAGGCTGACATATTGATAGCTTTTCTCTGTCAAGAGAGAGAAAACAGTTGCTACATGCTTGCCTGACACTCCTCATTATCGTCTGTGCAAAGCGAGTACTGAAAGAGAAGTAATACAAAAAACTAACTCCCTCTTCCTGGAGTCATTCATCAAGAGCTTTAGTAGCAAATGTTCCCAAACTTGCAACACAACCTCTTGAAACAAGAGCTGACTTCTTGCTAAATTCCTATATTAGTCACAGTTCTGCGGTCACAGTTCTTTGTTTTAAAATAGGAACCTTTCTCATGGCTGTGACAAGTTACTTTGTGGAAGTAAGAAAGGAAGGTAGGCAGGCTTAGGCCAATGTTTGCTGTCCTCTGTCTCAGATGACCACAGAGGGCAAGGCCATAGTGGGAGAAAAAAATCAAGCACTCCAGAAGCTGACAGACAGGGGATTTTCTAGAAGGTGAAAAATGCTGGCAGTGTCACCCACAAATAGGACCTTTCAACACTTTAGCAAAGGAGAAAGCTTTAAAAATTAAACACTTTACAGCAGATTCCCTGTGTCTTGTATTCATCACCAGCTGTAGCCAAACAAGCCTGCTTGTATAAGCTTGTTAATGGGGAGAAACACATCTGAATGGTATGGCATTTGAAGATGATTAATGAGAGGGCGTCTGACAGGATAAACTTTCCTTTTATACGTCTCTGGCTTTAGGCCGCACCTGCTCACTTGCAGCGATGCTCTATCTGGAGATCTGTCACTGGAGCTGGCTGCGTGCGTCAGCAGGGCTTAAAGCATTCCTGCATTAGGTGATGCAAAAGAAGGCATTAGTGTCTGTAATGATAGCAGAAAGAGTTGAAGGCGCAGGGCTGAGGGCAGAGGTACCCTGGTGCCCTGAGACCACGCGGAAAGCCATATAGTGGATCATGTGAAATGTGTGATCTCAGCCCTGCTCCTGGTGGTCTGTAATTACATCCACTCACCTCTCTTGATCACAGCAGCAAGGGTGCTGGCTCGTAAGGGCTGGAGATCAAACTGTTCTGTCAGTTAATCTGTACCGGAACCTGCTGGGAAGGAGGCCTGTTCTGTTGGTGCTAGTGCCTCTGCAATTCCTACTGCTAAATATTCACAAACCCTCAAGATTTTGACTCATCTCTATCATTTCCCTGATAGCTCTTACCGTGACTTTAGGCTCAGCTGTAGCAGAACACTACCAGCCATGCACACAACTGCATGTGAGTCTGTATGTCCCACCTCTGGTACGAAGAGAAGGAAGAATTGGGAGTAATACGCAAAACTGCACTGGCTGAGATAAGGAGAGTTTAACAAAACAGTATAAAGCACAAAGGAACAACTGGAGTAATAATAATGAAGTAAAATATGAAAGCAGTGGTACAAACCCTGAGTAGCCCACCCCACTCTGCCACCTGCTCAAGCCGATCATGTGCCCCCATTTAATGTAGTAGGCATGACCTTTTATGGTGTCAAATACCCACTGGCTAGTTCAGTTTGCTTTCCTGGGTGTGGTCCCTCTCAGCATTTTGTGAAGAAAATTAACCCTATCCTAGCCAAACTCAGAAGACCTTCCCCAGTGAATTTCTCTACCTCACTATGAGAAAGAAGACAAGACTCAGTCACATCCAGGGGCACCAGTATCAGAAAGGGCTCTTCTTTATCATCACAAGCCATAAAAAGATGAGAAGTAAGTGTAACCATACAATAGGATGTGATCTAAATCCGAACTTCAGAAAGTTTTGATGAGAGCTCAGCAAGTCTGTTATCAGTTATTGAAAGCTACACCTAGAGTCATTCAAAAACCTCTGCCAGCTGTGCAACATGAACACTCCATCTGAGCAAATATGTCCAGGAAAGCAGCCAGGACAGTATATGTCTTGGACTCTTTTGCTCTGATTGCAGGGAATGGTGAATTCCATTCTGTCTGCTCATCAGTAGGAGAAGCCAAAGGCCTCATGTCATTCTCACCTTCCCCCAGGAGGGAGTGACATCTCCTCAGACCTCTACAGCTCCAGAACTTTTTTCACTGGGCTTTTCCAGGAGCAATGGCTCCATTTGGAAGAGTTACACTATCAACAACAACTACTGCCTAGTTCCCTTTAACATGAACATCACAAAGCAATTTCAAAACAATTCTGTAATATAAGAGAAAATAGGAGGGAAGGTAACTTATTAAAAACAAAGCATTTCTAGGCTCAAAGGTCTTGCCTTCTTTACTTCAGCAGCTTTTCACAATGAACTTCAGTGGACAGTACAGCCATCCCTTTCCACTTTGCCCACGCTAGGGCACACCTGTTCATCACTGTTAGGCGAATTGTATGTGAACAGAGCTACTAGTGTGCCACGGTGCTGAGGAATCATAGAATCATAGAAACATGGAATCAACCAGGTTGGAAGGGACCTCCAAGATCATCCAGTCCAACCTAGCACTCAGCCCTATCCAGACATCTAGACCATGGCACTAAGTGCCTCATCCAGTCTTTTCCTGAACACCTCCAGGGACGGTTACTCCACCACCTCCCTGGGCAGCCCATTTTCAACCTCCTCAGGACCCCTTGTACCCTCCCAGACCTCCTGGAGAGAGGCCAAGGCTTAGTATAGAGGTTCACAGAGCTCAAGGCTCAAACTATGCATTAAGCATGATCTCCCCCACCCACAATGGAGAAATACTGTCAGAAAAAAATCACCAAAAGTGCATGAACAAGTAGTTGCTAGCACCAGTCCTTTCCTTATAAGTCTTGAGGTTAGCAACAGGGGCACTATCAGCTTTGGCACTACTGTCTTCAGTACATGGGAATTCATTTGTATCTCACTGTTATTCTGAATGTTCCTGGGACACACTTGCATTGGGTGATACCCAGTGACAGGACAAGGGGCAATGAGTGGAAGCTGAGGCATAGAAAGTTCCATGTAAACATGAGGAGTTTTTTCACCGTGAGGGTGACAGAGCACTGGAACAGGCTACCCAGGGGGGTTGTGAAGTCTCCCTCTCTGGAGATACTCAAAACCCACCTAGTCCTGTTTCTGTGTGATCTGGTATAGGAGATAGTGCTCTGGCAGGGCAGTTGGGCTGGATGATCTTTCAAAGTCCCTTCCAGTCCCTGACATTCTGTGATTTAGCTATTCTGTGCATTTACCAGAAGGTGAGTCAAACTTGAGTAAGAAATGAGGAATACTGCTTGATTCAAAAGAACCAAACTGAAACCTTCCCCAAGAAAAGCAGAGAGGCAAATAACCACAATACCAAATCTGCTTATCTACAATGGGACAATGAACAGTGATATACATAGGCTCTAACATTAGCTAGTCTGCAGTCAAGTCATAAAGAACAAAAAAGAAGTTGTTTGTAATTCCAAAACTGCGGGGGAAAAAAGTGACTGAAAGAAATAAATCATGGCTGGCACAATGATTTTCAAACACAATTGCTGGCTCTGCCAAAAGAAAGCTCACAGAAGTAGCACATACCTATGAAATAACTGCACAGGTATAACAGTTTGAAGACTCCATTGTCTGGGGACCATAATTTCTTTATAGCACTCTATACTCCATACTTTATGTTGCCTGACCGACCTACTGGCTTTCTGCAATGGAGGGATTACATCAGTGGACAAGTGAAGGACAATGGATGCTACCTATCTGGATTTCTTCAGAGTCATTCACATCATCCTTCTCTCTAAGCTAGACAGATAAGTTGTTGAAAGATGGACTGTTCAATGGATAAGAAACTGGGTGGATGGTTGCATCTAGAGATTAGTGGTCAATGGCTCAATGTCCAGAGGGAGACTCATGACCCTCAGAGGTGTGTACTGTGTCCAATGACCTTTAATATCTTCAGCAATTATATAGACAGTGGGATTGAGTGCACCTTCAGCACATTTGAAGATGGCATCAAGCTGCACAGTGTGGTCAATATACCAGATGGCTGAGGGGTCATCCAGAGGGACTTGGACAAGCTGGAGAAGTGGGCCCATGTGCACCTCATGAGGTTCTACAAGGCCAAGTGCAAGGTCCTGCACCTGGGTCAGGATGATCCTCTTAATCAGTACAGGCTGGGGATGGTAAGTCCAGAAAAGGACTTGGAGGTACTGGTGGATGAGAAACTGGACATGAGCAAAAATGTGTACTTGCAGCCCAGAAGCCTGGTCACATCCTGGGCCGCATCTAACAAAGCATGTCCAGCAAATAGACAGAGGTGATTCTGCCACTTTGCTCTACTCTGATGAGATCTCATCTGGAGTGCTGTGTCCAGCTCTGAGGCCCTCATCACAGGAAGCACATGGACCTAATAGAATGGGTCCAGAGGATGGCCACAAAAATCATTAAAGGGCAAGAGCACCTTTCCTAAAAAGACAACATGTGTGGAAGGTCTTCACAGAGAGAGTGATTTGCCATTGGAATGGGCTGCCTGGGGACGTGGTGGAGTCACTGTCCCTGGAGTTGTTCAGGAAAAGATTGGATGAGGTACTTAGTGCCATGGTCTTGTTGATTGGACAGGGCTGGGTGATAGGTTGGACTGGTGTTACTCAGCGGGCCAGCAAGCTGCTGGGTCGTTACCCATCTGTGGGCTCCATCAGGCAGGGTCAGGCTGCCAGTCGCAGGCAAGTCCCCACTTACACACGATGCAAAGTGTGGTGGCACACAGAGGCAGTAAGGCAAACAGGCAGCGAACAAAACAAAAGCAGCAGCAGCAGCCAATCAAGTCTGCTGGGGTTTTAAGCATTTTGGTGAGCATCCAATAGCAACAGGTAACAGCACCCTAGAACCAATCCTGAATTATTTCTCCAACAAAGGAAGATGCACAGGCCTAGGATCCTGACCTGTGTTTATCACAAAACAAAGTGAGCTGAAAAACAAGGCCAAATATGGGGTCTGTGATAGACTGAGAGGTGCCAAAGCTTTTGTCTGCTTTCCCACTCCTTCCACCCAGGAAGAAGAAGCAAGAAGAGGGGACCAAGATGGGTATTGGGGTAGTTGTTTAGGGCATGTGATGGATATGTGTTCTAGACATAATTTGGACCTTCCACCACAAACTGGATGATCCTGGAGGTCTCTTCCAACCTGGTCGATTCTATGATATATTAAGCCTGGAGAGGAGAAGGCTCTGGGAGTAGTGGCCTTCCAGTATCTGAAGGGGACCTATAAGAAAGAAAGACATGTAGCAACAGGACAAAGGCAATGGGTTTAAACTAGAGAAGAATGGATTTAGCTTGGACATTAGGAAGAAGTTCTTTACTGTGAAGGTGCTGGAACAATGAAACAGGTTGCCTGGGAAGGTGACAGGGGTTCCATCCCTGGAGACATTTAAGATCAGTCTTGATGGTGGTCTGAGCAGTCTGGTCTAGCTGGGGATATCCCTGATTACTACAGGGGGGTTGGACTGCATGATCTTTAAATGTCCCTTTCAACTCAATGCATTCTCTTAGTCTATGATATATCTGGACTTGGTGATATATCCATGACTGGCTTATATGCAGTCCTCAGGCATCTAACCTACTCTCCATGAACTTTCAAAAACGATGCAGAGTAGCTTAGCAGCAGCATCAGCCAGCTACCTCAGAATTTGCAGCTACATTCCACCAGAGCCCACAAATCTGTGGGTATTCTCTTTACCCAAATGATATGTAACCCAGTACTCACTCACCAAGGGAGTTTTCCATTCTCTAGACTTTATTACTTCTAGTGACTGATTAGACTTAGCAGTTGTAATGGTTTAGCACAAGGGGTAACCTGCCTGCTCCCCTAACACAAAAGCAAGGGAAAGAGTAACACAAAAAAATCAGGCTTGAGATAAAGAGCTAAGAGTTTAATATAATGTGGGGTTTCATGAGCACAATGTGTAATTACTTTAGCTAATAATCTAATCTATCTAATAATACAATGAGTGATTATCTTAGCTTATCTCATTTGCAGAAGAACAGTGAAATACATAGGGAAAATCAAACCAAACTAAAAAAAAAAACCCAAATGAAACAAAACCAGCAACAAACCCCACAACACCCAGCATAAAGCAGAAACCCCAAACCAGAAGCTACCTTACTTCCGCTTGCTCCACTGACATGGCTGCAGAAAAAGTCAATACCTAAGTACCCAGAAGCCAGAAACAGCAACCAGAAAGCTTGCCACATTGCAATCTGAACTTCAAGTCCCATAATACTTCACTCCAATTAGCACTTTCATTTTTTTGAAGCTGGCATGACTGCAGCATGGTATGAACCACAGCAGTAGATTCAGCTCAATCCACGATAGCAGTAGAAAGTAGTCAGTAAGATTGCCTTCTCTGCATCCTCTGATACTAGGACTCCTTCCCCATTCACAAGTGAGCCCACATTATCCCTTGTCTTCCCTTTTGCACTTTTGCAAGAAGTGTTTCTTGTTCTCTTTATCTTCCTTTGCAGATATAATTCCAAGAGGGCCTTGGCCTCCCTTTTTGCATCCCTACATTCTCTGACAACATTCCTATAATCCTCCCAGGTGACGTGTTCCTTTTCATACATTCTACAATGTCCCAGTTCAGGGCCATGGGAGTGGGACAGTTCCTCCACCAGGGACGGGAGGACACAAATGACACTCCTTTTGAAGAGTAAGAATGAAGACACTGCACACTGATTGGAAGTTTAAAGGGAGATTCTTATTTACTAGTGCATATATGCAAAAGCCAATCGGGTAGAACAAAGACATCCACAAGCTAGGCCAAGTCTAGATTTCTAGAATCCTCCACCCATTCCACTCTTAGCAGGCCTGAGAGGAGGCCAAAACTGCTCTCCCCATCTTAGGCCTACAAGGCCAGCTAGAAGCCATCTTCCCCATGCAAACCATGAGATAAGTAGGGATGTGCACTCTTCCCAGAGGAAAGATGTGAAGGGAGAAGAAGCAGGGAGGAGAAAAGAGTGATATCAGCCAGGGACTGCCTTATAAGCTGCGATACTGGAAAGCAGAATAGGATAACAATATTACAACATCCTGGGGTGACCAGGTCTGTCCTCTGGGATGGGACTTTGTCTCTGTAGTTTTAAGGGAACCTAACCCCCCAAAAACTACCACATACAAGCTTTCTTATTCTGTGTCCTACCTGACCAACCTGATCTTCTTTTATGGTCAGGTTACCTGCCTGGTAAATGTGGGGCAGGCTGTGCATGTAGTCTCCCTGGACTTCAGCAAAGCCTTTGACACTGTCTGCCACAACAAGCTCTTGGCAAAGCTGGCAGCTTGTGGCTTGGACAAATTCACTCTGTGCTGGGTCAAGAACTGACTGGAAGGCCGAGTCCAGAGAGCTGTGGTGAATGGTGCCACATCCAGTTGGCAGCTGTCACTAGTGGTGTTCCCCAGGGATCAGTGCTGGGCCCACTCCTGTTCAATATCTTTATTGATGATCTGGATGAGGGGATTGAGTCCAGCATCAGTAGGTTTGCAGATGATATCAAGCTAGGAGCAGGTGTTGATTTGTGGGAAGGTAGGGGAGTCCTGCAGAGGGACCTAGACAGGCTGAATGGATGAACAGAGGCCAATGGGATGAGATTTAACAAGGCCAAGTGCAGGGTTCTGCACTTTGGCCACAACAACCCCAAGCAGCACTACAGGCTGGGGACAGAGTGGCTGGAGAGCAGCCAGGAGGAAAGGGACCTGGGGGTACTGGTGGATAGTAGGCTGAAGATGAGCCAGCAGTGTGCCCAGGTGGCCAAGAGAGCCAGTGGCATCCTGGCCTGTATCAGGAACAGTGTGGCCAGTAGGAGGAGGGAGGTTATTCCTCCCCTGTACTCAACATTGGTCAGGCCACACCTTGAGTGCTGTGTCCAGTTCTGGGCTCCTCAATTCAAGAGAGATGTTGAGGTGCTGGAACGTGTCCAGAGAAGGGCAACGAAGCTGGTGAGGGGCCTGGAACACAAACCCTATGAGGAGTGGCTGAGGGAACTGGGGTTGTTTAGCCTGGAGAAGAGGAGGCTCAGAAGAGAAAGACCTGGGGGTGCTGGCTGATAGCTGGCTGAACAGAAGCCAGCAGTGTGGTCAAAAAGGCCAGCAGCATTCTGGCCTGTATGAGTAGCAATTTGACAAACACGACCAGGGAAGTGACTGTTCCTCTGTACACAGGACTGGCGAGGCCACATGTTGAATACTGCATTCAGGCTTGGGGCCTTCACTACAAGAAAGACAGGGAGGTGCTGGAGAAGGTGCAGAGAAGGGCAATGCAGCTAGTGAATGGTCTGGAGGACAAGCCTTATGAGAAGCATCTCAGGGAAGTGGGGTTATTTAGTCTGGAAAAAAATAAGGTTGAAGTGAGACCTTTTGCTCTCTACAGTTACCTGAAAGGAGTTTGTGGTGAGGCGGGTATTGGTCTCTTCTCTCAAGTAGTAAGAGATAGGACAAGAGGAAATGGCCTCAGGTTTCACCAGGGGAGGTTTGGATTGGATATTAGAAGAAAATTCTTCACTGAAAGGGTTTTCAAACACTGGAATAGGTGCCTAAGGGAGGTGTTTGAATCCCCATCCCTGGAGGCATTCAAAAGATACATAGATGTGGGGCTAAGGGGCACATAGATAATGGTTGAATTTGGTGGTCTGAAACAATTCTATGATTCTAAAATATCTCGTTCTCCTGAACAGCCCTTTAGAAGTTAAGTGGAATCATAGTGTGCTTTGTGTTTGACAGAATCTTTAAGGTCATCCAGTCCAACCCCCCTCAGTAAGCAGGGGCATCTCCAACTAGATCAGGTTGATCACAGTCCTAGCCAACCTGATCTTGAATGTTTCCCAGGATGGGGCTTCTACCACTTCTTTAGGCAATTTGTTCCAGTGGAGTACCACCTCATTGTAAAAAAAAAATGTCCTCCTTATGCTATTTGAATCTGCCTTCCTTTAGTTTAAAGGTCTTGTTCTGTGGTAATAGACCTTGCAAAAAATGTTGTCTCCAACTTTTTATAAACCCACTTAAGTATCAAAAGGCCACAGTAGATTCTCCCTACAGTCTTCTCTTCAACTCCCTCAGCCTGTCTTTGTAGGAAAGGTGCTCTAGCCCTCTGATCATTTTTGNCAGCTAGTGAATGGTCTGGAGGACAAGCCTTATGAGAAGCATCTCAGGGAAGTGGGGTTATTTAGTCTGGAAAAAAATAAGGTTGAAGTGAGACCTTTTGCTCTCTACAGTTACCTGAAAGGAGTTTGTGGTGAGGCGGGTATTGGTCTCTTCTCTCAAGTAGTAAGAGATAGGACAAGAGGAAATGGCCTCAGGTTTCACCAGGGGAGGTTTGGATTGGATATTAGAAGAAAATTCTTCACTGAAAGGGTTTTCAAACACTGGAATAGGTGCCTAAGGGAGGTGTTTGAATCCCCATCCCTGGAGGCATTCAAAAGATACATAGATGTGGGGCTAAGGGGCACATAGATAATGGTTGAATTTGGTGGTCTGAAACAATTCTATGATTCTAAAATATCTCGTTCTCCTGAACAGCCCTTTAGAAGTTAAGTGGAATCATAGTGTGCTTTGTGTTTGACAGAATCTTTAAGGTCATCCAGTCCAACCCCCCTCAGTAAGCAGGGGCATCTCCAACTAGATCAGGTTGATCACAGTCCTAGCCAACCTGATCTTGAATGTTTCCCAGGATGGGGCTTCTACCACTTCTTTAGGCAATTTGTTCCAGTGGAGTACCACCTCATTGTAAAAAAAAAATGTCCTCCTTATGCTATTTGAATCTGCCTTCCTTTAGTTTAAAGGTCTTGTTCTGTGGTAATAGACCTTGCAAAAAATGTTGTCTCCAACTTTTTATAAACCCACTTAAGTATCAAAAGGCCACAGTAGATTCTCCCTACAGTCTTCTCTTCAACTCCCTCAGCCTGTCTTTGTAGGAAAGGTGCTCTAGCCCTCTGATCATTTTTGTGTCTCTCCTTTGGACCCACTCCGTCAGGTCCATATCTTGTGGTGAAGACTAGTATTCCAGGTTTACTCCAGGAGTAAAATCACCTACCTTGACATGCTGTCCGTGTTTAATTTGCTGCAGCCTTAGATATGGTTGGCCCTTTGGGCTGTGAATGCACAGTGACAGTTTGTTGTCATCTGCAATTTGATGAGCGTGCACTCAATCCCACTCTCTGTGTAATTGATAAAGATACTAAACTGCATTGATCTCAGTAGGGTAGATATGCACATTATCCCAATTATTCGTGAAATATAACGAACCTGCAGGTTGTCAATGTCTGATAACAATATTTTCTTCTAGATGAGGGTGAAGAAGTACTTCAAGTTTCACAGGTGATGAAAACATAATCTAAGCCATTGTTGCAGTGGTAAAGTGCAAACGCCAGGGAAACTGGAAATATCTACTGAAAGAGGAACTGGACGATTGTTGGGTGTGAGAACCTTGCAGTTTGGCATAAAAACAAGTAAATAACTCTTTTGTAAAGCAGTTTTCAATGTTTTCTAGCCCTCTTCTTCATTGTAATTTCTGTTTCCTACCAACCCAGCCTGTAGAACAAGGACCTCCATAAAATGCAGAGCCTTCATTCTTAACACCGTGTAGCTTTCACATCCAGGCTTTTGTCTCCAAAACCAATTTCAAGCAAGCAAAATACCATTCAAAAACTAAACAATAAACCTAGGGAAACAAACAAACAACTAGATATGCTTTGTGTACTAAACAATGTACACAAATCTTTACAATATCACTGTAGATTAAAGCTGTAGCAAGATAGAGAGGGCAAAATATTTAGGAAAAAAAAATAGTGCATTAGACCCATGTTTGGCAAACATTAGGACCTTAACTTAGCACAAAATGACTGGAAGAAATCCTACACACTTTCAAGCTGCTTGTTGATAAAGAAATACTGAATATATCATTTAAGACTCTAATTCCTCACATACTTTTAAGTGCTAACATTTAATATTATAATTCTATTCTTGACATGAACTATATTATTACAATTATTTATTTTTACTATTTTAGGTGTTTGTGATGAGGTTTTAATGTTTCCAATGGGCTTATGTTGCATATCACAAAGGATATAGTAGCAGTTACCTTGAAAATTGCTGCCTTCAAGAGGTCTTTTATAGAAAGGCAATTGTGGGCTTTCTTAAACATCACCCACTTGGCTTCAGGGAAGCACAGAATAAAAGCAGCCAAGAAGAAAAACAAAGGGCCCTGAAGACACGTGGAGAATCAGCCACAGAGGAGACAGATGCTAAATGCAGTGAATGAAGTGGTCCTCCAGAGTCCACACACAAGTATGCAGAATGCTGACTCCATTCCTGTTATGTAGGCTTTCTGAAGGCTCCTGACTCGGGTTGCTCTTGTCTACCTAGTGTGGGACTTATCAGGAGTGGGTCACCTGTGGACAATTTTATAGACAGGCTAACTGATGTAGGTAGGTTTCTTAGCCATTTTAAGGCCAGCACTTTAAGTGTCTGTAAGAGACATTTCAACATATGAAATTAGCCTTAAGAGAGTAGGCTAGCAAAAATTGAAACAGCTTGGTTATCCCCTTGTTTCCTGATCCCACCTCAGCACTGGTAAGGGAGGTGCAGATGAAACTTCTGTAAGCCCAGCATAGTCTCCAGTGTACTGACACACATTTAAAAAAAGTGTGAGAGAATTAAAGGATGTTAGAATTAAAGTGTCAAAGGTCTATTTTCCCAAGATTGCAGAGAATGTATACTCAGACAACAGGAGGCCCTTAGGGGTTTTCTATGTATTTACTTAAAATGAAGACACTAACTAGTTCAGGTGTCCATGTAACAAATGTAAACCTACACTCTTAATGAAGAGAATTACAATCTTCTATAATCAAAGAATGAAACCAAACATACCTCTCGTCAAATCTGATGAGAACTTTGCTGAAGTGTAATTCCCCTGCAGCAGCAATAATATCTGAAAGGCTGAAATTGTGTTAAGAGTCTCACTAGTCAAACAAGGGAAATGAAAGGTAGGATCTGATTTCTGTCATTTCTCCTGTAACTAGAGCTAGAATATTGCTGTGAGCTTCCTAGAAATGACTGAAAATGTGTGAAATGAAACTAGACCAGCTTAGTTTCCATGAGTAGTCAGAAATGTCCAATGTGGAAAAAACTAGTTATCCTAGAGATTTTCATGAGGGACTGCAGCATTCCTTTGTGTTCCTTTTGGGGATCAAACTTGAAATTTGGTGATTTATAGACTCATGACCTGAGTTCAATAGGAGGCATTTTACAGAGGCTTTCAAATATATGAACCTGTAGTATTTATGATAAGTAAATTCTTACATTAGAAACAATGTCTGGCATTCAAATTAGGACAAAAGCTCCAACTAGTTGGCAATGACAATCTATGTCATAGAATCATAGAATCATAGAATCCTAGAATCATAGAATGGTTTAGGTTGGAAGGGACCTCAAGGATCATCCAGCTCCAACCCCCTGCCATAGGCAGGGACACCTCCCACTAGAGCAGCTTGCTCAAGGCCTCATCCAGCCTGGCCTTAAACACCTCCAGGGAGGAAGCATCCACAACCTCCCTGGGCAACCCGTTCCAGTGCCTTACCACCCTCACTGTAAAGAACTTCCTCCTAACATCCAGTCTAAATCTCCCCTCTTCCAGCTTAAACCCATTCCCCCTCGTCCTAACATTACTAGACCGTGTAAATAGTCCCTCCCCAGCTTTCCTGTAGGCTCCCTTCAAATACTGGAAGGCCACTATAAGGTCTCCTCGAAGCCTTCTCCTCTCCAGGCTGAAGAGCCCCAACTCTCTCAGCCTGTCCTCATAGCAGAGGTGCTCCAGCCCTCTGATCATCTTCGTGGCTCTCCTTTGGACCCGCTCCAGCAGTTCCATGTCCTTCTTGTATTGGGGGCTCCAGAACTGCACACAGTACTCCAGGTGGGGTCTGACGAGAGCAGAGTAAAGGGGGAGAATCACCTCCCTTGCCCTGCTGGCCACACTTCTCTTGATGCAGCCCAGCACTCGGTTGGCTGTCTGGGCTGCATGTGCACACTGCCGGCTCATGTTGAGCTTCTCGTCGACCCAGACCCCCAGGTCCTTCTCCTCAGGGCTGCTCTCAGCCATTCACCACCCAGCCTGTATCTGTGCCTGGGATTGCACCGACCCAGGTGCAGGACCTTACACTTGGCCTTGTTAAACGTCATGAGGTTGGCCTGGGCCCACCTCTCCAGCCTGTCCAGGTCCCTCTGGATGGCATCCCTGCCCTCCAGCAAGTCAGCTGTGCCACACAGCTTGGTGTCATCTGCAAACTTGCTGAGGGTGCACTCAATTCCTCTGTCCATATCACTGACAAAGATGTTAAAGAGCACTGGTCCCAGCACTGACCCCTGAGGAACACCACTTGTCACCGGTCGCCAGGTGGACATTGTGCCATTGATCACCACTCTCTGCATGCGACCATCCAGCCAATTCCTTATCCAGTGAGTGCTCCACCCATCCAGTTTGTGCTTTTCCAGTTTGGTGACCAGGATGTCATGTGGGACAGAGTCGAATGCCTTACTCAGGTCTAGGGTCTGTCAGTTTTCTGTTGATAGCCATTGCATGAAGACTTGTAGCTGTCCATCTGCAGGTGGACAGATAGATGGGAATAGCAATCTCTGGTACAATCAAAATATAAAGCTTTCACATCATCTGATAATGACAAAAGACAAATAGAGTGAGTTGCAAGGACAAGTATGTAATTAGATTTCAGCTTCAAATTTATTCTTCAGGTAATTTCTGAGCCAAAGACAGTACCTTTTGTTTTACATAACTGGAAGGATTCTTCATCCACATATTTGCCCAGTGGATTTAGAACTTGTGTAAATTTTTTTAGGATCAATGTTGTCCCATAGCAACCTGTTTAACAGAGTATTCCCAGTTTGCATACAGGCCAACCACTTCTTTGTTTGGCACCTGACACATATCAGTTTGAGTTGGTACTCATAGCTCTTATGCACAGACATCATTTCACATCTGTCAGAAACTTACAAAAGAGAGCTTCTTTATTCTTCACAACAAATACCACTAAACACTTGAAGCTGACCTTAGAATATATTTACATGACTACATTTTTTGAGGTGTCAGTTCAGTCGTTTTCTGAGGTATTTCCACTGGTTGCTACTCTCCACCTAACAGCAATGAACATGAAAGGGTAACAAAAGGAATGTGTGCTGTGTTTTACATACTGAAGCTGCAAGAGACCAAGCATGTAAGAATACGACTTGGAAGAGGGTGGCTTCAATCACCTTGATATTTGTTCGAATATCTCCACTAGGCATATTCTACCCAAAAGACTCTTGCTGTGTATTGATGATAACTTCTTGATGCAGGTAGTGGAGGAACCAACAATGAGAGGTGCACTGCTGGACCTAATAAAAAAAGACTGCTTGGGGACATTAAGATTGAGTACTGCCTTAGCGACAGTGAGAGCAGCTCATTCTGGAGATCACATCTAGGCACTTGGGAGAGAAGAAACATAGAATCATAGAATCATT
>WAAF01003101.1:16674-26702 GCA_013400475.1 Tricholaema leucomelas
CTATGATTCTAAGAAGCCATTTTAACTTCTGAAATTCTGCAGCAATAAACTTAACTTCCAGAGAAGGGCAACATCTAAACACTTGCATCTAAGTGCTTAGGCATTAAAGGATGATTGCACAACCTAATGTAATAGACCTTCACTATTACATACTATACCTACTCTAATGTAACAGACCTTCACTGATTAGGGTTTGGTATAGTGTTCTGAGCTAGATCAAAATGAAAAATGCAGAAACCTGAGGTTAGTTCTTCCTGTCTATGTTTAATTTCACATAAGCATAAATGGGCAGCTCGTTACCTTGTTTCATTCTAAGCTTGGAGTACTTTTGATTCTCTACGTAGATATCCCTCATCCTGGAAGCTTTGTTTCTCTCTTCTAAAAGGGAACTTCACAGTAGAAGATGTAGATAATGCATTGTCATCAAGATCCATCACAAGATGTTCTTGTGGTCACTGCCTTTTAACTAAGACAAAGCCATCAAGAAAGGGTTGTCATCATGACTACATCAGCCCAGAAAAAAACAATCTTGAGTCATCTTCATCCTTCCCAACACAGCTGTGGCACTGCACACACACAATAAGAAGAAGCTTTCTAAAGGTAACTACCCATTTAAGATGTGGCTGCTTGTCCTTAGATGCTAAGGAAACAGTTTCTTTTCTTTCAGTCTAACCTCTCCAAGTGTGAGTGGGCAGAAAAATCCCTTAAGGAAGGCAAAGGAAACAATTCCACCATAGGGCAGCATAGATAAAATGCTGCAGTCCTACATACAGCACCTGAGAATGATGGACAAAGGACAAGTAATGGCAACAGAGACTTCAGCAGATCTGGACCCATTAAGAAACAGACTTGATCTATCCAGGAAGTTCAGTCAGAAGCAAAAGGACCCAAGGACAGAGACAAGCTATAACATAAATGCAAAGCTCCCATACAAAAACCAAGATAGGCATAAGAAACCAAAGAAAAAAATGAAGACTACATCTTACACTGTACCTAGGGCAGGCCTAGGTTTAAAAGAGGTCTTGATCAGGTGGGTAAATGGTGCGGGTCTGGGCTAGACAGAGGTCTAAGTGAGCCACTAAAGGATTTTTGATGCCCTGAGGAATGTAACTGAAATTATTTAATCTAATTATTTGTGATAGAAGTGACATATTAAGGTCTTATGCTCCAATTTACAGTTCTCATCAGTCATCCCATAATCATAGAATCAACCAGGTTGGAAGAGACCTCCAAGATCATCCAGGCCAACCTATCACACAGCCTTGGCCAGTCAACTGGACCATGGCACTAAGTGCCTCATCCAGGCTTTGCTTCAACACCTCCAGAGACGGCAACTCCACCACCATCCTGGGCAGCCCATTCCAATGCCAATCACTCTCTCTGCCAACAACTTTCTCCTAACATCCAGCCTAGACCTCCCCTGGCACAACTTGAGACTGTGTCCCCTTCATAGGATCATAGGATGTTAGGGGTTGGAAGGGACTCAAAGACATCACCGAGTCCAACCTCCCTGCCAGAGCAGGACAATCCTATCTAACAGAGATCACACAGGAACACATCCAGACAGGCCTTGAAAGGCTCCAGAGAAGGAGACTCCACAACCTCTCTGGGGAGCCTGTTCCAGTGCTCTGGGACCCTTACAGTAAAGAAGTTCCCCCTTTTGTTGAGGCAGAACCTCTTTTGCTGCAACTTACACCCACTGCTCCTTGTCCTATCCCAGGGAGCAGTGAGCAGAGCCTGTCCCCCGCTCCTGACCAGCCCTCAGATACTGATAAACATTTATCAAATCTCCTCTAAGTCTTCTCCAGACTAAAAAGTCCCAGATCTCTCAGCCTTTCCTCGTAAGCCATGTCCTCCTGTCCCCTAATCATCCTCGTAGTCCTCCACTAGACCCTCTCCAGCAGATCCCTGTCCCTCTTAAATTGGGGAGCCCAAAACTGAACACAGTACTCAAGATGAGGTCTCACCAGGGCAGAGTAGAGGGGGAGAAGAACCTCCCTTGATCTGCTGGACACACTCCTCCTAATACACCCCAGGATCCCATTGGCCTTCTCGGTCACAAGGGCACATTGCTGTGCCATGGTTAACTTGGTACCCACCAGGACCCCCAGGTCCCTCTCCACAGGGCTACTTTCCAGCAGATCACCTTCCAGCAGATCACCTCCCAGCCTGTACTGGTGGAGTTTGTTATTCCTCCCCAGGTGCAGGACTCTGCTCTCCTCCTTGTTGAACCTCATCTGGTTCCTCTGTGCCCAGCTCTCAGTCTGTCCAGGTCTCTCTGGATGGCTGCACAGCCTTCAGCTACATCAACCAAGCCTCCCAGCTCGGTGTAGTCAGCAGACTTGCTGAGCAGACTCTGTCTGCCTGTGCCCTCATCAATGTCATTGATGAAGATGTTGAACAGGACTGGCCCCAGCACTGATCTTTGCAGTCTCTTCTGACAGGATGGATTCTGTCATAATAATTGGTCACTTAGAATTGCCCTAGGGTGGGTATAATATGTATGTCACACTGGAATTTATTTAGGGTCCAGATTTATTAATGAGACTGACTTCATCTCTTGGTATCTCTGCACTGAGAAAATAAAGTGGGAGTGAAAAATGGTTAATTAAAAATAGCAGCTCCTTTATTTTTTTCTCCCCCTTTTTTTATTCCTTGCTTAAATAGACAAAGTAACATCTGGCCACAACAGCTGATGGTGCTCTAATTTTTGAACAGATGTATTTCCCATGTAATTTTAAGTTCACAAAGACCAGATGCTTCCTGTGGTTGCTCTAACCAGTTTCTCCACATTCAGTATTCTGCAATCTGCTTTGAAGTAAGGCTTTTGTGCTTCTCTTGAAACTTCCATTATTTGTATTTATAAAGTTGCCAGGGAAAGCAAGAAATACTTTGGGCAAAACTGGATTAATTTTGACCACATCTAATTATTTTTTTTTTTTTGTTTATTTTCCTTATGGCACTGTAAAATTATCCTGAATGACACATTTATCTTCTGTGTGCATCCCTTTTCAGAGAGGAAGTAAAGCCAAAATAAATCAATGTTCTCTGCAAACTCCTGCTAAAGCTAGAAAATAATTTGCCTTAGAGAGGTCTATGCTCCCAGTTGCATTCATATTAGAATCACAGAGTCAACATAGATGGATCTGAGCAAATAAGAGCTGTACCAAGCAACCTGTATCAAAACTTTGTTGATTGTGTACAAATTTGAATATATCATAGAGTAATAGAATCACAGAATCAAGCAGGTTGGAAGAGATCGCCAAGATCATCCAGTCCGACCTAGCACCCAGCCCTGGCCAAGCAACCAGACCATGGCACTAAGTGCCTCAGCCAGGCTTTACTTGAACACCTCCAGGGACAGTGACTCCACCACCTCCCTGGGCAGCCCATTCCAATGCCAATCACTCTCTCTGGCAACAACTTCCTCCTAACATCCAGCCTAGACCTCTCCTAGCACAACTTGAGACTGTGTCCCCTTGTTCTATTGCTGGTTGCCTGGCAGAAGAGACCAACCCCCACCTGGCTACAGCCTCCCTGTAGTTGTAGGTCACCTACAGTTAGGTCACCCCTGAGACTTCTCCAGGCTGCACACCCCCAGCTCCCTCAGCCTCTCCC
This sequence comes from Tricholaema leucomelas, assembly GCA_013400475.1. Taxonomy (NCBI): domain Eukaryota; kingdom Metazoa; phylum Chordata; class Aves; order Piciformes; family Lybiidae; genus Tricholaema lacrymosa; species Tricholaema leucomelas. Next base: position 20,293 of record WAAF01003101.1, read on the forward strand.
CATAGGGTTTGTGTTCCAGGCCCCTCACCAGCTTCATTGCCCTTCTCTGGACACGTTCCAGCACCTCAACATCTCTCTTGAGTTGAGGAGCCCAGAACTGGACACAGCACTCAAGGTGTGGCCTGACCAGTGTTGAGTACAGGGGCAGAATAACCTCCCTTGTCCTGCTAGCCACACTGTTCCTGATCCAGGCCAGGATGCCACTGGCTCTCTTGGCCACCTGGGCACTCTGCTGGCTCATCTTCAGCCTATTGAGGAATATTTGAGTGTGCCTACATGACGGTTGGACTACTCCCCAGAATTGTGCTGGAAAACTGGAAGACAGACTACAGGATTGACTTCTGAAATTTCCTAGGCCAAATCTTGATCTTACAAAATGCTGAGCATGCTGTCAGTGATCCAGCACAATAATTAGGCTCAGCAATTACAACAACAGTTTAGCCTCAAGGATGAGAGGGATGTCTCATTGGATTCAGCTGGACAGTTCCAATGTTTAGCTCTGAGTCCAAAAGTAGTTGCTCTGCTGGAATGAGACCAGAGTGCTTAGCATATTGTCAGATAGGCACTTAAATGAGCCACAGATTGATCTTGTCTTCACATTTAGGGCTGTGCAACTCATTATTTTTCAGCACAGGCTGAAGTGATGACAGACAATTAAAGAGAGGTAATTGCAATGAACTCTGTGTGTTTCACATGTGATGGGACATAAGGAGGAGCTGGGTTCCCAAAGCCTGTTGCCAGAGCCCTGGCATAGAGGTGGTTAAGCCAGATAATGTCAGACCACACCCTTCTGAGTGAGAACAGCACATTCATACAAAGCTGCTTTGGCTGTACTGAAAGAAGAATTAAACTCAGCCTTTGGTCTGCACAGCAAAGGATGAAAAGATCAAACAATCTATTCTTTATGATTTTGTTTGTATGCTTTATTCAATTACTCATTTTGTCCAAGTAATGCCAGGCATGTGCACCCTTGACTATTAATATTTTATGTGCCTGGAGAGAGAATAGAGTAAGATCAACAGAGAACAGTTAAAACACCTCAAATTTCAAATGTTTAACAGTCATACCTGGTGAATTATGCCTAATTCAAAGCATTTACAAAGAAATACATCTACACTGCTAAAATAATGGAGGCATTTGATGATTTAATCCCAGTAAGAAAAAATATTTATACACAAACCCTCCAATTTTTCTTCAAGCTGTGTTTTTTTTTCTGCTACATTCAGGAATATCTTTAATGATGAAATGGATTATAGTGCATACAGCTAACCTATGTGCCTGTGTACTTCATCCTGAGGGCTACAAAAATGATCAGGAGGCTGGAACACCTCTGCTGTGTGGACAAGCTGAGGGAGCTAGGGTTGTTCAGCTTGGAGGAGAGAAGGCTTTAGGGAGACCTAACAGTGCCCTTACTTGAAGGAAGCTTCCAAGAAGGCTGCAGAGGGGCTGTTTGCAAAGGCTTATAGTGATGGGACAAGGGATGATAGCCTGAAATGAGAGAAGAGCAGATTTAGATTGGATGTCAGGAACAAGTTCCTTAGGATAAGGATGGTGGAACGCTGGAAGAGGTTGCTCAGGGAGGCATTTGAGGCCTCATCTCTGGAGATCTTCAAGGTCAGGCTTGACAAGACTCTGAGGAACCTGATCTAGTGGAGGATATCCCTGTTCATAGAATCATAGAATCATAGAATGGTTTAGGTTGGAAGGGACCTCAAGGATCATCCAGCTCCAACCCCCTGCCATAGGCAGGGACACCTCCCACTAGAGCAGGCTGCTCAAGGCCTCATCCAGCCTGGCCTTAAACACCTCCAGGGAGGAAGCATCCACAACCTCCCTGGGCAACCTGTGCCAGTGTCTTACCACCCTCACTGTAAAGAACTTCCTCCTAACATCCAGTCTAAATCTCCCCTCTTCCAGCTTAAACCCATTCCCCCTCGTCCTGACATTACCAGACCTTGTCAATAGTCCCTCCCCAGCCTTCCTGTAGGCTCCCTTCAGATACTGGAAAGCCACTCTAAGGTCTCCTCGAAGCCTTCTCTTCTCCAGGCTGCAGAGCCCCAACTCTCTCAGCCTGTCCTCATAGCAGAGCTGCTGCAGCCCTCTGAGCATCTTCGTGGCTCTCCTCTGGACCCGCTCCAGCAGTTCCATGTCCTTCTTGTGTTGGGGGCTCCAGAACTGCACACAGTACTCCAGGTGGGGTCTGAGGAGAGCAGAGTAAAGGGGCAGAATCCCCTCCCTTGCCCTGCTGCCCACACTGCTCTTGCTGCAGCCCAGCACAGGGTTGCTGTCTGGGCTGCATGTGCACACTGCCGGCTCATGTTGAGCTTTTCATCACCCCAGACCCCCAGGTCCTTCTCCTCAGGGCTGCTCTCAGCCATTCACCACCCAGCCTGTATCTGTTGATTGCAGGGCCCTTGGACTAGCTGAGCTTGGAAGGTCCCTTCCAACCCAAACCATTCCATGACTTCTATGATTCTATGATGTTTTTAATTTCCTGATATCTCCTAGAGGAGACTGCTTATGTGTGTTGCACTGTCTTCTTGCCTTGGAGCAAAGGAGCGTGTTATAGTTTTAGTCAATTATTTCTGTGGGTCTCAGGAACTATGTAGTTCAGGATATTCAGTGTCTAGCCAGGTCTCTCTTGGCTACTGTGGACAGTACAAGACAGACTACTGAAAGCAAATTCCTAGTTGCAGCCATGTAAAAGATCTGGCAACTCCCCTGACAGCTTCCCACTGACCTTTAAATACGTTAAAGTGCTGTTCTCCAGGGCTCAGTGCTGCAGCCACTCCTGTTTAATATCTTTATCAGTGGTCTTGACAATAAGATTGAGAGCACCCTCACTAAGTCCACAGGACACCAAGTTAGGTGGAAATGTTTATCTGCTGGAGGTTAGACTCTTCAGAAGGACCTGGCTTCCCTCTGGTGCTTCAAGTGTCAGGGGCTCCTGAGGGCAGTCTCCAGCAGTATAGACAAAGAAGGCATTTAGTAACTCTGCCTTCTTTGTGTCCTCTGTCACCAAGGCACCCAGCTCATTCAGTAGAATGCCTGCATTGTCTCTAACGTTTTCCTGCAATGTATTTGAAGAAGCTTTTTTGTTATCTTTGACCTCCCTTGCAAGGTTGAGTTCCACAGTGGAATTGCTCCAGCCCCCTGATCATTTCCATGGCTCTCTTCTGGATCTGCTCTATCTATGTTATTCATGTCCTTGCTGTACTGAGGACTCCAGAGCTGGATGCAGTACTCCATGTACTGACAAGGGCAGAGTAAAAGGACAGGATCATCTCACTGAATCTGCTGCCAGTGCTGCTTTTGGTGCAGCCCAGGCTGCCACTAGCCTTCTGGGCTGCAAGTGCAATGCTGTTTATGTCCACCATCACATGGACCCCCAAGTATTATTCCTCTGGGCTGCTTTATGTCACCTCATCCCCCAGCCTGTATTGGCAGTGGGGATCTAGAAAATGTTTTATTTTCTTTTGTAGAAAGTGATGTTTCTTCATAAGAATGCATGAAGTCAAATTATGAAAAAACAATCATAGAATCATAGAATCAACCAGGTTGGAAGAGACCTCCAAGGTCATCCAGTCCAACCTAGCACCCAGCCCTATCCAGTCAACCAGACCATGGCACTAAGTGCCCCATCCTTTGCTTGAACACCTCCAGGGATGGTGACTCCACCACCTCCCTGGGCAGCCCATTCCAATGCCAATCACTCTCTCTGCCAACAACTTCCTCCTAACATCCAGCGTAGACCTCCCCTGGCACAGCTTGAGACTGTGTCCCCTTGTTCTGTTGCTGGTTGCCTGGCAGAAGAGACCAACCCCACCTGGCTACAGCCTCCCTTCAGGTAGTTGTAGACAGCAATGAGGTCAGCCCTGAGCCTCCTCTTCTTCAGGCTGCACACCCCCAGCTCCCTCAGCCTCTCCTCACAGGGCTGTGCTCCACACACCTCATCAGCTTTGTTGTCCTTCTCTGGACACATTCCAGCATCTCAAGGAGCCCAGAACTGGACACAGCACTCAAGGTGTGGCCTGGCCAGTGTTGAGTACAGGGGCAGAAGGGCCTCTCTTGTCCTGCTGGCCACACTGTTCCTGATCCAGGCCAGGATGCCATTGTCTCATGTCACTGTCCCTGGAGGTGGTCAAACTTAGTGCCATGGTCTAGTTGACTGGATAGGGCTGGGTGCTAGGTTGGACTGGATGATCTTGGAGGTCTCTTCCAACCTGGTTGATTCTATTCTATATATATTATGGTATTATGCATCTAAGAGTAGAAATGGTATTTTAAAAAATGGCATTTGGATGGTGTGAGAGCCTGAATCATCTCTCCCTTGTCCAAATCAACAAAGATTGCCTTTGTTACCTTCCTAGACTCAGCTGAGGTGCTTGGATGAAGGCTCAGGGGTGCATATCAACAGACATACAGCACCTTTGTGGCCTTTCTGGACTCAGTCCAGCTGGAATGCCCAGGGTGTGTATGTCTTACATCAGCTAGAAAAGGCTTATGGAATATGTGTCTTCAGTGTATGGACAGATAAGTGGTGCAGGGAGGGTGCAGAGGAGCTCCCTATTGCCACTGGACCCCCACAAATATGTGAGAATACACAGAAAGATTCCCTGGGGAGCCGCACATGGACACCGATCTGAAAAATGGTATAAAAAGACCTGAGCAAGGCCTGCCAGGAAGAACACCTCCACCAGGACACCTCCACCAGAACAACTGCCAAGAAGAAGAATTTGAGGAACAACTCCCACAGAACAAATCCAGAAGAAGAACTCCTGACAAACTCCATGGAAGAACATCCCTCAGCCAGGCACACATCCCTCTCTCTTCCCCCAACTCAACTCCACCTGATGGTAATACAATCCCTGCTCTTTTATTTCCATGCTCTTCTCTTTTTCTCTGCTATTCCCTCTCCCTCTCTCTCCCATTCTCTCCCTCTGTTTTGTTCAACTTTATCCTTTAATAAATAGTTCTGTGGTGATATCTGGTCTCGCTTGCACCTTAATTTCACAACACAGAAATCTGTAAGAACAGATCTTGCTCCTCCTTATTGATCTCCAGACCTCAACAGACAGAAGGAGAACCACAAAAATCCTTCAGGCAATTCAAATAATCCAACTATAAGGAACTGGGGTATAATGGCACCAGCCTCTTCTTGGTAATGCCCAGTGACAGGACAAGAGGCAATGGGTGGAAGTTAAGGCATAGGAGGTTCCATGTGAACTTGAGGAAGAATTTTTCCCCTGTGAGGGCGACAGAGCACTGGAATGGGCTGCCCAGGGAGGTGGTGGAGTCACCTTCCCTGGAGGTGTTCAGGAAAAGCCTGGATGGGACACAGTGTCATGGCCTAGTTGATTGGCCAGGGCTGGGTGCTAGGTTGGACTGGATGATCTTGGAGGTCTCTTCCAACCTGGTTGATTCTATGATTCTATGAAATTGAGGAGTGAGTGAGTTTCAAACCACTATGTTGACAACACTTTAAGTTGTAAGCAGAGGCAATGGTAACAAGAAAATGGAGAGGCTTGAACAAAATGTTAAGGGGTTATAAACATTTCATTACTTTTATTTCTTATTACCTACATGGTACAAATCAAGTGATAAGGCTATGAATAGCTAATCCCTTCCCCAATCAAGCTTCTCGTCTAGCCTTGAGCTCTGTGGTAAAGGGTTGGACTTGATGATCTGTGAGGTCTCTTCCAACCCTGGTGATGCTGTGAGACTCTGATACTGTGATTCTCTATTCAAGTTGAATATTATAACTGAAGAACATCCTTCCTTGCTTGCTTTTTTTCCACCTCCTTTCTTGTTTCAGTTTATTAACTGAGAACAGTCCATTAGCCAAGAATAAAACTACATTTTGCTTCAAGTTATCTGGCTGTTCTAGGTCTTTGACTTGTAATATCCAACTTTATGCACTTACAGCACACATCATAGAATTTTATAGGCACTAAAGAGTATTGAACCGAGAGGTCAATGTTCCCAAAGGTGTACAACGTTGGGTTACTGTTTCAAAAAGCATTACCCAGCATTTGGCCTGCAGAGACAGCTGTGTGTACACAAACTGGTATCCATTGTTTGACTTAATTTACAAAAGCCATCGAAATTTGCTCATTCAACCCATTCCTTGGCAACTGCAGTGATTCATCAGCAAATTGTCTACCTGTGAGCAAGGCTTCTTCCTAAAACTGTTTGAGTTATCTGGTTTACCTTCAAACTTTAAAAGGTGTTTCATGAGATAGGAAGAAAGGGAGTCAGATTTACTAGGTCAATCATATGATAGTCTTCTTTTATGGTTGCATAAGAGGGTCAAATGGATGACTCAGTTTAGGAAATCCTGGAGAAAAAAATAGAGATTCACAAAGGACTCATTCATGAATTGGGATGGTTTGGGTGTTCCCCACCCCCCC
>WAAF01003102.1:3996-15679 GCA_013400475.1 Tricholaema leucomelas
TGCTAGGTTAGCCTGGATGATGTTGGAGGTCTCTTCCAACCTGGTTGATTCTATATCTCTATGTATCTAATAATGCTTTAACGAGCCAGCTGACTAATAGGCAAACACAGTCCTGATCAACTCCCTTTCTCTGCTTCAGATGTCACTGCTAGAAACGGTGTCTAGGTCCCTATGTGACTACTCTCAAGCAGTAAGAACTAGCTGCTGTTTCTCCAGAGGCACATACCAGTAGCTCAGTCACCTCGTGGGACTTCAAAAGCACCTGTGTTTACCAAGAGTTTATATACTTCTCACAGCAGGATGGTGCTAGGTGACAGTGGTCAGCTTCACAGCCAGGGTGGTACTGAGCAGGTTCTGAATTCACCGTCTAGATGGGTCAGGTCCTTATACTGCCTAGAGAGCGTTTGCAGTCTAAACACGTAAAGGGTGGAAAAGGGAAGCATATGTTGTCTCCCAGGAGGATGTGAGACATGGAGAAATACCAGACTGGCTGTGAGATTCAGAAATTCAGAGAAATGGCTTTGCTGGTGTCAGTCGAGCCAGAAGCTGCAACTCTCAGAGAAGCTAAAGGAGCCACCAATGCAAAGTAAGAAGGAGCCAATCTGACGTGGACACTTCTCTGAGTGTAACTTTCACATGACAGAAATTCCCCTGCTGAAGATGCTGTTGTTTGGAACACAATTATCTTTTACAAGGTTCTTCCACTTCACCTAATCATCTTTATCTTAATGTGCTTTTCCTTTCTACATTGTCACATAAAATCCATTTCCTTTCAATTTACTTCAGTTCTATCTGAACCCAGATTACTGCAACTTGGAGGCACAGTAATTAAATGCGGTTTGCCTGAGTAGGAAGGCAATGAATGCTATTAAAGCTTGTTTATACTAGCAAGCAACACAGGTTTCTCTATGCCATCCCACCAGCCTGGCTTAACTCTGCCCTGGAGAGACTGGTTTAGGCCATATGCAAGCTTCACCATGCATTTAGTCCTTGGGCCATCTTCTGAGATGGGTGATGAATGCCCGTTGGATTTCAGATCCTGAGGCTTAGAAGCATTTGCTATGATCTGCTTCAACAGCTCATAGTGTACTGGCTCTCACCTGAACCTCCATGGAGATGGAAATACTGAAGAGAATACTGACACCATCTGCATGGTTAAAATGGTCACAAGGGGAGTTCTACCATTTGGCTACAACGCAGGCTTGTGCTAGAATCACTGGGCAGCTGTCAGGACTTAAGCCTGGCCTTGGCCCTTCATAGCAGTATGTACTCCAGGAGCTTGTAAATCTGCACTCTGAATTCCATTTCATGTAGTACTTTCACATTTTGGATGCTACTCAGAAGCAACTCTTTTGGTAGCAAGAGTCCTGGACGTCTTGAAATGAAACAGAAGAGGTATTACGAGTATCTGTAGGTCAAGCATGCATTGTAAACCCATCACTGACAGCTGCTTGAAGAGTGATTCAAGAAAAGATCAAGTGAAGTAAATTCACCTTTACAGAGTAAGGTTCAGGTTTTGGGTACTGTTAGAGAGTGAATGAATCAGGGAAGTCTTGTACTGATTTACTTTGTACCTTGTCCCAAGCTACTTGATGAAATCTGGTAGTTCTTCTCAAGAAATTCTTTGGTCTTGATGAGCTTTATGGGAGGAGCCAGGGTAGGTGTTCTGCATGGTTTTTAAGATGCTTTCTTTGACAGTCACACTTCCTTTGATACAGGCTCAACTACAGAGTGTAGATTTTAACATAGTCATATGACTATATACAAGAAAGTGATTTTTTTGCTTTAATTTATGGATCCATTATATGTTCTGTTTCCCCCACCAAAGAATGAATGAGCATCTCCGAACCACTTTTGGAGACTCCACATATAGCTGAGCAACAAGACTTGGCTCATACTGGAGATGGCCTCTGGGTACAAAATATAGCCTGCTCTGTTTACATTGTGATTATCTAAATAACTACCTGTGGTGTCTGAGACCAAAACAGTTTTGAACACCCAGGAAGCCCCAGTGGGATGAGTTCAGAATCACAGAATCATAAAATCATAGAATCGTAGAATCATAGAATCAGTCAGGGTTGGAAGGGACCACAAGGATTATCTAGTTCCAGCCCCCCTGCCATGCCCAGGGACACTCTACCCTAGAGCAGGCTGTCCACAGCCTCATCCAGCCTGGCCTTAAACACCTCCAGGCACGGGACCTCAGCCACCTCCCTGGGCAACCCATTCCAGGCTCTCACCACTCTCATGCTCAACAACTTCCTCCTCACCTCCAGTCTGAATCTCCCCACCTCCAAAATGATCAACTGTTCACATACTCCCTGTTCTCTCTCCTCTTTATCTCATATTTTAAACCTTCCTTGCCTTCTCCTCTTCTTTGTTCCTTTCTCCTTCCTGCAGCTGAGATCCAAAATAAGCAAAATGTTGTTAGTTTTTGATGAGCAGAACGGCTGAACTCTTGTGTCGCTCTCATCAGTCCTTTCTTCTTTTAAATACTTTGCTAGTTTTGTTTTATTTAAGATTTCACATAACCATAGAATCACTCAGGGTTGGAAGGGACCACAAGGATCATCTAGTTCCAAACCCTCTGCTGTGGGCAGGGACACTTTACCCTAGATCAGGCTGGCCAGAGCCTCATCCAGCCTGGCCTTAAACACCTTCAGGGTTGTGGCCTCAATCACCTCACTGGGCAAATTATTCCAGGCTCTCGCCACTCTCATGCTGAATAACTTCCTCCTCATGGCCAGGCTGAATCTCCCCACCTCCAGCTTTGCTCCATTCCCCCTAGTCCTGTCACTCCCTGATAGCCTAAGAAGTCCCTCCCCAGCTTTTTTGGGGGCCCCCTTCAGATACTGAAAGGCCACAAGAAGGTCACCTGGGAGCCTCCTCTTCTCCTTGATAATCCTTGTGGTCCCTTCCAACCCTGACTGATTCTATGATTCTATGACTTGAGGAGAACCCAAGTCAGAAGCAACTTCTACACATTTGAAAATCCTCAGCAGATATCTCTTCCATGAACTTCTATCCTTGAACTTCTATAACATTTTTGCTTTTTCAACAGCCCAAGGAAGGAGCTCCTTAACTTTACTGCAAATCATGTGAGAAGACACCTCCCTTTGTTTGTTTTGAGCTTGGCACCCAACAGTTTCATTTGGTGCATCCTGCTATCAAGTTTTCTTAGAAGAGACAAGGAACAACTGATACCTTTCCACCACCCTCTTCTTAACTGGGATGTAATGGTGTAATGGCTTTCCTAAAATCACAGAATCACAGAGTCACAGAATTTCTCAGATTGGAAAAGACCTTCAAGATCATGGAGTCCAATCATCAGTTTCACTCTGACAAGTCCTTGATTAAACCAAATCCCTCAGCACAGTATCTCATCACTAGGAATCGCTAGGGTTGGAAAGGACCACCAAGATCATCCAGTCCAACCTTCATCCCAGCATCCTTCATCACTAGACCATAGCCTCGAGCTCCACATCTACTCTCCTTTTAAACACCTCCAGGGATGGTGACTCCACCACCTCCCCGGGCAGCCTGTTCCAGTGCCTGACCACCCACTTAGGAAAGAACTTCCTCCCAACAGCCAACCTAAACCTCCCCTCATGCAACTTGAGGCCGTTTCTTCTTGTCCTATCATTAGTAATTGGGGAGAAGAGACCAGCTGCTGCCTCACTACAACCTCCTTTTAGGTAGTTGTAGAGGGCCATCAGGTCGCCTCTTAGCCTCAGCCTCCTCTTCTCCAGACTAACAACTCCAGCTCCCTCAGCCGCTCCTCATAGGTGATGTTTGCCAGACCTCTCCCCAGCCTCATTGCCCTTCTCTGCACCTGCTCCATCACTTCTTCACCACTGACTCAGTCCTTTTCACTTGGTCATTTTCTGTGTGGAAGCTTCTCCATGCTTTGGGTTGTTCCTCCTGCCATTATCAAATGCTTTGGGGCTTTTACTCTATTCTTAGTGAAAGCCTGGAGGACCACAGCTGCACATAGTATTCAGAATAGAGATTTACTTTGGGTTTATGCAATTCATAATGATGCTCTCTGTCTTGTGATCTGCCTCCTCTGTTCTCTCTACAATGGTAATAACATCTAACATTGCATTTTTTTTCCCATGCCACAAAGAACCAAGCCAATGTTTTCATGAAACAATATATCAGTACTCCAAGATCTTGCTTCTATTGTTGACTCAGGACCTATCATTTATATGTGAAGTTAGAAATGTTGTTCCCTGTGTTCATCACCTTATCGCTTTATTTAGATTGAAAAATGTTGTGCTGTTTTATCAGCCTTGCACAGCCTTTCTGTTATTTTTCATGGTCAGTCCTTGTCTTTATTATATGAAATGTAATGATGAACTGTTCACCCACTCCCTGTTCTCTCTCCTCTTAATCTCATATTTTAAACCTTCCTTTCCTTCTCCCCTTCTTTGTTTCTTTTTCCTTTCTGCAGCTCAGATCCAAAATATGCAAAATGGTCCAATGCAGGTTTGTAGCTCTATTCTATAGAGGTCATTTATCAGAAAGTCTTGAAGCCTTCTTAAACTTTGAAATTGCTTAAATGGACAAAAGACCCTTGACGCTGGGAATACTGAATCTGAGATGTGGGGGAGTTGTCTATGGAGGTTGTATCTGCACACAGTCGAAGTCTTCTCTCTCCTTTGCTGCTCCCTGTTTCTTTCTTTCCTTGAGTTTCTCTTGTTTGTGAGCCTGTGCCAAGATCTAGCCTTGGGATTTGCAAATCTTTCTGCCACACCCATGCACAGAATAGTTTTGAACAAAGAGAAAGAAAGATAACTTCTCTGAAGGTTAGACGATGTGGCCTCTCCATAGTAGTCTTTAATGTCTAATGACTCTTTCTAGCTTCCTCCTTACCTGGTCTCTGTACGTTCCTAGTCTGAGCTTGCTTCTAACCTCCCTGAGCAAGCTACTAACTTCTGGCTTCCTGGAGAATCTTCTCCCCATCCATCCATACTAGCAGCTCTACCCAGCCACTCATATCCTCCTTCTTCCTGGTGCTTTTCACTGCCTGGAGAAGAGAAAGCTTCAAGGAGACCTTGTAGTAGCCTTCCAGTGTCTGAAGGAGGCCTACAGGAGGGCTGGGGAGGAACCCTGCTCTAGGGTAGGGTGTCCTGCTCTAGGGTAGGGTGTCCTGCTCTAGTGTAGGGTGTCTCTGCCTGTGGCAGGGGGTTGGAACTAGATGATCCTTGTGGTCCCTTCCAACCCTGACTGATTCCATGATTCTATGATTTTAACTATTTACAAGGTCTTGTAATGACAGGACAAGGAGTAATGGGTTTAAACTGGAAGAGGGGAGATTTAAGCTAGATGTTAGGAAGAAGTTCTTTACAGTGAGGGTGGTACACAGGTTGCCCAGGGAGGCTGTGGTTGTTCCCTCCTGGAGGTCTTCAAGGCAAGGTTGGATGAGGCCTTCAGCTACCTGTTCTAGTGGGAGGTGTCCCTGCCTATGGCAAAGGGGTTGGAACTGGATGAGTTTTGAGGTCCCTTCCAACCTAAACCATTCTATGATTTTCCCCCCATGTTTGCTGCCTGCCTTTTCATGTGCCTTTTTTCTCATGGCTCCATCTGCCTGTGCTCCAGACTCACATGCACCCTCCACCACCCTCACACAAAATCTTTCATGTTATGCCCAGGCTCTGATTGATGTGGCTGCTCCACCTACGTGACCTGGCTTCCTCTACCTTTCTACTCTTTCACCCTGCACAACTTTTGCTTTGATTTAAGCAATTCTAATGACACCTTTTTTCATTCCTTCTCCCTGGTCTCCTCTGAATTATCCACAGAGTAGTTTCTTTTTCTCTCTCTGATCATCACCACGTTTCAGTGAGGAACATCAGAACAACTGTCACCTGTTGCTTCCCAAGTGACTCTGTGCTCCACCACTGTGAGAGCTCTCACTGCACACACACACAAATGTGTGTCTGTGTGTTTGTAGGGAAGGCTGGGAGGAAAAAGTAGCCAAATCAAGGAGGGTGGGCGGGGATGGTGTTGTACTAAATTGCAGAGAACGGCTGAAGCAACCAGGTGGGTGTGAGAAAAGTTTGGTTTATGTAGCTCTCTCAGGCCCATAGGTCTGCAACAGATCGGAGAGAAGGCAAGACCAGCTCTCTAGCCCTTTGCTCCTGAGCTGAAGCACCAAGCAGCTCTCTGCTGGGGCAAAGATCGGCTGCAACTGCAGAGCGTGGGCTGGCGGTGGAGGAGCAGGACCTCAGGGCGGTTGTGCAACAACCAGGGACCTAGAAGGGCAGGGTGGCTGTCGGGGAGGCCAGGAGGAGCGGAGGGAAGGGGGGTGGGGGGGAAGGAAGGAAGGAAGGAAGGAAGGAAGGAAGGAAGGAAGGAAGGAAGGAAGGGAAATGAGAAGGTGCTTGCGGAGCTGGACTGTGAGGAGCTGGTGGAGAGCAGCGGTGGGCAGAGAAGCCTGCTGCGGAGGGGACATCCAAGAGTGCAGCAGGGAGTGGAGGAAAAAAAGCATCCTTCGCTGGCCCAACTTTGTGCCTGCACTTGCGTGTCTGAAAGTGGACGAGGTCTGAGCTGACTTTCATTTTAAGCCTGAGTTATTCCAGCCCGGTGACTCAATTTATTTCTGTCTCTGCTCCTGACATTTCTCTTTCAGGTGGCTGCTGCCTGGTTTTGGGTGGGGCTGTGGGCTGAGGTGACTCATGTTTTCAAGCTCTTATCAGCATCACTATGATGTTCTGCTTTTCTTCTCTGTCGTACGGCATCTCGCTCCCCTCCCCTTCTTCCCCTCCCTCTGCCGGCTCCCAAAGGAGGCGACAGACGGTCCTGTAATTTGGTTCCATTCGCTCGACTGGAGCAACACCTGCCCCCCTCTCTGGGGACAGGAGGGTCTCATCCCAAACTGTGCAAGGAGCCAAAGACGAGTCTGAAGCCCACATGCAAATAGAGCCCAGAATAAAACAACATGGCCATTCTGGGCAGGAAAAGCAAAATCTGTCACCGAGGGAAGAGACAGGAAAAACGAAATTGCCTCTGAAGAAATAAATAAGAATTGCCAAGAGATTGCCTTTTCCTTTTGGGTCGGTTGCTATTGTGGTTATTGATCTGTCCCACCCTGGAGAATAAACTGAGAGTACTAAAAAATAATGGCTGATATCAGAACACATTTATTCACCCTAAAAGGACTGGGTTAATTGGGTTACAGGATGGCTAGATATGTGAATAGATATCTAGAATGTCACTGGTATTTCTTCATGGCTATATAATGGAAAAGATCCATTTCTTTGTTGAATTTCATATACAACATCCTCTTCAGCTCCCCACCTCCCCCCTTCCCCCATCTCTCTCTCTCATACGCACACATTCCTTGCTAGAAATACAGCAAAGGTATCAAATCACATCAGAGACCTTCAGAATGTCTCTGCTGTAAGTAGTCAGTGGCAATATGCTACTTGGCTCACCCACTTTTTAATGCAAGCAATAAGGCTACTTTGTGGCTGGTGAGTGGTGTGGTCCTGAACATGAGTACCCTGTGCTTTGGTGGTGGGTGATGGTATGTGTCTAGAAATCCTTCCATTTGCATGCACACATCTATCAGCAGCCTAAATGCAAGTCTGTATTTGGGAATATTTTATGCTCTACATCCTTTAATCTTGTACTGTAAGATACTCACAGAAACAGTGAAGCCTTTAGCTGTACAGTCCTGTGGTGTTTTGTAGGCTTCCTTTTGGCTTGCTCTCTGTCCTGGTTCACTGTACCAGGGTCAGGATCTGTTCCTAACATTCAATTGAATGTGTTAGATGTCCTGTTTCCTAATGGCACAGATGTGAATGCATGTTGCACCTCAGGACCACATATGTCCATATGGGTTTGCTGTGTGTTACCACCGTCTGTTAGGGGTGCACTGGATATCTCTTGTACTTGGACATTTTAGATCTACCTCTTGGTAAATCCATTTAGATCCAACCACTGGAACCACTTCCTGTCTGTCAATGCTGGAGGTTTCATTCCAATGTTTTGTACATGGGGTTGAGCCAGGCTTAAAGCACCTTTCTTAGTCTCAGCTAAGTCATAGAATCATAGAATCAACCAGGGGAGGTGGACTAGATGATCTTTACATGTCCCTTCCAACCCAATGCATTCTATGATTTGATGATAAGTTTTTCTCTTGTATTCTGCTTAAGGCAGTGAAGAGAAACTGTTAAGACAGAAGAATAGAACTACAAGGCTCTAGACAGCATCTTTCATGGAATCATAGAATCAATCAGGTTGGAAGAGACCTCCAAGTTCATCCAGTCCAACCTAGCACCCAGCTCTATTCGGTCAACCAGACCATGGCACTCAGTGCTTCATCCAGGCTTTTCTTGAACTCCTCCAGGGACGGTGACTCTACCATCTCCCTGGGCAGCCCATTCCAATGGCAAATCACTCTCTCTGTGTCCAGATGCAGTGCTCTGCCTAATCTGTCCTTGAGCACGCTCTCTTTCATGGTTCATAGGATGAAGTCCTCTTTGAACAAGAATGAAAGGAATCTGACTGTAGCATTAATCTTAGCTTGAATTGCTAAAAAAGCCAGGAAATACTAACTCTGTGTTTCTTCCCTGCCAATTGTTGGATTGGTTGTGCATAATACAAACTCCCTTTGAGCAGCTCATAGAATCATAGAATCAGTCAGGGTTGGAAGGGACCACAGGGATCATCCAGTTCCAACCCCCCTGCCATGCCCAGGGACACCCTACCCTAGAGCAGGCTGTCCACAGCCTCATCCAGCTTGGCCTTAAACACCTCCAGCAATGGGGCCTCAACCACCTCCCTGGGCAACCCAGTCCAGCCTCTCATCATTCTTATGCTGAACAACTTCTTCCTCATGTCCAGCCTGAACCTCCCCACCTCCAGCTTTGCTCCATTCCCCCTAGTCCTGTCACTCCCTGACAGCCTAAAAAGTCCCTCCCCAGCTTTTTTGTAGCCCCCTTCAGATCCCAGAAGGCCATAAGAAGGTCACCTCACAGCCTCCTCTTCTCCAGACTGAACAGCCCCAACTCTTTCAGTCTGTCCTCGTAGCAGAACTGCTTTAGCCCTCTGAGCATCCTCATGGCCCTTCTCTGGACATGCTCCAGCATGTCCACATCATTCTTGTAATGAGGGCTCCAGAACTGGATGCAGTACTCCAGGTGGGGTCTCACCAGGGTGGAATGGAGTCCCACCCCATTCCTTCTATTATGCTGTCATTCAAGGTCATTCCTGTATCGCTGAGGGAACATGTATGTCTGCAAAGTAACAAGTCGCTTTGATTATATTATTAGCCTTAATTAGTGTCTAATGCAGACTTCCAATGAGGTGAAGTTAAAGATATTTACTTGTTCTTCATAAACCTAGATTTCTGAGCACTTAACCATGCAGCCTTTTTATTGTATTGACCATCTAGCTTTGTGCATAATACTCAGATATTTCTCAAAAACAAAGACCAAAAAAAAGGGGTGGGGGGGTGAGACTGCGGAGTTAAATACCTACATTTTGTTTTTAACAGTCAGCTAAGTGAGAATGACTTTCCTTCTTGGTGCCAGTGAGAAACATCTAAGTACTTGGGAAGATGTTATGGTGGTGAGAGTATATTAAAAAAAAATCAGGTGAGTGGATGGAAGTGAGGCAAAGCTTGTATAGAATCATAGAAACAACCAGGTTGGACGAGACTTCCAAGATCATCCAGACCAACCTAGCACCCAGCCCTGTCCAATCAACTAGACCATGGCACTAAGTGCCTCAGCCAGGCTTTGCTTCAACACCTCCAGGGATGGCAACTCCACCAGCTCCCTGGGCAGCCCATTCCAATGCCAATCACTCTCTCTCTGGCAACAACTTCCTCCTAACATCCAGCCTAGACCTCCCCCGGCACAACTTGAGACTGTGTCTCCTTATTCTGTTGCTGCCTGGCAGAAGAGACCAACCCCCACCTGGCTACAACGTCCCTTCAGGTAGTTGTAGACAGCAATGAGGTCACTCTTGAGCCTCCTCTTCTCCAGGCTAAACAACTCCAACTCCCTCAGCCTCTCCTCATAGGGTTTGTGTTCCAGGCCCCTCACCAGCTTTGTTGCCTTTCTCTGTAAAGAAAATCAATGTCTTCCATGAGATAAACCTTTGGAAGAGAAAGACCTATCTTCAAGTCAGGAGCCCTGAACCTTTTGTGAGTTAAACTTGAGAGCCTTGATCCCGTTGATACCACCAAAATCAAAGCCCTTTCTGTCCTCTTTCAGAGTGCAGGCAACCTTTCTGATGTCTCAGGAGATGGCGGGAATGGAACATTCCCACTTCCAAACCTGATCTGTTCCCATGCATCTCCATCTACACTTTCCTGCACTCATAACACAAGGAGCTCATTGGCATCACCTGGGTACAGGATGCTGTGGCTGAAAACTAAAGACCTTGGGCTGATGACCATTGACTGGCCCACAGCATCTTCTTTATACGGTCTTCAGCTACTCTCAGCCTGATGTGTTTGTGAGATCCCCAGAGAGGGGGAGTGCGGCCAGAAGGGATGCTGGCTTCACACCTCTTGATCCCACAGCTGGTGTGCTGGAATCAGCCAACAGTCACTGCATCCACCACACTTTAAGGTAACACAGAGCACTCTTTTCCCTAAACCGTTTATCCCAAGAAGGAAAAAATGCTAAGTCCTCCTGAGTATGGGGCTTGCTGGACAGCAGGACTTATATTGCTCAAGCAACTAGTATCAAACTTGATCCCACTATCCAGATGTGACAGAACCTAAGAAATAAGCCTGTTCCAAAGAAAACAAAGTTTGAAGTTGATGCATTTTAAAGCTGTGCATGGAACCACCAAACCTACATATGCTCCCTTGGGACCTGGGAAGTATGCACTATTAGGAAGTGGAATTAGCAGCCTCTGACAAGATTTTCCTGTGTGGGGCTTTTCAGCTGGTCAAGTCCACACTTAATTAAGCCACTCTGCAAAGTGTCAGCCATAAAAATGGGAGGTTGTAGAGGGAGGCTTATCTCTTCAGCAAGTAACAATGTAGGAGCAGCCACCTGAGTCAGTGGTGATATTCAAATTAGAGTTAAAATTAACCCCTTGCAGCAAACAAGAAAACTGTTTAATAACTGGGGTGTCACAGAGGTCTCACATTACTCAGGTAATAACCTGTCTGCTTGTAGGTCTGTAGCTCTGTTGTGCTTCAGATGACAAGCTTTGGCAGTCAACTTCTTACATAAAGGAGTATGATTGAGGCTTTCAAAAACAAGGAATGGGCCCAGGACTTTTAACTTGGTTTCAGCAGCAAATTCCCCCAGCCCAAGAGGGATCCAATTTGGATTTCAACAAAAGAAAAGAGAATCAGGTACACTCCAGCGGGACCAAACGTGCACATTTGGGCATGGCAAAGAGTGATGTGGCAAAACAGGTGCTCGCAAGTGTCAGATTTGATTTTGCAGCCCAAACTTTGAAACGTGTGAGCAGGTGCCAGTTGTGATGTGACCAGAAGAAAGTGCCAGTAATGGTGTGTTTGAGCAGTGCAGCTCAGCTGAGAGGGGCCGGAGCAGTGGAGCTGTAGCGGAGGGACTGCAACCTGAGGAAGATGCAGGTAACCTGTTGAAGCTTTCTCTTGTGAAGCCTTTGTGATGCTTATTGCAAAGGGCATCGCATCTCCATCTCATAGAAAGACCAACAGGGAGAAATAATTAAGGGGCGGGGG
>WAAF01003102.1:16931-48370 GCA_013400475.1 Tricholaema leucomelas
CAAACCACACCAGCTTTTCTTTGATACTTTTATTTATATGCAAAACAGCTCACAATTTATGAGAGATATGAAAAACGCATCAGATAGAAACCAGATTTCTCTATTCTCACTACAAAATATTGCATTATATAAAGCAACAGAGACACACAAAAAAACCCTGAAAAAGACTAAAATCTTTGGATAGCAGATGTGGTTTTGTTGTTGTTGGGGTTTTTTTTTTTTGTTTGTTTCTATGTTTTGCTTTTTTTTTTTCCTTGTTTTTTTTTCTCTTTTTTTTTTTTCTCCCCCCTCCCCCCCAATCTCTAAAACGCACTTCTTTATTTAAAGATATTTCACAGCAAAGAACATGAAACATTTTTCAGGTTATAGAACTTTCCTCCTTTTTTTTTTGTTTCTTTTCTTTTTCTTCTTTATCTTTTTACTTTTTTTCCCCTTTCCCCCCCTTTTTTATTTTTTTTTAATTCTTTTTGTTTCTTTTTTCCCCATTCTTTTTCTTTTTTTTTTAGTTTTNTTTTATTTCTTTTCTCTCTCTTTTTTTTTAAATTATTTTTGGTTGTCAGAAAGGAAAGCAGTCCTAGATTTACTTTTCTTTCTTTCCATTTTTTTCCTTCTTTTCTTTTTTTTTTTTTTCCTTTTTTCTCCTCTTTTTTTTAGGAAAAAAAAAATCCTTTCCTAAAAATATACCACACACATACGCCCCCCCCCCCAACGCTCACTCCCACACACATGCATGTATACACACACGCACACGCACATCTACACTCACAAAGAAACTACTTCCCTTATAAGCGATTTGCAGAGTACTTTCCAGACAGAACTAGAGATCAGAAGAACACCAAGTCTTTAAAAACGAAACGGAACAAAACAAACTCTCCTAGTTAAGTGCTAGTGGTTGTCGATCCCACACGAGAAAAGAAAGGGGTGGGGGGGGAGAAAAGGTCAAGAACAAGAGGCTGGATATATATAAAATAGAAACGGGGAGGGAGGGAAGGTTTGTTGTGTACAAGTGCAAATATAATCGGGGTGGGGGGGAGGGGGAAATAAATTAAAGACATCTTTTCTTTTAAAAGGAAAAAAAAAAGAACTGGAACACTGTTACCCATCCCAACAAACACTCATCAAGTTAAACGTAATATTCCACAGGAGAAAGTGTAAACACCCGACTCTAGAAACCGATTGGCACAAAGTATCCAAAGTAAAATTGCCACCACTCTGAAAAATAAATTAATCTTGAGGAAAAAAATAAATTGTCAACTCCTTCTACCATAAATAAAAAATAGTTATTTTTTTAACTGCACCCATGAGTCACACGTTTAAGGTCACAAGTAGATGGGGTTGGGGTTGGTTTTTTTGGATATATAACAAGGGGCACTTGACAGCCTGAAGAAAACAATCCGGGTTTACATTTTCTCTTCCCCAGAAAAACGGGATCTCCGCCAACCACATCGTGCGAGGAGATGAGCAGGCTGCGAGGACACCCCCGTTCGCCCCCGGGTCAGGCACTGCCCGCCGCTACCCGCTCGCCCGGACACGGGGCAGCGGCGGCGGGGCTGAGAAGGGGGAGAGGCGTCTGGATCTCCGGGGGTCCGTCGAGGCGCTTACACGTCCAGGACGTGGTTGAGATAGGAGATGTAGCAGATGGCGAGGCGCAGAATCTCGATCTTAGAGAGCTTCTTGTCGGGGGGCAGAGTGGGCAGCAGCTTGCGCAGCTCGGCGAAGGCCAGGTTGAAGGCCTCCACACGGATCCGCTCACGCGTGGCGTGGGCCGAGCGGTACTTGGCCGTGGCTCGTCGCCTCCGTCTTTTCTCTTCCCGGCTGAGCGGCGGAGGGTGCAGCCCGGGCCGGCCCCCGCCCCTGCCCTCCCCGCCGCCGCCTCGGCCCTCCCCGCCGCCACCGCCGCCGCCACCGCCCTCGGCGGGCTCCGGGTCGGAGATGCAGCAGCTGAGCGATTGAGCGTCCGCGCCGCCCAGGGACTCCGGGTCGGAGGGAGCCGAAGAGGGGTGGTCGGAGTCGGCAGCTTGATCCGGGCTAAGCATCATCTTGGAGGGGGCGGAGGAGCCTTCCCGGGACAGAGAACCAGAGAGAGCGGGGTCAGCCCCTCGGCACCGGCATCGGGAGGGGTAAAGGGGCGAGGCATGGGGGGAGGCAGGGGCAGGGACATGTCGACCCCAGCGCCCTGGCCCCGTCGCCAGTGGCTGTCCCTCTCCACCCGGCCGGGTGGCG
The DNA here is from genome assembly GCA_013400475.1 of Tricholaema leucomelas. Taxonomy (NCBI): domain Eukaryota; kingdom Metazoa; phylum Chordata; class Aves; order Piciformes; family Lybiidae; genus Tricholaema lacrymosa; species Tricholaema leucomelas. The sequence goes on from WAAF01003102.1 coordinate 19,155, forward strand.
GGGGAGAGGCGGGCAGGGGAGCAGGAGGGTCGGTGCCTCTTGAGGAAGCACAACAAACGCGGTACCGGGGATAGATGATGCCCCGTCATGTACCATCCCGTTTCTGGCTTTTGATGGCAGCTTCTCAGCGCAATATACTTCCTCCCATTATTCCCAGTGCTTGCTGGGTGTGAGAACAGGCCCGGAAAGCAATAAAAGAGTATATCTCATTTTTTTTCTCCTTTTTTCTTCCCCCTCCTCAAGCAAGCTAATATCCAGAGATTCCACATGAGGTTGATTTTATTATTTCTCCCCCCAAACCCCCCATTTTAATATCGTTTTTCCCTCCCCTACCAGTTTCTGCTCAACCGTTTCTCTCTTGGTCATGTTCTCTGGGATCCGGGATACAGAAGAGATGCTTTTAAACATACAGCTCAAGGTTCCCCAGGCATAACAAGGCCAGAGGGGAAATTTATTTCCCCAATTAAAGAGACAGGATCTGGTACATCTGCGGGGCTCTTTTCTCTGAGCCACTTTTATTATATATATTTTCTTCTCTTTTTTCCCCCTTTTTCTTTCCTTTTTTTTTTTCCTTTTTCTTTCTTTTTTTCTTTTTTTTTCCCCTTCTTTTTTCCCCCTTTCTTTCTTTTTTAAAAACATTTTTTCTTCTTTTACTTCATTTCCCCCTTTTTCTTTCTTTCTTTTTTCTTTTTATTTTCTTTCCTTTCCTTTTTTTTTTTTTTCCCCCTTTTTCTTCCCCCCACCCCGCTGCTAATCGTGCGGGTGGCGATTTGCCAACCGTCAAACAGGGGTGTTTGGGGATGTTTCCGTTTGTTTTGGGATCCAAAAAAGAAATAAAAATCCCCAAAGAAGGCCCAAACTTTTCCATTCCTTTAAATTTTTCCCTCCTCTCCTTTCATCACAGCACGAAAAGGGGGAGGGGGGTAGCGGAGAGGGAGCGTGTTGGGGAGGGGAGGGGGCTAAATAAATAAATAATTGCGGACGTGCCTTTCAAAAGAAAATTGAATCGTATCTTCTTGCGGCCTCACAGAACACCATCTGTCATGTAGACAGCAATACAAATCCGAGCGCGTCCGTGGACATGCCGGCATGTAATAAAACAATACATCAGGCAACTAGTGAATAACCTTGGACACAAATGTGTGTGTCTGTGGCATGGCTGGGGTGTGGAGAGAGCCTGAAGGAGGAGAGAATATAGCCTACCTCCTTTCCCCCGAATTCAGATCGCCAAGAATTTCTAGGCAAAGTTTCCGGACAAAGTACCCCTCGGATTTCAGAGAAATACATTGGGAAAAATAAAGCAGTAATAATAATAATAATGGTGATGATGATGAGACATTGAACGAGGAGCTGGAGGAAAACTCTCCAGGCAAGGCTAGAGCTTTCCCCCGGGGCTGAGCGTCGGGTTTCCGCCGGGGCCGGGGCTCAGCGCTCCCCGGAGCTCGCCTGGGGAAAGGCCTGGGGAGGGGGGAAGGAGAGCGCTGGCTTCCCTGGTCGATGCGAAAAGCTTCCTTTCCTCTTCAGAGAATCAGAGGATCATTAAGGTTGGAAAAGACCTCTAAGATTATCAAGTCCAACCAATCTTTTTAATAAGGAGTGCTAATCAGGCCCACCAGGCAGGGGTAAGAAACAAACCCAGGCAGGGTTTGCAGGTTAGCTACCGGCGATCTCTTGGGGGAAAAAAACACACCCAACAACAAATCATATAAATAGGAAAGGTTTAAAATCGGGTTTTAAATGAAATCCAGAAGAGAGAGGTTTTGCGAGAGCACACTAACAGAGAGAGGATTTTGTACGAAAACAAGCAATTTCAGAGGTGGCTCCTGGAGAAAGTTGCTTAAACGTTTCTCTGCAGAGTGTGTTGAGTATTTTCCCTTCCGTTCAGGTTTATCCATCCTTTTTTACCCCTTTGGTTGCGTTTTGGCGAGCTAAACCGGAAAAAGGCAGGTTGTTTTTTTACCTCCCCTCCTATTTATTTTTCTATTTTTTCAGGTTTTTTTTTGATGGGGGGGTTGGGTTTTCTAGGGGGTTGGGTTTTTTTTGTTTCCCTCACTCCAGTAAAACCATATCCTCACGACCGTGCTACCTGGCAAAGGGATATATTGTTAAAGCTGCTTACCTCGGCAGAGTCGTTTGGGCAGCTTCTCTCTCCAGGTCCCCTCGCCCCCTCGGCGGTTCCTTTACAGTTCAAATGACCCTCTGGGAGCGAAGCATGGAAAAAAATGTAAAGGAGGGGGGGAAATCTTTTTAAAAAAATCACAAAAATCAAATCGAATGAATTAGGAGCGGAAAAGTGTCCTGCTTGGGTGGGGAAAGGCAGATCTCATCCCTCGCCGCGGCCTCCAGCGCTCCGGAGATGGGGAGATGTTATAGCCGTGTTTGTTTGCGGAGTATAAATAACAACTTAAGTTACTTACGATGCATCAGAGGAGGAAAGGAGGGGGGGGGGAAAGGAAAAAAAAAAAAAAGGGTTTACCCCCAACCCCATCAAAGTCTGTTGATTCCGGGCAGCGGGATGCACACGCCCCGGCAGCTGCTGCCAGCCGATTTGAGAGGGGAGGTTAAAAAAATTGCGCCGGGAAGTGCCGTTTCCCCCCTGCTCTTTTTCCTCCGATCGCGAAAGATAACAAAAGGGATGCGGGCAATAACACCAGCTCGGATGATTCCCTCTCCCCTTCCCCTCGCCTTCCCCTTCCCCGCCCCGCAGCCCGCCGTTCCCAGGCCGGGCTGGGCCGGGAGAAGAACGCGGAGCCCGGGGCGAGGAGCCCGGCGAGGTGCTGCCGGCTTTGTTCGGCCGCGGCCAGGCGCGCAGACACGCCGCTGCCCCCGGTGACAATGCGTCGCTCCCTCCTTTCTTCTCTGGTATTCTTGGGGGTTGTTGGTTGCTGTTAGGTTGTTGGTTTGGGTTGTTTTGTTTGGTTGTTTGTTGGGTTTTGTTGGTTGGGGTTTATTTTTGGGGGGGCGAGGTGTGTGATTTGTAACGCGCGGTTTTGTTAATTCAGCGGTCCGGAGGAGAGTAGTTGGAAGGGGGAGGCGCCGTCGGAAAATCAAATGTTTGGGTTTAGTTTTTCTTCTTCTGGTCCTTCAAGAGCTGGCGAGGTGGGGTAAAAAGAGAATGAATAAAAACCCCATCCGTCCATGAGCTTCTGAACTCCGGCATCTCTGGAGTGAGGAGAAAGGAAGAAATGCGAACGCTGAAAAGAAAAAAAAAAAAAAACCAACAACACAAAAAAAAGGCAAAATAAACGAAAATCTCGGAGCGGCTGCGAGAGAGAACGTCGGTGCAGGAAAAGGTACGCTCACAGGCACAAAAAGTAAGTGTAGTTCTTTTTCCCACCCCTCCCGGAGTGGCAAAGAAGCCAAGGAGGGGTGCGGAAGGTGGCAGGGGAGAGACAGACAGAGCGGAGATGCGTGTGGATCCTCTCCGGGTACCAAAGGGTTCAGCTTAGAGATGGTCGGAAGAGATAAAGGCTCAGAGAAAAGGGGACGGCATTTTTTTTTTTCCTCCTTTTAAATTGATATTTAATGGGAAAGCCTATTGGACAGAAACCTGGACACGAGTCACTTAATTGGACTTGACATCTGTCACAGTGTGGGAGTTTTCACAGCCCAAATATTTTCAGCAGATCAGATTCTCGCTGAATCTGTGCCACAAATTATAACAGTCGAGAGCAGCCCATGATATAAACCTTAGCCTCTGGATATACAGTCTCTAGCCACACTCGCTCCCACTGCCATCATCCAGCCCCCCTCCAAAAAAAAAAAAAGCAAACCCCAAATGGATACCCACTGATCTAGAAAAACACCTCTGGCATTTCCCATGCAAGCTAATAAATAAGCTTTAAACATCAATTTGCAGGGGGACGGCAAAAAACGTTCACCGAGCCTGCAGAGAATCACCAGGCTGTTTTTCTGCTGCATATATTTTTGCCACCCCCTCCCCCCCGGCCCTGCTCTATCTCCCACTGCTGGAGACTCACACCTCCGGTTATGGACCCTGCCAGAGCCAGAGGGAGCGCAGAGAGGGGGCACCACACTCTCCGGTCCTTCTGCCCACCCCTACCTGCACCTCCCCACTGTCCACTCCAGCACACAGACAATGAGAAGAGGCAGCCAGCCATGGGTCCATGGTTTCTCTGCTCATGAGAGGCTGGATGGAACCAGGCCTCTTTGTACCAAAGCCAGGGGATACCCGTGACCAAGATGACTCTTCTCATTGCCACCTTGCCCCATCTGGATTGTGTGTCCAGAGAAGGGCAGCAAAGCTGGTGAAGAGTCAGGAGAACAGGTCTCATGAGGAGTGTTTGAGGGAACTGAGTTTTTTTCAGTCTGGAGAAGGCTGAGCGGAGACCTCATTGCTCTCTATAATTCTGCAGAAGGATGTAGTGAGGTGGAGGTGCATCTCTTCTCCCTAGTAACAGGTGATATAACAAGAGGGATGGTCTGAAATTGTGCCAGGGGAGGTTTAGATTGGATATTAGGGAAATATTCTTTACTGAAATTGTGATCAGGCATTGGAACAGGCTGCCCAGGGAGGTGGTGCAGTCACTGTCCCTGAAAGTGTTCAAGAAATGTGTGGACTTTGGGACACAGTTTAATGGCCGTGATGGTCTGAGGTTGATGGTCTGACTCAATGATCTTAGAGGCCTTTTCCAACTGAAAAGATTCTATGAGTCTGATGCTATCTTCCTTCCTGCAGATCCCATCAAACAGGCACCACAGCCACTTAACTTGGTGTAAGCATCTTTCTCCATGGGGACTTTTCTGTGCCAGGAATCTATGCTGGCAAGCTCTCTCTGCAGCCCTCCAAAACAGGGAGCAGGAGGGGTGAATGAGATAGTGGTCTCCTGCTCAGAGCAAAGCTGGTTCTGCTGCTTACCAGCAGCTCTGTTGGTGCATGGTATGGCTAAAGCTGCGTCTCTCAGTTAGATCCCATCAGTAGGATGGGTGGGCCAAGGTGAAAAGCATTTGCAGGGATCCCTGATGTTCATCTAGTAACATATGCAACAGGCTGGGATATCTCATTGCTGTCTACAACTACCTGAAAGGAGGCTGTAGCCAGGTGGGGGTTGGTCTCTTCTCCCAGGCAACCAGCAAGAGAACAGGGGGACACAGTCTCAAGTTGTGCGAAGGGAGGTCTAGGCTGGGTGTTAGCGGGAAGTTGTTGCCAGAGAGAGTGATTGGCATTGGAATGGGCTGCCCAGGGAGGTGGTGGAGTTGCCATCCCTGGAGGTGTTGAAGCAAAGCTTGGCTGAGGCACTTAGTGCCATGGTCTGGTTGATTGGCCAGGGCTGGATGCTAGGTTGGATTGGATGATGTTGGAGGTCTCTTCCAACCTGGTTGATCTCTGGATGGGGAGATGTTCTGCTCTTGTTGTGTTTTACACAACCTTAACAAGAATGAGTAAGATACATGAATAACATATGTGTGTGTGTGTGTTGTAATGTTATCTATCTATTTATTTATTTTAAGCAATAGACACTGTCAAACAGTGCAATCTCCCTGCATGTCACCTGGCCCACTACCAGTAGAAACACCTGCAAGAAGATCCTCATGAGCATTTCTTCCAGGGAAGTGTGGGAATTCCTCTCCTTTCCACAGTCCACACCAGGTCTCCAAGGCATCGGAGAGCTGTCACTTGAGTAGGTGCTCTGACTCCACATACTGGCAGTGAATGCTGGGGCTTGGCTAAGTGATCTTTGGCTACATGCCTGTCAAAGACCCACCATAGAAGGCAGAGTGTAGAAATGCATCACAGCTTCTAGCTAGGAGGGTCTGAAACATGTGTCCTCAGCCCACCTCTCTGCCAGTTCATAGAACCATGGAATCACAGAATAATAGAATCATAGAATCATAGGTGGTGGAGTTGCCGTCCATGGAGGTGTTCAGAAAAAGCCTGGCTGAGGCACTTAGTGCCATGGTCTAGTTGATTGGACAGGGCTGGGTGCTAGGTTGGCCTGGGTGATCTTGGAGGTCTCTTCCAACCTGGTTGATTCTATGATTCTACAGAATCAGTCAGGGTTGGAAGGGACCACAAGGATCATCTAGTTCCAACCTCCCTGACATGCCCAGGGACACCCTACCCTAGACCAGGCTGCCCACAGCCTCATCCAGCCTGGCCTTAAACACCCCCAGAGATGGGGCCTCAACCACCTCCCTGGGCAACCCAATCCAGCCTCTCACCACTCTCATGATGAACAACTTTCTCCTCACAGCCACTCTGAATCTCCCCACCTCCAGCTTTGCTCCATTCCCCCTAGTCCTGTCACTCCCTCATGGCCTAAGAAGTCCCTCCCCAGCTTTTTTGTAGGCCCCCTTCAGACAGTAGAAGGCCACAAGAAGGTCATCTGGGAGACTCCCCTTTTCCAGACTGAACAGCTCCAACTCTTTCAGTCTGTCCTCATAGTAGAGGTTGCAACAAAGGGTTTCCTAGATCTGCTGTGAGGTGCCTGGTCTGCACAGAAACAGGGGTTGCATTGGTGCTTGGGTGCGTATTGGAGTTCCTAGGCACAGGGAACAGTAAACCCCTTTGCTACTGTGAAGTAACTAAAATTTCAGCTACCTTGCCAGGTCAATTCAGAGGCAAATTAGTGAGGCTGTGGCACATCCTTGTCCAGCTCAGCTCTCTAGCAGCCTTCACAGGTGCACTTCAGAGGTCAGGATCTGAGCAGTTCAAGGTCACTGTGTGTCACATTGCAAGACCCAAGGTCCCGTTCCATCAAATGACCACCCTCCCACACTTCAAAGAGCAAGATGGGAAGGAGATCTTCTGCAGCTCTTACTTGGCAGTGCCTCAGCACTGGGGGCTTTGGCTTGCTGTATTCCTCAAGGTCCAAATCATAGAATCATAGAATGGTTCAGGTTGGAAGGGACCTCAAGGATCATCCAGCTCCAACCCCCTGCCATAGACAGGGACACCTCCCACTAGAGCAGGCTGCTCAAGGCCTCATCCAGCCTGGCTTTTAGCGCCTCCAGGGAGGAAGCATCCACAACCTCCCTGGGCAACCTGTTCCAGTGTCTTACCACCCTCACTGTAAAGAACTTCCTCCTAACATCCAGTCTAAATCTCCCCTCTTCCAGCTTAAACCCATTCCCCCTCGTCCTAACATTACTAGACCGTGTAAATAGTCCCTCCCCAGCCTTCCTGTAGGCTCCCTTCAGATACTGGAAAGCCACTATAAGGTCTCCTCTAAGCTTTCTCTTCTCCAATCTGAGACCTTAGCCCGCAGAAGCTGCAGGTAACAGAGTAAGGAGCTGGCTAAGGCTGCCATAGATAGCATCCGGGAAGCTTCTAATTCATGCAAGCCACCCTGCTCTCTGCTGCAGATGCTCTCATCATATGGTTTGCTTTTTCTTAAGTTCCAGGAAGAGACCACGTAGTTGCTTCTTTGGTGCCCTTTGGTTATGAGTGTATATTTCTGACACCTCACTGTTTGCTGCTGCTGCTGCTGTGATCTGATTACCCCTCTTCTCTGCTCTGAGACGAGTTAAATCTAGAGATTCCTACCCTGCTCTGGGCATGCCAGGCCTGCAGCATCTACCCACACAGCCCTGCTGGGGTACAACAAATCTTCTCACATCAGCTGCAAGAGACAGGGTGTAGCCTATGTACCTTTAGCCCTAAGAAGCCAGTTTTCTGATGGAGCTGACAGCATTGATCTTCTCTGAGCAGACAAAGCCCCAAAGACTAGAAGCGAGGCCATATTCTCCCAGTGGAGAGCTCTCCTCTCTCCCACTGCTCACACTTGGAGGAAGAGGCTGGTTTCCAGAGCTAAACATTCCTGGGGCTAGCTGTCCCAGATGTGGAAGTCATCAGAAATTATGGGGCAAAGGTGCAGTTGATAGAAGCAAACAGCTCCATTTTGGCAACAGAGAGACAGTTAAAGCTCTTCCTCAAGTTCTCTGCATTTTTTTTTTTCATAGAATATAGCCTGGTGTGAGTGATGGCCACTCTGAAAATTAGTGTGGTCCCAAATGAAGCTGTGTAGATGCAAATGCTGGGGGCAGAGTGGCTGGAGAGCAGCCAGGTAGAAAGGGACCTCAGGGTAATGGTAGAGAGTAGTTGAACATGAGCCAGCAGTGTGCCCAGGTGGACAGGAGAGCCAATGGCATCCTGGCCTGGATCAGGAACAGTGTGGCCAGTAGGATAAGTGAGGTTATTGTTCCCCTGTACTCAGCATTGGTCAGGCCACCCCTTGAGTGCTGTGTCCAGTTCTGGGCTCCTCAATTCAAGAGAGATGTTGAGGTACCGGAACGTGTCCAGAGAAGGGCAATGAAGCTGGTGAGGGTCCTGGAACACAGCCCTGTGAGGAGAGGCTGAGGGAGCTGGGGGTGTGCAACCTGGAGAAGAGGAGGCTCNAAATAAAAGCTTAACATTTGGGGATATAAATTAATCATCATCACATCAAACAGGTTCTGACCATCAACATAAACTTCAGCTTTAAAGGATTTAATAGGGATGATCTTGGAGGTCTCTTCCAACCTGCTTGATTCTATGATTATGGACAGTGAGAACAGGAAATATTCCAGACCAGAACCACCTTAAAAATAAATCAGGCTTAGCTTGAGCCTATGATCCTATGATTCTATGTGATCCTATGATTCTATGTGATCCTATGATTCTATGATCCTATGAGCCTATGATTCTATGTGATCCGATGATTCTGTGAGCCTATGATTCTATGATCCTATGAGCTTATGATTCTATGATCCTATGAGCCTATGATCCTATGATTCTGTGAGCCTATGATCCTATGAGCCTATGATTCTATGATCCTATGATTCTGTAAGCCTATGATCCTATAATTCTGTGAGCCTATGATCCTATGAGCCTATGATCCTATGAACCTATGATCCTATGCTTCTATGAGCCTATGATTCTATGATTAACACCCTGGGGTAGCCGTTTTATCCTGAGGAGATGTCCTTTTGGCCTGGCAAAGCAGAAGAATGAAAGAACCCAGCTGGGCTCTCCAGTGTTGGGCCAGGTATTAGGAAAACTGTTTTTTGCTTGCAGCCTGAGCAGGTCTCCCAGGGCGCTATGGGGAGGCATCAAACACGGGAACCCACAAGGCTGCTTTTACAGCGTTGCTTGTCAGAGCAGAGCAGAGCAGAGCAGAGCAGAGCAGAGCAGAGCAGAGCAGCTCTCCCATTACCCATGTGTCCTTTATCTGTCAGAAGGACAGCTTTCCAGGATGCTTGAGAACATCCATTCTCTTTTATAGCATAGGCCATTCACGCTGCTGGCATATGCTGCCCATTGAAATAAATGGAGCTTGTCACTCTTGGATCCGTTCCTTGCAAATAAATGGTCAAACAAATTAGAACGCTGAGCCGTGACAGTCCTTGTCCTTCTGAAAGATCTGGGCTGGGTATAGCTCACTGCCTCTGCTCATGGTTTCCTTGGACCTTTGGCTGATTTTTGTTGTTGTTGTTGTTGATGATGTTATTTTCCACTGGTCATGTTTGCTTTGTCTAGGCTGTTTTAGTAACGGCTTTGAGGCTGCTTGTACGAATGGCCTGTGACTGGGGCTGCTGCAAAGGTAGCCTCCCTTCTGGGCTATGAACCCAGGCACCAGGTCTGGATAGGAGGCCACCCTGGCTGAGGTTTTCCAGCATTTGCAGGACAGGCAAGCCCTCTCAGCTGCTGTTTTGTGAGTTGCTTTCTCTAGGCTGTTTTAGTAACAGCTTTGAGGCTGCTGCAAAGGTAACCTCCTTTCTGGGCCATGAACCCAGGCACCAGGTCTGATAGGAGGCCACTCTGCCTGAGGCTTTCCAGCATTTGTGGGACAGGCAAAGCCTCTCATCTGCTCTTTTGACAACATGAGTGAGACTGTCTATTGTGTGTAAACCAGTAGTCTCCAAGCTAGCTTATGGTTGAAATTTGTGAGGTGTGGATGAAATCCTGATTGTTTTTACCTACTTGCAGACTTCTGCTCATGTCACTCAATCTCTATTTCGGTTCCAGTCTTTACCTAACGGACTAGAGGAGCTATGACACGCTATGATCAAGCTTCAGCTGCTACTGTAAAAAGCCAGGTGCCACCATGAGTGTGTTCATGACCCTTCACTGCCATATTTCCTTGACATCTCCAAAGATCATCCTTGCACTGTTAGTTAATATCCACAGCTCTCTAGAGAGTAAGGTGTCTCAGGAAATGGAGGATGGTGAAGAGCTTATAAAGAGAGAAAGGTCCATTCAGAACATCTCTCTGCATGCTGAAGGTGTCAGGACTTCCTGCATGAATGAGCATGTATGTCTCAGGAATAATATCCATGCTTGGTCTAAACATCGCTGCTGGTGGCAGATGATTAACTATGATCCTTGGTAAGTTACTCCACCAGCCCTTTCTTCCCCTGTTGAAAACACTGATGTGGAAACTGAGGATGCACAACATCAGCATCCAGCCATGGGATTTTGGTATAACTTGCCACTCTGGATTAAGAATTCTTTATTATCATACTGTCAGGTTTAAGCAGGGGTTTTACAGACAGCTGTATGCCTGTGCGCTGTAAAGCCTGCCTGTGCCAGTTCTTGGGCTTTCTGGTCATGCAGCACCTAGTTACAGCTATCCCTGCTGCTCTGGTCAGATGCCCAGAAATTTTGGCCAAATGGGAAAATTCCACCTGGGCAAAGGCTTCAGGCAGAAAGAGAAGCCATGCCTGAGTAAACCCAGACACCTGTTGATCCTTCCTAGGTCAGTATTCATTAGTAGCAGCCATATCGACTCTGCAGCCTTCTTTTTGGTGAGCTGGACAGGTTTGCATGCCTTGTGACCATCCAAAAGAGGCTAAGCCTGCTTTATTTTTAAGGTGGTTCTGGTCTGGAATATATCCCATTCTTGCTGTCCATAATCATAGAATCATAGAATCATAGAATCAAGCAGGTTGGAAGAGACCTCCAAGATCATCCCTCTTAAATCCTTTAAAGATGCAGTTTATGTTGATAGTCAGAAGTTGGTTGATGCGATGATGATTATTTTATATCCCCAAACGTTAGGCTTTTATTTCACAGAATCATAGAATCAAGCAGGTTGGAAGAGACCTCCAACATCATCCAATCCAACCTAGCATCCAGCCCTGGCCAATCAACTAGACCATGGCACTAAGTGCCTCAGCCAGGCTTTGCTTCAACACCTCCAGGGACAGTGACTCCACCACCTCCCTGGGCAGCCCATTCCAATGCCAATCACTCTCTCTGCCAACAATTTCCTCCTAACATCCAGCCTAGACCTCCCCCGGCACAACTTGAGACTGTTTCCCCTTGTTCTGTTGCTGGTTGCCTGGCAGAAGAGACGAACACCCACCTGGCTACAGCCTCCCTTCAAGTAGTTGTAGACAGCAATGAGGTCACCCCTGAGCCTCCTCTTCTCCAGGCTGCACACCCTCAGCTCCCTCAGCCTCTCCTCACAGGGCTGTGTTCCAGGCCCCTCACCAGCTTTGTTGCCCTTCTCTGGACATGTTCCATTATTTCAACATCTCTCTTGAATTGAGTAGCCCAGAACTGGACACAGCACTCAAGGTGTGGCCTGACCAGTGTTGAGTAGAGGGGCAGAATAACCTCCCTTTTGGTAAGATGACAGGTTTGAATGCCTTGTCACCATCCAAAAGAGGCTAAGCCTGCTTTATTTTTAAGGTGGTTCTGGTCTGGATATTTCCTGTTCTCACTGTCCATAATCCTAGCCCAGAAATGAGATGCTTAGAATGCCAAGCTCATCAAGCTCTGAATATAAAGTAAGAAACACATGTCATGCTTTTCAGTGTGTCTATAAGATCCTAATGCAGCCTGGATGTTCCTGGAACAGGTGTATTAGAAATTACAACACACTAAAACCACAGGAAACCCATATAAGAACCTAGGAAAGGGCATTCTGGTTTAGATCAAAGGTATCTTGTTTTCAGCAGTACCAAAAGAAGGTGCCTAGGAAACCCATGAGTATAACAGAAATCTACAGTGGTATTTCTCCCTCCACCCACCCCAGATATTCTCCTGACATCCAGTTAATTGCAGTTTAATGCCCTGCATCTGGTACATTAAAAGTTTGTGCTGCAAATGGTATGAATTCAGGTAACCTTTCAGTGTCCTTGATCTTCTATAGCAAGGAGTTCTCTGCAAGTCATCCCACTTAGGACAAGGCATACAGAAATGCTTGTAGAACATGTTTGCAAATAAATTAGCCAAGTTTGCTCTGTGACTGTGGCTTCTGCTGCTGTAGAGTACATAAAGAGCAGTGTTGAGTATGTGGGCAGTAATGCCTTATGTTTTCAATGAATGCATTTGGCTGAAAGCATAAATAGTGGCTGAATCATAGAATCAAGCAGGTTGGAAGGGACCTCTAAGATCATCCAGTCCTACCTAGTACCCAGCCCTGTCCAATCAACTAGACCATGGCACTAAGTGCCTAAGCCAGGCTTTTTGTTTGCTCCTGCAGTTTTGGTAGTTAGTTGGAGAAAACACAAACCAAAAAGTCATCTAGAAATCCTGAGCTTTGAATGGGGTGAGCTGCAAAAGCCATGACTACCGGCTGAAGTTACACGAGGGTTTCACTACAACAACACCACATCGGCTCAGGGATCTCATGCAAGTAAGCCTGGATGCTTCATAGAATCATTAAGGTTGAAAAAGACCTCTAAGATCATCAAGTCCAGTTATTAACATACAATCAAAAAATTGACCAGGTTGGAAGAGGCCTCCAAGATCATCCAGTCCAACCTAGCACCCAGCCTTAGCCAGTCAACTAGACCATGGCACTAAGTGCCTCAGCCAGGCTTTGCTTCAACACCTCCAGGGACAGTGACTCCACCAGCTCCCTGGGCAGCCCATTCCAATGCCAATCACTCTCTCTGCCAACAACTTCCTCCTAACATCCAGCCTAGACCTCCCCCAGTACAACTTGAGACTGTGTCCCCTTCTTCTGTTGCTGGTTGCCTGGCAGAAGAGACCAACCCCACCTGGCTACAGCCTCCCTTCAGGTAGTTGTAGACAGCAATGAGGTCACCCCTAAGCCTCCTCTTCTCCAGGCTGCACACCCCCAGCTCCCTCAGCCTCTCCTCATATGAATGGTGAATTACAGCCAGTCAGGGAAAAGAGGACAACTCTCCTACTGTCTGAGCAGGGGGAAGGTAGCAAGACCAAAGCCTTGATCCTTAAAAACAGCTGATCACTTTAAACTGACCTGGGCTAGGGTCTGCAAATATGAGCAGTCATGCATATGAACACTCATTTGTTCAATAGCTTGGAGCCATGGAAAGTGACTGCATGGAGCAGGCTCTAAAGCAGTTAACATAACACGTCAGAAACAGACACTTGAACAATAACCTTTGCAATGTGCTGCCCAGTCACATGCACAAATGGCTAGCAAGTAGTTCATGAATTAGGCAGGACAAACAGGAGGAACTTGGTGATTTTGAGGCATGCTTGGTGTACTAAATAGGGTGCAAGGTCTTACGCAGCTCCCAAATGTATGCGCCTGGAACGCGGCAGTTAGCGGACTGAGGAGGAGGCAGTCACAGTCTGCTTTGCCACTGAGGACATTACCTGTGCACACATGTGCAACTGCTGGCTGCCAGGGTGAGGGAAGAAAAAGTGGATGTCAAGTCTAGCTGGCAGCCAATGCATCTGTCTTCTGTCTTTCACTCCCCCACAGACGAGGTGGAACTCGGCTATTTTTAAAGCTGATGTCTGTGTGTGTGCAGCCATAGGGAATGGTCTTCCCGGTGAGAAAGCGGGGTGGGGGGAAGGTGATTTTTGAAGCCACCTGCATTCCTTAAGCAGATATTTCTCTCTCCACTGATGTTGCACACCCCAGGCTCAGGTGTCCTTTCTTCACTTTGAAAAAGTAGAACTTGTGAAACAAAACCCTGTGATCATAACTGGAGAGCTTAGACCAGCTGACCAGGGAAGGAAAACCTGTAGTGCAAGGATTGCCACACTGGAGGATCCAGCTGATCTGCCCAGTTCTATGTCCCCTCCCCAGTCACAGCCAGTATCACACATCTCACTGGTGAGTACATTGAGCCCCCTGGAAGAGACTGATGCAGATGTCTAGTATTGCAAGCTGAAAATAGGATGTTCCCATATGAATCACAGTTCAAAGGTTAAGAGCAGGTCTGAAGGAGTGACGCAATGAGATCCCACCTGGAGTACTGCATCCAGTTCTGCAGCCCCCATTACAAGAGGGATGTAGAGATGCTGGAGTGTGTCCAGAGAAGGGCCACGAGGATGATCAGAGGGCTGAAGCAGCTCTGCTGTGAGGACAGACTGAAAGAGTTGGGGCTGTTCAGTCTGGAGAAGAGGAGGCTCCCAGGTGACCTTCTTGTGGCCTTCCAGTATCTGAAGGGGGCTACAAAAAAGCTGGGGAGGGACTTTTTAGGTTATTAAGTGGTGACAGGACTAAGGGGAATGGAGCAAAGCTGGAGGTGGGGAGATTCAGATTGGACATGAGGAGGAAATTGTTCATCATGAGAGTGGTGAGAGCCTGGAATGGGTTGCTCAGGGAGGTGTTTGAGGTCCCATTGCTGGAGGTGTTTAAGGCCAGGCTGGATGAGGCTGTGGGCAGCCTGGTCTAGGGTAGGGTGTCCCTGGGCATGTCAGGAGAGGTGGAACTAGATGATCTTTGTGGTCCCTTCCAAACCTGACTGATTCTATGATTCCATCCTCTTTGAACTTGAACCTGCTTTGTCACAGACTGGCTGAAGTTCCTTACCCTCTATTCCTGAAATTTTGACCTCTGTCTCTTGCTGCAGGCACTAGAATTGTTTTTACATCTTCTTCTTGAGCGTGTTTCTTTGCATCTTTCTCAACATGAAATCTGTCAGTTGCCTAGAGTTATCTTTTCTGCCTGCACTCCCTATTTTCTCCCTTGTTTCCCCACGCTGTTTGTTACTGTTCATCATAAATGATGCTCAAATTCTTCTATCCTTTGTTTGAAGGCAAGAAGACTTACCAAGAAGACTGGCTGCTCAGGGCTCAGTCCAAGTCAAGAGCACAGTCTCCCTGAAGGATAAAATAACCTCTATTAGCTTTTTAGGATTTGCTCATGAACGCAGAGCATCACTATTTGTATCTAGGACAATATCTGATGCATATAGAAAGTCTTCTGAATCTCCTAGGACAGTCACTCGTTATATATGTGGCTATATACACACACACACAAATATATATATTCAGATAGGCACATTTGTAAGGCTGTTTCTTTAGATTCCTTTCAGGCTCTAGATTTTCTGCTTGTCTTCTCAAGAAAACTCCACTTTAGGGCTACATTTTAAAGAAGGAAACAAACAACAACAGCAACAAAGCATTAAAAATTGCATAACTATGATATCACATGCTATAATTCATATTCTTTTTTATTCCTCCTTCCGTGGCCTGTTATTCATCTCTGCAAGGTCAAGATAAGCCTTATCTCTAGTTAGGGAATCTGGATTTTTTCTGGAGTCACAATTACTATATCTTTATTGATGACCTGGACCAGGGGATGGAGTCCAGCATCAGTAAGTTTGCAGATGACACCAAGCTAGGAGCAGGTGTGCAGCTGTTAGAGGGTAGGAGAGTCTGGCAGAGGGGCTTTGCCAGTCTGGATGGGTGGGCAGAGGGCAATGGGATGAAGTTTAACAAGGCCAAGTGCAGGGTTCTGCACTTTGGCCACAACAACCCAAGCAGCACTATAGGCTGGGGACAGAGTGGCTGCAGAGCAGCCAGGAAGAAAGGGGCCTGGGGGTACTGGTAGATAGTAGCTGAAGATGAGGCAGCAGAGTGCCCAGGTGGACAGGAGAGCCAATGGCATCCTGGCCTAGATCAGGAAGAGTGTGGCCAGTAGGACAAGGGAGGTTATTCTTTCCCTGTACTCAACACTGGTCAGGCCACACCTTGAGTGCTGTGTCCAGTTCTGGGCTCCTCAATTCAAGAGAGATGTTGAGATACTGGAACGTGTCCAGAAAAGGGCAACAAAGCTGATGAGGGGCCTGGAGCACAGCCCTGTGAGGAGAGGCTGAGGGAGCTGGGGGTGTGCAGCCTGGAGAAGAGGAGGTTCAGGGCAGACCTCATTGCTGTCTACAACTACCTGAAGGGAGGCTGTAGCCAGCTGGGGTTGGTCTCTTCTCCCAGGCAACCAGCAAGAGAACAAGGGGACACAGTCTCAGGTTGTGGTGGGGGAGGTCTGGGCTGGATGTTAGGAGGAAGTTGTTGCCAGAGAGAGTGATTGGTCATCAATCCAGATGCCATGTGCCATGTCTAATTATCAATCAATTAGACCAGTGCCATGGTCTAATTGATTGGATAGGGCTGGGTGCTAGGTTTGTCTAGATGATTTTGGAGGTCTCTTCCAACCTGGTTGACTTTATGATTCTATTCTACGATTTCAAGGTGGTGAAGAGTGCCTGGTGTCGAAGGCTATGGGGTAGTAGATGTTTCCTTTTCTGCAGATTGTGGTTTCATGTATCTTCTGCAGATTGTCCAGCTTCATGTAGCTGCACTTGACCTGCCTTTCCTTATCCCTGCCAGGTCTGCATCCATCATCCCAAGAAACTTTTGCTGAATGACTTCAATATAATAGGAACTGTTCACGGAGAAGATTTCTATCCATTGCTCTCAAAGTGCTTTTAAAAGGTGGATAGCTTCACTGGCCTTGTTTTATGGGCAAGGGAAGATGGAGTAGAGGTGAGTTAAAGGCACAAAGGAAATGTGGTAGAGGACAAATAGCAAGGTGAACTCATGCTCTCTTCACCAAGACTCAGAGTCATAGAATCAACCATGTTGGAAGAGACCTCCAAGATCATCCAGTCCAACCTAGCACCCAGGCCTGTCCAACCAACTAGACCATGGCACTAAATGCCTCATCCAGAGGTCAGGAGCTCGCATCCAGGAGGAGAACAGATCCTTGCCTACCTTCATGAAGTGGCTTAGGAGAGAACAGTAAGTATTGGTAACTAAATGAGACCATACTCCCAGATCTGTTGGTGTTGTCCACTTAGGGGTATGTATGAAGTACAGGGACCTCAAGTCCTCAGCTCCACGACATCAAACCTCTGAGCTGCTTTTGGATTGCAACGACTTGAGCTTGCTATTTGCCATAGTCTGTTTGTATTCAGGGTATAATTTTAAAGAAAGAAACTTGTGTGCTAGGCCATCTTGAAGTCCTCTTCTTGTTTTCTTGTGTATGGCCTCTCCTCTGCTCGGTTTCTCCATAGCCTCTGGAAATGAGGACTGAGTTGTGAGCCGCTACCCTGCGCGTACTTGGGCATGATCTTGCTGACAACTGCTGCTCTGCGGTATTGAGCAGAAGCTAATGCAGCTTGATTCACTGCTCACTTAGGGCTGACAGATGAGCTGGCAAGTCTTTTTGTGGCAGTTTAGGCTACTTTCATATCCAGCTGTCTGCCTCGTCTATCAGCCACAAGTTACTGCCCCTGTGACAGAAAGCCTCAGCAGCTCCAGTTCATCATGTTGCATCTTGGTGCTTTTAAGCTAATGCACCAGACTGGTCCATGGCAGAGCCAACAGAAGGACACACATTCCCATCTGCCCAATCTGCAAAGGGTGGAGTGGGAGGAGGGTCACCAGCAAGTTCTTAAACTGCTACTGTGGGGCTCATCAGAGCTCATCTGTCAGAGCACTTAAGTGAATCAAGTTACTGGTAATTTGGATCAGTATTATTGCTCTGTGCATGAGCAGACTCCAGCTCACAGGGTATGGATGCTTCAGCCCTGGGTCCTTAGAGCCTTAGGTCCTGAAAGGAAAAGTCTCTGCTTTCTTGATGGATATGAGATTTTATGTCCATAAGCATATTCTGTGTTACAGATGGAAAAGGAGCATGCTTTTCATTCAGAGCTTGTCATCTCAAAGAAAATTATAGGATGGGCCACAGGAGGAAGCAAATTATGGGCTGCAGCTAACAAATTTGCCATTTACCAGGGCTGCAAATACTCAGGAGACAGAGGGTCTCCCAAAGCCTAAGTTTCGCATCACTGCATGGACCTTGAGAAGTAAGTTCAGGCTTCAAGAGAAAAGTAACCTCCCAATCTGTGAGATGAGGGAGCATTTGAAGGGAGATGGTGAGGAGAGTGAGACAAAAAGCCAGAGGTTGAGTCAGGCATGACTTGTTTTTTGCTCTCATCCTGGAAAGTTTGGACAAGAAAAACTTGTGCTAGTTTGAGCCTAGCAGGGATATTTTGGTGAGAGGAATTAGATGATAGGCTGTGAAAAGGAAACAATGGTGATGTCTGTTGCACTCACAGGCTTGCTGAGAGGTATAAGAACAAGAACACAAACATAGATAACAGAGTCACTCTTGGGCTCTGGCTGCATGCACTTCTCTCAATCTGCTGTCTGTATGACTAGTCCTTCTGCTTCCTAACCCCCCTGGCCAGCCCTCCAAACTCACCTTGAATGTAAGGCAAAGTCTGGGATAAGGTGGAGGGGTGGAAAGGAGGTGGAAGGGTGGGTGGGAGCCCCTCCTGGGGACTCTGGTTTCTGGGAGGGCTGTTGTGTTTCTGTATTACCTTTTAAACTTGTCTATTTCTGTCTGTAGCTGTATACAGTATATATACTGTAAATATCTGCTCATACATTGTGCTAAGCTGTATATATAAAGCTTCATTCTTTAATTTCCAGCTTCTGAGTCTAGTCTGGGTGATTTTCTTAAGTGGGGAGGGTGGGTAACACCCAAACCATCACAACGTGTTAGGTTAGGGAAGTCTTTCTTTCCTAGCAACAGAACTGAGGCATTGAGAGGTGAAATTGTTTGAGACCACTTTCTGACTTGGTTGTCATTACTGCATGGAGCTTGAGAAATAAACTCAGGCTTCAAGAGAAAAGTGATCTCCCTGTCTGTGAGATGAAGAAGCATTTGAAACGAGATGGGGAGGAGAGCAAAACAAAAAGCTACAGGTCGAGTCAGGCAAGATTTGGGTTTTCTCCCTTCCTGGAAAGTTTGGACAAGGAAATGTCTAAGCAGTAAGGCCCTGGTCTGTAAATGTGCATTTCCAAAGAGCTCTGCTTTACTCATGGCCTGTCTGCAGGAAAGCAGGAGCTCTACAAGCATCAAGTGAAAGTACCAACACAGCAGCTAACTCTGGCCCCCTCTTAGGGCTGCTTGGACATTTTTTTCCATGTCACCTCCTTGCAAAACCCAAGGGTGTCCTGGAGCCTCAGCTGAGGCTGAGACATTTCTGTGGTACAGACATCGGTGCTGGTCCTTGTAAGTTGGACTGCTCTTAGAGCAGCTGGGAAAAGCAATCACTGGCAAAGGTAACGAGAGGGTGTCGGGCATGCTGTGTAAATACCATTTGGGCTGCATTGGTAATCCCACACCACAAGCTGCCTTTCCATGAGAGAGGCAGGCTGGCTCCCTTGGATAATCTTAATCGTTTCTGACATGAAGGCTTCTTCTCCTATTTCATGACTTATTTCCCCAGTATCATTTAAATGTATTAAAACACTGTTAGCCTAGAAAGTAGGCATCATGTTAGCATAATATCTAATCAGAACTAGCCTGCCTGGCCCCGCAGGGTTTCTTTATTTATTTATTTAGTGTCTGTTTGTGCTGTTTTTCTTGTTAGATTGGAGAGCCCTTCCTTGACATACTCATTTGTTCTGCCGTGCAACAGAATAGGATCCTTCGGAGCTGCTGACATCTGCTTTATTCTTGAGATCTGCAATTCTCAGCCCACAAAGCAACAGCAATGATAATAATAGCAGTAATAATAATTGTCATGCTAGGAAGCTTGAGAAGTCAAGTTAAGCATGAAGAGGAGTAGATGATAAAAAAAAAAGACAAGGAAAAAAAACCACAGGGCTTGGCAAAGAATATTTCAATCACCGTGAGTATGTTTCTGTTGGTCTTGGCTCTTGTGGTGGTTTGGGTGTTACCTCCCCCCCCACATACTTTGGAAAATCACCCAGACTAGACTCAGTGGCTCTAGAAAATTGAATGAAGCTTTATATTTACAGCTTAGCACAATATATGAGCAGGTATTTACAATATATACAGAAATATAGATAGGAACCAAAAATATATATAGAGAGGAACCAGATGAAGTTCAACAAGGACAAGTGCAGAGTCCTGCATCTGGGGAGGAATAACAAACTGCACCAGTACAGGCTGGGAGGTGATCTGCTGGAAAGCAGTCCTGTGGAGAGGGACCTGGGGGTCCTGGTGGAGAACAAGTTGTCCTGGTGGAGAACAAGTTAACCATGGCACAGCAATGTGCCTTGTGGCCAAGAAGGCCAATGGGACCCTAGGGTGTATTAGGAGTGTGTCCAGCAGATCAAGGGAGGTTCTCCTCCCCCTCTGCACTACCCTGGTGAGACCTCATCTTGAATACTGTGTTCAGTTTTGGGCTCCCCAGTTTAAGAGGGACAGAGATCTGCTGGAGAGGGTCCAGCAGAGGGCTACGAGGATGATTAGGGGACTGGAGGGCAGGCTGAGGGACCTGAGGCTGTTTAGTCTGGAGAAGAGAAGACTTAGAGGGGAACTGATAAATGTTTGTAAGTTTCTGGGGCTGGCCAGGAGTGGGGGTACAGGCTCTGCTCACTTGCTCCCTGGGATAGGATAAGGAGTAATGGGTGTAAGCTGCAGCAAAAGAGGTTCTGCCTCAACACAAGGGGGAACTTCTTTACTGTAAGGGTCATAGAGCACTGGAACAGGCTTCCCAGAGAGGTTGTGGAGTCTCCTTCTCTGGAGACTTTCAAGGCCTGTCTGGATGTGTTCCTCTGTGATCTGTGTTAGATAGGATTGTCCTGCTCTGGCAGGGGGGGTTGGACTCGATGATCTCTTTGGGTCCCTTCCAACCCCTAGTATCCTGTAAGCCTGTGAAATATACAAGTTAAAAAGGCAATACAGAGGCACAACAGCCCTCCCAGAAATCTGAGTCCCCAAGAGAGGTTCCCAACCACCCTTCCACCTTCCTCCCACCCCTCTACCTTACCCCAGACTTTGCCTTATGCTTCAAGGAAAGTTTGGAGGGCCGGCCAGGAAGGTTAGGAAGCAGATGGATTAGTCACACAGACAGCAGGTTAGGTTAGAGAGAAGTTTAGCTCAAAGACCAGAGAGAGAGACTCTGTTACTTGTGTTTGTGTTCTTGTTCTTAACCTATCTCAACAAGCCTATGAGTGCAGTAGCCATCACCCCTGTTCCCTTTTCACAGACTATCATCTAATATTTCTCACCAAAATATCCCAGGTAGGCTCAAACTAGCACAGCTCTCCATTCATTTGCCCTTTCTGATTGCACCACCCCCATGGACTGCAATTAATTTCCCTGTGAGTTGTAGTACTGCAAGGGAGAAGGGGATGACAGGCAGCGAGGTGTATGCCATCAGGACGCTTGTTCACAAGTCTATTCAGCTCCGCACTCGCTCAAGTACATCGCTTTGATTTCTCAACGGCATTGCAGTATTGATTTTGAAGGGAATTAGTTTCTTCGGTGCTTCTGAAGCTCTGGCCAAGGTCTCTTTTCAGAGGCTTGCTCAGCTTCCTCCCCCACAACTTTATCCTCACGTGTCACGGCTGAAATAATTGGCCTTGCACTACATCAAACTGGCAGGATGCAGTCCTGAAGGCTCAGGGAATCAAATCCAGGGCAAGCCTTAAGAAAAAAAAAAGCTGCCTGAGGTAGAGTTGTTGGGCTAAGTGGTGTCTGAAGGAGACCTGAAAGCCATGAGCACTCACTCTAGGCCATCTTGGAGGGTGTCCAGAAAAGAACCATGAGGCTGGTGAGGGGGTTGGAGGGCATACTGTGGGAGGAGAGGCTAAGGGAACTGGGATTGTTTAGGCTGGAGAAAAGACTAAGGGGAGCTCTTACTGCTTCCTGCAACTACCTGAAAGGAGGTGTTAACATTTTCAAACTTAATTTGGTTGTAAGCAGAATTTTTTCTAGAGGTTTTGGACAGTTTGGAGAGGGATGGATTCCTCAGAGTTCAAATCATAATAAAGGTAAGATTCACCTCACTCAATTGGTCTGAAGGAAAAGTTTATATATATCCTGAAATAGTTTACATGCAGAGGAACAAGTTACTGTCTTTCTCTTCTCCATCTCCTCTGCTGGGCTTCAGGCTGTGCTTTCCTCTCCATGAACTTCCAGGTTTCTCTGTTTTGGATTCTGTAAGAAATGGGGGGGCACAGGGGGTAGGTGGAAAAGGGAGCATGTGAGTTGGTACTAGGCATTGGGGCTCTTTGTCCCCAGCAGAGGATAAAAGAGCTGAGTTGACAGTGCAAGGGGAGGTCCTGTGTTGCTGTTAATCAGTATGTAAATATACTTGGTACATTTGTTATTGCCTTTTATAGTCTTATATTAACTTTATTTTGTAAATGCAATTCCAATTTTTTGCTTCCAAGTTCTGAGTGTAGTTTAATTGCTCCAGAAAAAGGTTATCGGGAGGGATCTAGTCCAACCTGTAACAGGAGGTTGGATTGAGGCCACTGTTGGTTTCTTCTCCCAAGTAACTAGCAGCAGGACAAGAGGAAATAGCCTCAGTGTGTGCCAGAGGAGATTAAGTTGGATATTAGGAAAAAAAATTCTTTACTGAAAGAGTGGTGAGGTGTTGGAGCAGGCTGCCCAGGGAGGTCATGGTGGCATCGCCATCCCTGGAGGTGTTCAAGAAGTCTGCAGATGTCCTGTTCAATATCTTTATTGATGATCTGGACCAGAGGATTGAGTCCAGCATCAGTAAGTTTGCAGACGACACCAAGCTAGGAGCAGGTATGGATCTGTTGGAAGGTAGGAGGGCCCTTCAGAGGGACCTAGACAGACTGGATGGGTGGGCAGGGGCCAATGGGATGAAGTTCAACAAGGCCAAGTGCAGAGTTCTACACTTTGGCCACAACAACCCCAAGCCGAGCTACAGGCTGGGGACAGAGTGGCTGAAGAGCAGCCAGGCAGAGAGGGACCTGGGGATACTGGCACACAGTAGCTGAAGATGAGCCAGCAGTGTGCCCAGGTGAGCAGGAGAGCCAATGACATCCTGGCCTGGATCAGGAAGAGTGTGGCCAGTAGGACAAGGGAGGTTATTGTTCCCCCGTACTCAACTTCCCCTGGTCAGGCTACAGCTTGAGTCCTGTGTCCAGTTCTGGGCTCCTCAATTCAAGAGAGATGTTGCGATACTGGAAGGTGTCCAGAGAAGGGTGCCCTGGAGTCCTGTATACCCCAAAATCCCTCTCCCTCCGTGGTTTGAATGGGAGAGGAAAGGCGCAAAAAACCTGTTTTCCACACTCCCCCCCAGCCCTGCAGGCGTGAAGGGGGAGAGCAAAGAGCCCTTCCTGCACGAGCAGTGCCCGCGCTGGAATGGGACTGGTGATTGGCTGTGGTCTTCGTGCCTAGGAAGCGGCAACTCCACTCTTTGTCTAGGAAGAGTATTAATATTGGGCTACTTCCCGCCTTAGCCTTCTCCCCCACCTGGATAGTTCCTGCAGAAAGAGTCCCCTGGCACTCCGAAGGACAAGCTCCTGAGGGACAGGACCGGCCCTGCTTTGGACGGCTTCCCACCATAAGCACCCCCTTTACGCAGCTTGATAGGCCTGAACGAGCTCCAGACGTCTTTTGAAAGAGAGCCAGCGGACATGCACCTGGACTGCCCTTTCTCTCAGACAGCCTGGCACACCTGTGAGCAAACCTGGCTCAGCCTGACTAATAGTGGCTGAGTTTAGTAGTTTAGTAGCTTAGCCTTTTCCATCTCCTGACTTCTGAAATAGTCAAATTTATCTATGGTATCCTTGTAAGGTCTTCTCAAACTGAATCTGCTAATTAAAACTACATTATTTTCTGTATCTAGTTTTGGGGGCAGGTTTCAGGAAAATAAAATAATTCTATTTTTATACATATTCCTGACTCGGCCACATTGATTCCCTGCCTCCACAACAAAGGGCAACAAAGCTGCTTAGGGGCCTGGAACACAGCCCTGTGAGGAGAGGCTGAGGGAGCTGGGGGTGTGCAGCCTGGAGAAGAGGAGGCTCAGGGGTGACCTCATTGCTGTCTACAACTACCTGAAGGGAGGCTGTAGCCAGCTGGGGTTGGTCTCTTCTGCCAGGCAACCAGCAACAGAAGAAGGGGACACAGTCTCAAGTTGTGGTGGGGGAGGTCTAGGCTGGATGTTAGGAGGAAGTTGTTGGCAGAGAGAGTGATTGGCATTGGAATGGGCTGCCCAGGGAGGTGGTGGAGTCACCGTCCCTGGAGGTGTTGAAGCAAAGCCTGGCTGAGGCACTTAGTGCCATGGTCTAGTTGATCGGCCAGGGCTGGGTGCTAGGTTGGACTGGATGATCTTGGAGGTGATCTCAATCAATGAATTTGGGCTATACTGAGCAGCAAGGAGCAAGTGTCCCTCTAGCTCTTTTAGCCTGAGGCTCTATCATAACAACAGAATGGCTGAGCAAGTACAAAGACCTGGTAAAACTGACTAGCTTAACAGAAACACCAAGACACAAAGCTTGGGGTCCAGTGATTGTTGTCCTCCCCTTTTCTGAAGGACACCCCAAGCTGAAGAGCCCGCTCAGAGTACTTTCCCCAAGACCTACTGCTTCAGATACAGAGCCTGGGTCTCCTCAGAGGTCCCAGTTCACATTATTGCCCATGTCATTATTTCTTTAGCTGGATGTAGGGATAAGTGACATTTAAGACTGTTGGTAGGGTCACCCTTCTGCTGAGCACTTTATGTATACAGCATGCAGGCACTGGGCAGTACAAAGCAGAAAGGGGCTCAGGAAAATCAGAGATGGCAAAGATTTACGAGGTCCCATCTGTTCCTTTTTACTCCCAGCATATGCTTATAAACTAAAGTACCTTCACTAGTGTTTTGCCTATAAATATTCCAGTCAGCAGGACTTCCATGTCCCATGGGAGGTTTTCCCATCAACCAGTGCCTCTCACACCCTCAAAACCCCAGAATTGCAAACAGGTGCTTCACAAGACCTTTTCCATGACTTGACCCTATGCCAGAGCTGAAGAGGAAGTATATCACAGAATCACTGCAGTTGGAAAAGACCTTTAAGGTCATCAAGTCCAACTGTTACCTAGTCCTACCAAGGCCACAACTACCAGAAGGACAAGGGAGGTTACTCTTCCTCTGTACTCAACACTGGTCAGGCCACACCTTGAGTGCAGTGTCCAGTTCTGGGCTCCTCAAATCAAGAGAGATGTTGAGATACTGGAATGTGTCCAGAGAAGGGCAACAAAGGTGGCAAGAGTCCTTGGAACACAGCCCTGTGAGGAGAGGCTGAGGGAGCTGGGGGTGTGCAGCCTGGACAGAAGAAAGAAGGGTCAAGGCAGACCTCATTGCTGTCTGCAACTACCTGAAGGGAGGCTGTAGCCAGGTGGGGTTGGTCTCTTCTGCCAGGCAAGCAGCAACAGAATAAGGGGACACAGCCTCAAGATGTGCCAGGGGAGGTCTAGGCTGGATGTTAGGAGGAAGTTCTTGCCAGAGAGAGAGTGATTGGCATTGGAATGGGCTGCCCAGGGAGGTGGTGGAGTTTCTGTCCCTGGAGGTGTTGAAGAAAAGGCTGGCTGAGGCACTTAGTGCCATGGTCTAGTTGACTGGACAGGGCTGGGTGCTAGTTTGGACTGGATGATCCTGGAGGTCTCTTCCAACCTGGTTGATTCTATGATTCTAACTACCTGTGCAAACACAGTGGTGTATCTTCCGATACTTGAGTGAAGAAAATGCACCTCTCAGATCCTACCATATAAATAAAAGTGTAATTTCTTTTTCCACAGCAACTAAGGTTAGAGGTTCCAGGAGCCCTAAAGATGAGGTCATATTTGTTTTAGAGCCTCTTGCTTTTTGTGAACTTAAACCCAAATGTTCTGTGCTCTGTCCCTAAGGATATGGTCATGTAATCCACAGCAATTAGGCCACAACAGAGAAACCAACTACTCAGAATTTGTCACAGACACCAAACATGCCAGTTTTCTTGTCCTCTGGTGTTACATCATTATGGGATATTGATTTCCATTACTGTGTATTTCAGAAAATTCCCTGGATAAAGCTCTGGTGATTTGCTCCAAAACAGGCATCTACAGTTCTGTTTTGGCAGTCAGCAGAAAGAAAGTCTGCTGATACTGGCCTGTAACAGAGATGGTCTCACCAGCAGGAGCAGGGAGGTGATCATGCCCCTCTACTCAGCACTCGTGAGGCCACAGCTCAAGGGCAAGACCATTAAACAGATGAAATATCACCCAGAAAAGCTCAGCTCCAACAAGAACACACATCCAGCACCCATGCATGATATTGCAATGGTCACTGATGCTAGCCCTAACTGAATGATCTTTCAAGGTCCCTTCCAGTTGCTAACAATCTGATTCTCCTCCACATCTCACCTTCCTAAAGCAGTCCCTGCTCCCCCCTGCCCTTACCTCCTTACCTCTCAGTCTGGTTGAAGAGCTCTTCTTCTCTACCACCATTTTTGCAGTCATCTCAGAGCCTGAGGCAAAGGCCTCAGGCAGCTAATATACCCAACAAAAGAAATCAGCTCCACCAAGGACACAAACCCAGCACCCATGGATGATGTTGTACGTTGCAGTGGTTATTGAGCCTAAACCTAGCGAGCTGGGGAAGGCTGAGGGGAGGCTCCAAGCCTTTGACATCCTCCACCAGTTCACCTGGTGCACAGCATGCAGACTTGCCAGTGATGCCAGGCAGAGGAGCCCTTGGCCCAAATTAGCCTAGCTTGGGGATCAAGGCCTTCCTGGGTCAGAACATAAAGGGTAGTGGGCAGAGAGGGCCAAGTGGCCACACCTGGGCTGGGAGGAGACTCCAATAGCCAGCTAATAGAAAACAGCATCCCCTGGTGGCATCTGATGCGTTCCAATAGGAAAGGAATGAAATGGTGATTAATTAATGACAGCATAAGAGATGAGAGCAATACCTGTGGTCAAAGCTGATGACATCATGCCCAGATCAAACAGCACAATGAAGATATGTATTTGGACAAATAATGCTGGCTAAGGTACATCATTTCATCTATCTGCTAAAGGGGGCAATGCAGTGACTGGCAAAATATCCTCTCTGTTAAAAGAGGAGGTGTTCAAAAAGAGGCCTGCATGGGGCACTTGCTGCCATGGTCTAGCTGATTGGAGGGGGCTGGGTGATGGGTTGGACTGGATGGGTTGGAGGTCTCTTCCAGCCTGGTTGATTCCATGAGTCTACGATTCTATGATGACCTCGAGTTACTGTGTCCAGTTTTGGTCACCACACTATAGGAGGGACACTGAGGTGCTGGAGCAGGTGCAGAGAAGGGCGACGAGGCTGGGGAGAGGTCTGGCAAACATCACCTATGAGGAGCGGCTGAGGGAGCTGGGGGTGTTTAGTCTGGAGAAGAGGAGGCTGAGAGGGGACCTGATTTCCCTCTACAACTACCTAAAAGGAGGTTGTAGTGAGGCTGGAGCTAGTCTCTTCTCCCCAGTTACTAATGATAGGACAAGAGGAAATAGCCTCAAGTTGCGTCAGGGGAGGTTTAGGTTGGCTGTTGGGAGGAAGTTCTTTCCTGAGCAGGTGGTCAGGCACTGGAACAGGCTGCCCAGGAAGGTGGTGGAGTCACCATCCCTGCAGGTGTTTAAACTGTGCCTGGCTTTTCCAACAACTGGGACATCCACCTTATGGGAAGAAGCTGAGAGACTTGGGGCTGTTTAGTGTGGAAAAGAGGGGACTGAGAGGGAATCTCATTAATGTTTATCTGAAGAGTGTCAGGAGGATGGATCCAGACTCTGGTCAGTGGCATCCAGTGACAGGGCAATGGACACAAACTGGAACACAGGAGGTTCTACACAAACATAAGGAAAATGTGTTCACTTTGAGGGTGACAGAGCAGTGGAACAGGTACTCTGGAGAGATTGTGGAGTCTCATTCTTTGGAGACATCCAAACCCATCTGGACATGACCCCATATGATTTACTCTAGGTGGTGCTGCTCTTGCACAGGGAGCTGAACTAGATGATCTCCAGAGGTCTCTTCCAACCCCTAATATTCTGTGATCTGTGATTCTGTGGTGCTGCCTACACTTGTGGTGTGCACCAAAAGAATCACTGTGCCAGAAAGCTGATACACCTGATCACATTATCCCTCCTTTTATATAGCAGACATGACATTGAATGGTATAGACTACATGATTGGCTGGTTCAGCTGGCTATCCTCAGCATGGCCCCATCCAATTCGCACAAGGAAAATCAACCCAATCCTAAGCAACCCAGACACAGTCAGACAACACACAGGTCCTCGGAGGTGAGGTGGCTCCTCTGGCTCCATCCCTCATAACATGCAGATCCCTAGTAGGATAACCAGAGTGCAACAGCAGTCCTCTTGATGTGATGGAGCTAGTACATGATCTGTCAGATTACATCAGGTCTGGCCTTGGTGGGGCGGGGAGCTCTGATCTCAGTTTAAACCTCTTCTCATCAGCATTAGAGGGAGATCTTGTGTAGCTTGCCCACTTGCAGGATGGAGTAGTTTTTGTGGGGGCAGAAAAGACGTAAGGTGCATTTCCCACACTTCCATGGGCCTTCCCTTGCATTTGATCCAGTACTTTTTACCCTTTTCTCCTCTTTCCTGATCTCTCTCAGCCTCACTCCACCCACAAAGCAAGCCAGATTTGCAGTCAATGTAAACGATCACTGTTCCACACAAACAGGTCCCCTCAGAAATCACACCAGCTGTGGACCCTCTCCCATCTTGCCCTCTTTCCTTTCTCTCTCCTGATCTCTTTGCTTCTTTGTCTCCCCACTCCCCACCTTTCCTGTCTCTGTCTTTTTCCCCCCTTTCCCTCAGGATCTGCCTCCGTCTGCATCTCTCAGTCCCTCTCCCCAGCTCGCTCTCTCTGGAGACAGGTCTAGTGGCCTGGTTGCCATCTGCTGCCTGCTTTGGCTGCTGCTTTTTTTCCCCCTTTGGTGAGTGTGTGCACGTATGCCTGTGCGGGTGCACGTGGGGGCTTTATGAGGTTGAGATCAGATGGCATCTAATCGATCGTCATGGTCTCCATGGTTACCCGGGTGACAGAGGAGTCGGGTGACAGAGGAGTTGGGAGAGACACATACTCCAGCCTGGGGCTGCCAGGCCATTCCTGACAGAAATAACACGAAAGAAGGACGGAAAGGAAGGAAAGAAGGGGGGAAGGAAGGGAGGGAAGGAGGGAGTAAGGCAGGGAGGGAGTAAGGCAGGGAGGAAGGAAGGAAGGAAGGAAGGAAGGAAGGAAGGAAGGAAGGAAGGAAGGAAGGAAGGAAGGAAGGAAGGAAGGAAGG
>WAAF01003102.1:49110-59583 GCA_013400475.1 Tricholaema leucomelas
AGAAAGAAAGAAAGAAAGAAAGAAAGAAAGAAAGAGAAAGAAAGAAAGAAAGAAAGAAAGAAAGAAAGAAAGAAAGAAAGAAAGAAAGAAAGAAAGAAAGAAAGAAAAGAAAAGAAAGAACACCAACCAAACCTTTTCCATCACATTTTACAGATTCACATCTTCCTTGGGTCTAGGAAAATGCAGCCTGTGCTTCTGTTTTACAGTTAGCCATGAGTTGGCTCCAGGAGGAACAAAGCAGGCTCATTTTTCTTTCTGTGTGGCACAAGCAGAAAGGTGAAGCATGTCTTTGGGAAAGCAGGACAAGCTTTCCCTTTCCTGCTTTTATCCCTCTGGAAGGTTTGGTCTTTTTCACCCTATTTTTTTTCCTTTTCTTTTCCCTCAGTCACTGTTGTAATGGTGATGATTATTTTCATTCTAAATTGGATGGTTAGTCTCTTCAATTGGCTAAAGGCAAGGATATCCTTCAGGAAAAGAACTGCAATCTATTAGTATGACCAGCATCTTTTTCTCCCTGGCCTCAGCCTCTAACATTAGACCATCTTTAGCCCTCGTTGAGACAGATCAATCAATCTGTCTATGGTTCCTGTTTGGAAGCAAGTCCAGTGTGATGCTAAGGATGAATTATGGAATCAGGTGAGTTTTTCATCTTTAAAGGCAGATTGAGATAGGCAACATCTCTGACCATGTGCAATTAGTGTGTCAGAAGCACAGGAACCGAAACTTCACAGTGCAGAATATGATGCTGCATGAACTGGGAGAGAAGGAGGATGAGGAAGCATTTCAGGCAATACCATTGTGGCAACTGCTCCAGATAAACCCAGGAACTCCACAAAGTTTGCCTAGACTGCACAATCCAGGTACACAGAGCCCTGCCTCGTTCCCTGCCAGCCATATTCTGCCTGGGCAGACACAAATTAGTCTTTGATTTGACCTTAGCATGGACCTCAAAAAGCAATCAGGTTACATATTCTCTTCTCTGGCTGTGGCCACAGCGTTAATCATAGAATCATAGAATCAGCCACATTGGAAGAGACCTCCAAGACCATCCAGTCCAGCCTAGCACCCAGCCCTGTTCAATCAACTAGATCATGGCACTAAGTACCTCAGCCAGGCTTTTTTTTGAACACCTTCAGGGACAATGTTCATCAATGCTCATTTGTTGCAGTGCTGTGGCTGGTGCTGCCCTGGCCACATTCCTGCTCGTTGCAGGACACAGGGCTTTGAAAAATTCAAGTGTAGACATGGGCAAAGGGAGCTAATAGCACTGATGCACATGGCTGTAACAGGCTGAGAGGCTGCTGACCCAGCAAAGGTCTTCAGAGACCAACAACCACTGACAGACTGTCACCAACTATGAAATGCATCAGACCAAAGCAGCTCTGGGCAAGTAGACATCTCATATAGCTACACATGGTTTAAGAGCTTTACCACCTAAATGGGTTCATTGCAGATGATATTTTCTGCAGCCTATGTGCACTGCCCCCAAAAGGCACAGCTCTTCAACACAGTACTCAAAGTGTGGCCTGATCAGTGTCTTCCCCTATACTCAACACTGGTCAGGCCACACCTTAAGTCCTGTGTCCAATTCTGGGCTCCTCAATTCAAGAGAGATATTGAGATACTGGAACGTGTCCAGAGAAGGGCAACGAAGCTGGTGAGGGGCCTGGAGCACAGCCCTCTGAGGAGAGGCTGAGGGAGCTGGGGGTGTTTAGGCTGGAGAGGAGGAGGCTCAGGGGTGACCTCATTGCTGTCTACAACTACCTGAAGGGAGGCTGTAGCCAGGTGGGGTTGGTCTCTTCTGCCAGGCAACCAGCAACAGAACAAGGAGACACAGTCTCAAGTTGTGCTGGGGGGAGGTCTAGGCTGGATGTTAGGAGGAAGTTGTTGCCAGAGAGAGTGATTGGCATTGGAATAGGCTGCCCAGAGAGGTGGTGGAGTCACTGTCCCTGGAGGTGTTGAAGAAAAGGCTGGCTGAGGCACTTAGTGCCATGGTCTAGTTGACTGGCTAGGGCTGGGTGCTAGGTTGGACTGGATGATCTTGGAGGTCTCTTCCAACCTGCTTGATTCCATGATTCTATGGCTATGGTTATGTACGATCTGCCAAACTCCTTTTTATGCTGCAGGCGTTTAAAAGACCAGTAGATATGAATGCAGCTGGGCCCAAACCTGACCCTTGAAATGTCATCTCGAATTGGTGCACTTATCCAAAGATTCAGCCAGATCCACATCTTGCAAGGAAAAGTGAGGCTGCATATGAGATGATGAATCAGGAAATGTGATGGGGCAAAGGAGGTGGCAGGGTGGCATGTCAGGGACTGTCCTCACCTTTGGAGAGGGCAGCATCTTTCCAGAAGGCTGTTTCAGCTCACACCAGCTCAGAGCTCTGCACTGTCTGGCTGCTTAGACTCCGAGAGAAGGAAACAGCTGTTAAGATATGGGCTTTGTAGCCATATCAGGTACATCTTCGTCCCAAAGGGACAGCAAATAGAGCTTTTGGAGTGGAAAGATGTGGTGTTCATGCCACAAAACTCCTCCCTCTAATCTTTGAGCCTCTCTTCACTCCAGCAAAAGCTGTCTTAACTGGAAATATTTCCTCATTTGTAAATGGCCAGAAATGATGTTGCATCCTGGATGTTAGGAGGAAGTTCTTCCCAGAGAGAGTGATTTGCCATTGGAATGGTCTGCCCAGTGAGGTGGTGCAGTCGCCTTCCCTGGAGGTGTTGAAGCAAAACCTGGCAGAGGCACTTAGTGCCATGGTCTAGTTGATTGGCCAGGGCTGGGTGCTAGGTTGGACTGGATGATCTTCGAGGTCTCTTCCAAACTGGATGATTCTATGATCTGAATCCGATGATGTTAGCAGTGGGATACCACTCCAGCAAAAGCTGTTCCTCATTTGTAGGTGGCCAGAAATGACATTTCAGTGTATCCCACTTAAAAAAAAAAAAAAAAGAAAAGAAACAATTAAAATCCATGATCCCATCTATTCAAATTCTGATTCTGCTCCCTCCCAGCAGCAAAACATCCACGTTTCTAACCAGCAGGGTGGGGAAATCCTCTGCTTTTCAATATTCCCTCATGCTAAATACCACAGGCCTCCTAGATTTTCATACTGTACAAACAAAAACTAATTAAAGTCGTACAAATACATCCCAGGCAGAGAATGAGAATCTGCTCACTCAAGGGAAGGCTTCCACATCTCAGGGAAAGCTCCCTTGTTCTTCTTCTTCTTTTTTTTACAAGGGATAATTTACAGTAAAGCAGGTTTCCACTGAAAGAGCAGACAGGAGGATGGAGAAGCAGGAGGGGGGGTGAGTGGGTAAAAAAAGTAAACACAACAGCGTCTTTGTGAATGCAGCAAGGTGCTGGTGCCTGCCTCTGCATGTTCCATAATATATTAATACATGCTGGCTGGCCAATCCCACTGGAGCATTCAATCATGCCATATTATAATAGAATTTAATGGAGTTGACAGCTAAGACCTACTTGCTGGAGACACACGAAAGACCTTTGCAATGAGGATCTACAATTAATAAAAGAAAGGGCCATAGATTTTTTTTTTTTGGGGGGGGGGAGGGGAAGAACCTCATTGAACAAAAAAAAAAAAAGTAAGACATGGATATTGATCAGAGCATGCAAGGATATGTGCCACGTAAATCTAGCTATGGCCTTTACTTATTTATTTGTGCATCCTTAATATTATAGGCACAGGTTTCCCCCCAGGCCAAAATGCAATTTCTCTCTCCATTTCTCAGCAGGAGCTTTTTCATCTCCCTATTCACCAGGTTTTGACTTGCACATTTAATAAATGATAAAGAATTCCTGTCTCTTTTCCTTGGGCTTTTTTAGCCCACAGTTTCCCCCTCCCTTCTGTTTTGTGATGGAAACAATGATCCTCTCTACCTGGCAATGGGTTCCTTGGGGATGTGGGGGCAGTGCAAGAGGAGATCTGGAGCCCACAGGGAGTGTCTGGGCTACGGTGTCTGCTGATGTGCTTTGTGTGCCAGGATGCACTGGGAGAAGTCAGAGTACATGAAATCAGAATAAAAAGAGGGAGAAAGGGTCTACAGCACTGTAAAATAGCTTCTCCCTTTTGCCAGTAGTTTTTGGCATGAGAAACAGCTTACGGCTTTACTGCCTTCATCCTGCTGTCTGGGGAGAGAAATCTTGACCCTTCATGGAGTATTTGTAGTGATTTTAAAGAGTCAGTCCTGTGGGTAAACTGCATCCACCTCCATTCCCTGCCTTGATGGAGGTGGCAAAAGCCTCATCACCTTGCAGCTAGGAGCATTGCTGGGCTTCAGCAGCTCAGCTCTCTCTGGGATTTCCTGACTGTGCACACTTAGCACACTCTTGAATCAAGGCTGCTGTTTGGCTCCTCACCAGGGAGAAGTTCAGAACTGGATTTCCAAAACACAACCTCTATGAGCAGAGGCTGAGGGAGCTGAGGTTGTTTAGCCTGGGGAAGAGGAGGCTCAGGGGTGACCTCACTGCTGTCTATAACTACCTGAAGGTAGGCTGCAGCAAAGTGGAGGTTGGTCTCTTCTCCCAGGCAACCAGCAACAGAACAAGGGGACACAGTCTCAAGTTGTGCCAGGGGAGGTCTAGGCTGGATGTTAGGAGGAGGTTCTTGCCAGACAGAGTGATTGGCATTGGAATGGGCTGCCCAGGGAGGTGGTGGAGTTGCCGTCCCTGGAGGTGTTGAAGCAAAGCCTGGCTGAGGCACTTAGTGCCATGGTCTAGTTGACTGGACAGGGCTGGGTGCTAGGTTGGACTGGATGATCTTGGAGGTCTCTTCCAACCTGGTTGTGAATTGATGTCTGGTGGGACATTTAGAAACATCTAGGCTCACCACTGTCCAGGGGTGCTGCAGTGCTCAGATACCTGCCTGATGCTTAAAGTCCCTGCATCTGTAAATGTCCATGTGATGGTGAAAAGCTGCCCTCTGAGACTGGCAGGCTTGAACTCCTCCTGACTTCTGTCTTAGACCACTGCAAGCCCACTCATTGCACTGAGCTTCCTCCTAGTTAACACTAGTGGACCACGAGGTCAGGATTGCCTAATCTGACCTTGCTAAATTGCTAAAACTGAGACCAAGCCTCCAGTAATGTAAAGGTTTCATTGCAGCTGTGCAGCTTCAGGAGCTGGAGCTTGTGGAATTTGGCTCATGACGAAGCCATTTGGAGCAGACAGAAAAAACTGAAGGGCCAAAACTATCTCAGGTTTAGGACTGTAGAGACTGATGGCATTATAAGAGGGATGACTTTAGCAACAGGTTTAGAAA
Source organism: Tricholaema leucomelas (assembly GCA_013400475.1). NCBI lineage: Eukaryota > Metazoa > Chordata > Aves > Piciformes > Lybiidae > Tricholaema lacrymosa > Tricholaema leucomelas. Next base: position 54,395 of record WAAF01003102.1, read on the forward strand.
TGAAAAGTGACTGAACAAGTATCTTGTAAGCAGGAGAGACGCAAGCCAAAAATGAAGGGAATAATAAGGTATTTCCATCTTAAGGCCAGCTGCAGTAGGTTACTTTCTTGTCAGGTAAATCAACCTTGTTCTTTCACTTGCTTCTGTACAGACACGTTTCCCCAGGATAGGTGATGTCTTGTTTGGAACAAAAGAGACCATTTGTCCATATCACAGCAACAGAGACTGCACAGTGTCATCTCACGCTGTCCTCCAGTAAATTGAGTTTGTCAGTGCTCAGCCACACAGCTGAGCAGAGTACAGCATGATGCCTCACCTCTCCTGGGAGAGAGAAGTTGGCATAAGCCATACAGTAATGGGATCCAGAAACAAAGAAGCGTGAATGAAGTGCTAATTGCATTCATAAAGACATTAACAAAGGAATTAAAATGGCAGAAGCTTCTTTCCCCCCTCAAGATTCATACAAACAATCAAAAATATACCAATAATCACCAAGGCTTACACAATTTGGGAGGGATTATACAGAGAGAGGACACCAGGGCTTGGAATGACCATTTTGATGGTCTTCTTTATTGGCTTCTGTATCAGAGATGAGACATTTTACTGCTTCTGTTTATCCAAATTTGTTCTTTTCTTTATGTCTTTTCTCCTGTCCTTGTGACCCATTCAAAGAATGAGAGCGCTGCTCCTCATTGCCCCCTGAAACTTTTAACATGGGGTAAAAAATAACAAAGCCATATTAAAAATGGTGGATTTTTCCTAAACAAAATTAATTCAGATCGAAACAACCTCAGGAGTTTGCCTAATGACACAACAGAAAATTCCCATATGAAACAGGCCAAAACATCTTGCCTGACTTCTTAATTCTTATTCAGTTCTAGAATCATAGAATCATAGAATCAACCAGGTTGAAAGAGACCTCGAAGATCATCCAGTCCAACCTAGCATCCAGCCCTGTCCAGTCAACTAGACCATGGCACTAAGTGCCTCAGCCAGGTTTTGCTTCAACACTTCCAGGGACAGCAACTCCACCACCTCCCTGGGCAGCCCATTCCGATGCCAATCACTCTCTCTGCCAACAACTTCCTCCTAACATCCAGCCTAGACTTCCCCCAACAGAACTTGAGACTGTGTCCCCTTGTTCTGTTGCTGGTTGCCTGGCAGAAGAGACCAACCCCCAACTGGCTACAGCCTCCCTTCAGGTAGTTGTAGACAGCAATGAGGTCTGCCCTGAGCCTCCTCTTCTGCAGCCTAAACACCCCCAGCTCCCTCAGCCTCTCCTCACAGGGCTGTGTTCCAGGCCCCTCACCAGCTTCATCGCCCTTCTCTGGACATGTTCCAGTATCTCAGCATCTTTTGAATTGAGGAGCCCAGAACTGGACACAGCACTTTCCTTCCCATGGAAAAAGGAAAAAAAAAAAAAAACAACAAACCAACCACCAACTCCATGCTTTTTGGTATTTACTCAGTCAGTTTCTACACAATTTCATCCTTCCATCGCCAAACTCTAGCACCATCATAGTATTTTTACATTGCTAATACTGAGAGCAAACATTTACTGAGTTATATGTGCTACAGGGATGTGCCCTTGTGGCCAAGAGGACCAATTAGGAGGAAGTTATTCCCAGTGAGAGTGATTTGCCATTGGAATGGGCTGCCCAGGGAGGTGGTGGAGTTGCCGTGCCTGGAGCTGTTCAAGAAAAGCCTGGATGAGGCACTTAGTGCCATGGTCTGGTTGATTGGACAGGGCTGGGTGCTAGGTTGGACTGGATGATCCTGGAGGTCTCTTCCAACCTCGTTGATTCCATGATTCTATGGTATCCTGGGGTGCACCAAGAAAAGGGTGTCCAGCAGATCTAGGGAAGTTCTCCAGGCCATCTGCTCTGTCATGGTGAGAGCACACCTGAACACAGTTAGCCAGTTTTGGGCTTCCCAATTCAAGAGAGACACAGGTCTATTGGAGAAAGTCCAACAGAGAGCTATGAGAATGATTAAGAGGCTTGAACATCCCTCCTATAAAGAAATACTTGAGAGAAATGGGGTTGTTTAGTCATCATAGGAGAAGGCTGAGAGGAAACCTTATTGTCTATAAATATCTGAGGGGTGGGTGTCAAGATGAAGCTGACAGGCTCTTTTTGGTGGTGGCCAGTGGCAGGACAAGGAACAATGCTGGAAGACTGGAGGTTCCACCTCAACATAAGGAGAAATTTCTTCTCTGTGAGGGTGACAGATGACTGGAACAGGCTGTCCTTGAGCAGGTGTGGATTTTCCTTCTCTGGATTGAACACTTCAGGTGTTCAAGAAAAGACTGGATGAGGCACTTTTTGTCATGGTGTAGTTGACTGGATAGGGCTGGGTGCTAGGTTGGACTGGATGAGCTTGGAGATCTTTTCCATCCTAGTCGATTCTGTGATTCTATGATTCTCAAAACCCACCTGGATATGCTTCTATGTGATCTGCTCTAGGTGACCTGCCTTGGCAGGAGGCTTGGACTGGATGACCTATGGAGGTCCCTTCCAACTCCTAACATTCCATGATCCTATGATTTTATCATTTGGTTGTTAAAAATCTCTCCTATCATAGAATAGTTAATCATAGAATCAAGCAGGTTGGAAGAGACCTCCAAGATCATCCAGTCCAACCTAGCACCCAGCCCTATCCAGTCAACTAGACCATGGCACTAGTGGTGATGTGATGATCATCACCTGATCCAGGCTTTTCTTGAACACAGGTGGGGGTCCTATCAGTGGGGTCCTTTTCCTGCTATGAGAACATTACTGTTAGCTTTAAGTTCAGAAAGAGCTTGTTTCACAGCTCCTAAATTTGTAGGCTGCTGCCAGTGAAATGCTGTAGCTCTTTGCTGTGCAGACGACTTGGCTGTGTTTATCGCGCCTCCCCGCCTCTCGTGCTTGCCTTCTTCCTGCCTGCCCATGTGGGTGGGTTGTGCTAGCGACAGCTACAGCTAATGCCAAATAAACATTTTTGTTCCGTTCGCCAATTTTAAGTCACTCATAACTTTCTAAAATGCTCATTCTGGGGACTGCAAACTGCCAGTTCCTTGTGACTGCTCAAAGGATTGAGAAAGACGAACCCAAGCCGTTCAGCGGTTCTAAAGGAGGTATTTCTATCACCTTTCTGACTAGGAGGTGGCAGGACGATATCCTTCAGTGACATGAGGACCTTTCACCTATGCAAGGAGGATGGCAGCCTCCTGCCCCCCAGCTTGCTCTATCCCCAGGCTGCAGTTCATAGAATCATAGAATCAGACAGGTTGGAAGAGACCTCCAAGATCATCCAGGCCAACCTAGCACCCAGTCCTGGCCATTCAACTAGACCATGGTACTAAGTGCCTCAGCCAGGCTTTGCTTCAACACCTCCAGGGATGATGACTCCACCACCTCCCTGGGCAGCCCATTCCAATGCCAATCACTCTCTCTGGCAACAACTTCCTCCTAACATCCAGCCTAGACCTCCCACGGCACAACTTGAGACTGTGTCCCCTTGTTCTCTTGCTGGTTGCTTGGCAGAAGAGACCAACCCCACCTGGCTACAGCCTACCTTCAGATAGCTGTGGACAGCAATGAGGTCACCCCTGAGCCTCCTCTTCTCCAGGCTGCACACCCCCAGCTCCCTCAGCCTCTCCTCATAGGGTTTGTGCTTCAGGCCTCTCACCAGCTTCATCGCCCTTCTCTGGACACGTTCCAGCATCTCAACATCTCTCTTGAATTGAGGAGCCCAGAACTGGACACAGTACTCAAGGTGTGGCCTGACCAGTGTTGAGCACAGGGGAACAATAACCTCCCTTGTCCTACTGGCCACACTGTTCCTGATCCAGGCTAGGTTGCCATTGGCTCTCCTGGCTACCTGGGCACACTGCTGGCTCATCTTCAGCTACTATATACCAGTAGCCCCCTGGTCCCTTTCTTCCTGGCTGCTCTCCAGCCTCTCTGTCTTCACTTATAGCACTGCTTGGGGTTGTTGTGGCCAAAGTGCAGAACCCTGCACTTGGCCTTGTTCAGTCTCATTCCATTGGCCTCTGCCCACCCATCCAGCTTGGCAAGGTCTCTCTGCAGGGATCTCCTACCCTCCAACGGTTCCACACCTGCTCCTAGCTTGGTGTCATCTGCAAACTTACTGATGATGGACTCAGAATGCAGTGGGTGCATTCTTCACAGTGCTATGAAACCCATTTTGTCATGGTTTCATAGAAGACTATCAGGTTAGTCAAGCAAGATCTGCCCTTGATAAATCCATGTTGGCCATTCCTGATAACCCTCTCTTCTTCCATGTAGTTAGGGATGGCCCCCAAAATGAGCTGCTCCATCACTTTTCCAGGGATGGAAGTAAGGCTGACTGGTCTATAGTTGCCTGGGTCTTTCTTCTTGCCTTTTAAGACTGGAGAGACATCTGCTTTCTTACAGTCATCAGCAACCACTCCTGTTCTCTGTGACTTTCCACAAATGATGGAGAGAAGCTCAGCAACAGTATCAGCCAGCTCTCTCAGCACTCGTGCATGCAACCCATGGACTTGTGTGGTTTCAGTTGGGAAGCATCAAGTTAAGTGAGAGACAGCAGGCTGAGGAGGGAGATCAGCACAATCCCTTCATCACACTCTTGCTATTAAGAGAGTCTTCTACAAGTGATGATGAGACATAAGCAAAAAAGAGAGACCTTACCCTAGAAGCACTGTGAAAGAAGAAAGAGAAGAAAGCAAAGCTTTGGTACCGTGTGGAGTATGGAAGAAGAGACTACACATGTGCCTAATAACCTAGTCTCACTGAAAGCTGGAAAACCCAGAGAAGCATCCTTGACTGAAGGGCACACTTCAGCTCTTCTTGTGAAAACTGGATTTGGGCTAGCTAGGACAATGAGGATGCTACACACTCAAAACCCAGGTGGATTCAAAGCCTGTAGACTTTCTCACACTAATGTGGCATCTCCCAGTCCTTACTTCCTCTCCTTTGCTTCCCTTATTTACACTCAGACACATCAAGATCTTCCAGAAAGGTATCCACAACCTGTCTTTTCTACCTCCTCTGTCCCTAGCAGTTTCTTGCAAGTACATTACTGTGCCCCCTGTCCCTGCTGCTCCCCTGGCACTACCACACTGCTTCAAGAACATATGAGGCCAGGATCTAAAAGCATCACAGAAGAATCAAATAATCACAGAATTTCTTAGATTGGAAAAG
>WAAF01003105.1:0-10099 GCA_013400475.1 Tricholaema leucomelas
AACCTGTCCTGTGGCAGCTTGAGACTGTGAGGAAGAAGGTGAAGAACTTCCTCCTCTGTGAGGAGGAAGTTGTTGAGCATGAGAGTGGTGAGAGGCTGGAATGGGTTGCCCAGGGAGGTGGTTGAGGCCCCATGGCTGGAGGTGTTTCAGGCCAGGCTGGCTGAGGCTGTGGGCAGCCTGCTCTAGGGTAGGGTGTCCCTGGGCATGGCAGGGGGGTTGGAACTGGATAATCCTTGTGGTCCCTTCCAACCCTGACTGATTCTATGATTCTATGACTGTGCCCTCTTGTTCTCCAGCAATTTGAGATGTAAGTAAAAGTTTCATGAGACCCTTGGCATTCACACAAAAAGAGTCTATGTGTTCAGAGCAGACAGCAGTGGGAAATAGAATGGATCCTGTGAAGAAGCACAAACAACTAAGATATTTTCTTTTCAGTCCCTAAAGTATGAACACAGATCGTGTGTCTGTGTGCAGTGGGCTTGTTGAAGTCCACATTTACTTGTCTGGCACAATGGGAGCTATAGTCCAAGTGGTCTTCATTGTTCCTGCTCCTCTGCCACCAGCAGGCAGAGGGACAAGCAGGCTTTTAACCATTTACAGTGACCAGGTAGAGAGACAAGCAGGCTTTTAACCCTTTGAAATGGCCAGGCAAAGGGACAAACAGGCTTTTAACCCTTCGAAATGGCCAGGCAGAGGGACAAAGAGGCTTTTAACCCTTTGAAGTGGCCAGACAAAGGGACAAGCAGGCTTTTAACCATTTACAATGACCAGGTAGAGGGACAAACAGGCCTTTAACCCTTTGAAATGGCCAGGAAAAGGGACAAAAAGGCTTTTAACCCTTTGAAGTGGCCAGGCAAAGGGACAAACAGGCTTTTAACCATTTACAATGACCAGGTAGAGGGACAAACAGGCTTTTAACCCTTTGAAATGGCCAGGCAAAGGGACAAGCAGGCTTTTAACCATTTACAATGACCAGGTAGAGGGACAAACAGGCTTTTAACCCTTTGAAATGGCCAGGCAAAGGGACAAACAGGCTTTTAACCCTTTGAAATGGCCAGGCAGAGGGACAAGCAGGCTTTTAACCATTTACAATGACCAGGCAAAGGGTCAAGCAGGCTTTTAACCCTTTGAAATGGCCAGGCAGAGGGACAAGCAGGCTTTTAACCCTTTGAAATGACCAGGCAGAGGGACAAGCAGGCTTTTAACCCTTTGAAATGACCAGGCAAAGGGACAAACAGGCTTTTAACCATTTACAATGACCAGGCAAAGGGTCAAGCAGGCTTTTAACCATTTTAAATGGCCAGGCAAAGGGACAAATAGACTTTTAACCATTCACAATGACGAGGCAGAGGGACAAGCAGGTTTTTAACCATTTAAAATGACCAGACAAAGGGACAAGCAGGTTTTTAACCATTTACAATGACCAGGCAGAGGGACAAACAGGGTTTTAACCATTTACAATGACCAGGCAGAGGGACAAACAGGGTTTTAACCATTTACAATGACCAGGGAGAGGGACAAGCAGGTTTTTAACCATTTACAATGACCAAGTATAGGGACAAACAGGCTTTTAACCATTTACAAGGACCAGGCAGAGGGACAAGCAGGCTTTTAACCGTTTAAAATGCCCTGGAGCATTTTTTTCCTGCAGGTTTCACAAGCCAAGGTTCCTATTTACTGTCTTCCAAAGGAGTGGGGGAAAAAAATGAAGAGGAAATTGACATCTGCAGTGAAATAATGATTCATTCTCACCTCCCACCCACAGGAGCTGGGTTTGGGGGTTGTTTTTAAATATCCAATTGGCAAAAGCATTACATCCTCTGTGGGGGCAGTGCTGGTCACTGCTGTGCACAGCCTTCAACCTTTGCAAGTGGAAGTGACAAAGCAATCCTAATGTCACCCTGCAGAGCCCCTCTGCATCCTCAGTGGGATCAAGTGAAAAATCACTTTGCCAATGCAAGACATCTCCTACCTGCAATGCCTGGAGGGGCAAACTTCAAGAGGAAGCTTTTGAATTCAGTGAGGCTCAAACCTTGATGATAGAGATCACAGAATTAAGTAGATTGGGAAACACCTTTGAGATCACTCAGTCCAAACTATCACCTAACCCTTCTAACTAACTAAACTATGGCACCAAGTGCCTCATCCAACCTCCCCTTAAACACCTCCAGGGATGGTGACTCCACTACCTCCCCAGGCTGCCTATTCCAATGCCAATCACTCTTGCTGTGAAGAACTTCTTCCTAACATCCAGCCTGAACCTGCTCTGGCACAGCTTGAGACTGTGTCCTCTTGTTCTGTCCCTGGTTGCCTGGGAGAAGAGATGAACTCTACCTGGCTACAACCTCTCTTCAGGCAGTTGCAGAGAGCAATGAGGTCTGCCCTGAGCCTTCCTTTTCAGCCTGGGCTGAACACCCCCAGCTCATTGTCTGAAGCCAGAAACACACAATAGAATTGCTTCCAATCAAAAGTGGTTCAAGTCTCAGGTAGCCATGTAGAGGTGTGGGGAAAAGCAGCTACCACAGAGAATTATCAAAGAGAAGCTGCATTGCTGCCATCAGAAGCCTGTTTCTCTTGACCCTGTCAGCTAGTGGGACTCTGGCCCTGCTGTCAGTATCAAAGTTATCCTCATTTACATATACACCTACTCTTCTGAACCTCTTTTCTTGACTAAGAAAAGGAACCAAGAGCAAGAACAAGGTAGAACACTTTATAGGTCTTCTGCCTTATGTTCCCCATGGCTCTCCTCACAAAGCTCAAGAAATGTTGATGGGCAATGAAAGATTTGTCACTGGGAAAGGGATTGAGATTGTCCAGGAATTTTATGGTTTGATTTTTGTTTTGTTGTTTAAAACACTCAAAGGCTTTTAATACACTTTCAGAAACAAGATATTGCCAGCAGACAACAAGAGCCACCTACAGAAATGTGGTCTGCAGCTCTTAGTCTGTCACAGCTTTAGCTCGTTTCCTACATCCATAGGTGCTCTGATGTTTCCTCTGAAGCCTTCAGTAACAACTCTGCTTTTCTCAGTGAGACTTACTAGTCAGTACAATCAAAAGCTTACTATTTATTGCCTTGTTTCCAGCATCACAAAAGACAACTCAGAACCCACGACACTGAGCTCTGTGAAGATTCAGGCATCTTGGCCTCCTCATTTAATCTGATTTCACCTTTTCGTAGAATCATCAGGTTGGAAGAGACCTCCAAGATCACCCAGTCTAACCTATCACCCAGCCCTGTCCAATTAACTAGACCATGACACCAAAAGCCCCATCCAGGCTTTGCTTGAACACTTGGGCTGCCGAGGGAGTCACCATCCCTGGAGGTGTTCAGGAAAAGACTGGATGAGGTATTTAGTGCCGTGGTCTAGATGATTGGCTAGGGCTGGGTGCTAGGTTGGACTGGATGATCTTGGAGGTCTCTTCCAACCTGGTTGATTCTATGATTCTATGATTCCACCATCTCTCTGGGCAGCCCATTCCAATGCCAATCACTATCTCTGGCAAGAACATGTGGACATTCACTGAGCCTTTTCAGGACGGTAGAATTCTTTCCACTTCCTGGCCTTGTATTCTTTAACTGAGGAATTCTACAGTAGCTTCTCTTTTCTGTGCTTATAACAACTGAAAAACAGAGCAAACAAAAGCAGATCACACTGACTGTACAGCTGAGAGAAACTACAGCCAGTTAGAATAGAATAGAATAGAATCAATCAGGTTGGAAGAGACCTCCAAGCTCGTCCAGTCCAACCTAGCACCCAGCCCTATTCAATCAACCAGACCATGGCACTAAGTGCCTCATCCAGGCTTTTCCTGAACACCCCCAGGGACGGCGACTCCACCACCTCCCTGGGCAGCCCATTCCAATGCCAATCACTCTCTCTGCCAACAACTTCCTCCTAACATCCAGCCTAGACCTCCCCTGGCACAACTTGAGACTGTGTCCCCTTCTTCTGTTGCTGGTTGTCTGGGAGAAGAGCCCAACCCCACCTGGCTACAGCCTCCCTTCAGGTAGCTGTAGACAGCAATGAGCTCTGCCCTGATCCTCCTCTTCTGCAGGCTGCACACCCCCAGCTCCCTCAGCCTCTCCTCATAGGGTTTGTGTTCCAGGCCTCTCACCAGCTTTGTTGCCCTTCTCTGGACACCTTCCAGCACCTCAACATCTCTCTTGAGTTGAGGAGTCCAGAACTGGACACAGTTGAAAACAACAAACAATTGCTCCAGTAAAGATTTTCCCAGGTTTCAATTTGTAATTCTCAGATATTTGGAAACAGTACAGTGACATGAAGACATGATGCAATTAAACAAAACCATCACTGCTTGAGGCAGGTTAATAAATCCAGAGTCCTCCCCTGGGGTTGTCAATCAAAAGGTCAAAGGTGTCCACAAACTCCAAGCGCAGTTCGTACCTCAATTTCCATCACATCTTTTACTACTGCAGCAAAACAAGCAACAGAAAATTACCACCACCATGTTGGAGGTGATTCTCCTTCAAAGTCTGACACAATTCTATGTCTCTGAAATGCCAGGAAATGGGAGGAGTTTGAAGCCTTTCAAGCACATCAACACTTGAATACAAAATACCTTACCCAGAGCTCATGCTTTGGTTGCACTGCCGCTACATAAAACAGACTCAGTCAGACACAGAAGACATGCACTGAAGATCAGTGAGGTACAACCACAGACAGAACCTTACTAAATAATAGCACCCTGACAGCTACTCACTACTTAGCAGACAAGTGGTGAACACTAATACAGAAACATCAAGGAAAAGCATCTGTGTGTGAAAAATACCTTGCAGGAGATGCTTATAGATAGGTGCACTCCAAAGCAGTCTCCACAGACTTTTTCATACTCCTACCTTTGTGGCAATTTCTCCTCTCTTTCAGGGAGAAAAACTTAGTGAAGAGGCTCTGGCTCACATCATTAATGTTCAATCATCTGAGCTACTGAACACTCATTATTGAAATTAGTGCAAATTAAGCATGTGTTAATGGCATCCCTCTTTATGACAGTACATAAGCAGAGGCTTTTCTGCATCCTGCTCTAATTCCAGTACTGATTAGGAATAGGTTTAAGCATGTGCTTAAAGCAGTCATGGTCAGAAGAATAGGACTCCAAATACTGTGATCCCAGCCATCAGTAAACCAACTTTTATCCATGCAGGTTGGGAAAAGGAGGAGTCTAAGTAATTTACAGCAGGTTGGGAAAAAGGAGGAGTCTAAGTAATTTATAGCAGGTTGGGAAAAAGGAGGAGTCCAAGTAATTTATAGCAGGTTGGGAAAAAGGAGGAGTCTAAGTAATTTATAGCAGGTTGGGAAAAGGAGGAGTCCAAGTAATTTATAGCAGGTTGGGAAAAAGGAGGAGTCCAAGTAATTTATAGCAGGTTGGGAAAAGGAGGAGTCTAAGTAATTTATAGCAGGTTGGGAAAAAGGAGGAGTCTAAGTAATTTATAGCAGGCTGGGAAAAGGAGGAGTCTAAGTACTTTATAGCAGGTTGGGAAAAGGAGTCCAAGTAATTTATAGCCTCTGTTTCTTGCCATTATTTTTCGGAGTACCACTCACATTTCCTGGAATCAGGCTAGAAAGAAAACACATAGGGCTAAAAGAAGACATTTATTACATGCCATGTCACAGTTCACTGCATTCCCATTTCTATTTGCACTCAACAGTACTATGGGAAACTGAAATTATTCCATCAGAAACAAATGAAGTACACAGAAAAGTTTGTCAGCAGAGAGAAGCAAGCGTATCCACAAGCCAAACAGCCATGAGATTCAATAGGTTTAATACTCCAGTACATTGTTTCACAGAAATTAGAGATGAAAGACTTCTTATCCATCCCTTGCCAATTCTGAATGGTTTTTTTTTCTGTTCTCCAATTCAGTCACTGGAGGCTGATTGGCAACTGACAACCCCATGAATAGGAAAAAAAAAGCTAACTGGATGTGCCAGAGGAGAGCAGGCTGTGAAATTTGTCTTTCCTCTCGTGAAGTGCCAAGGGTTTGGATTTTGTGTTTGTTTGTTTGCTTTCCTTTCAAGTTCCTTTTGTTTCAAGGTGAATTAATGAAATTCAGGAGCTCACAAAACCTGGGCCTCGTGTTCCAAAAGGCAGCAAACTGCTTCTGAAGCACACATCCAACACACTGCTGCTGAAGCCACCTTCGTTCCTCCTACAGAGCAATGTGTTTAGAGTGCTGTCGAGGAGCATCGAGCTGCACTCTGGAATTAAAACTGACACATCCCCATTGTGCTCAACCTTTTCTGACAATGAGACTCTGCAGAAAGAAAAAGTAAGCTACAGAAGATCAGCGTTGTTAATGCTGCCACACTTCTGTGCTCAGCCCAACAGTCAGATCTGACCAGAGATATTCAAGGTGAAGCTCAGCCAGGGCTCTGAGCGACCTGATCTAGTTGAGAATGCCCCTGCTGACTGCAGAGGACGACCTTTGGAGGTCCCTTCTAACCCAGACCATTCTGATTCTATAATTCTATGATTTTAAGATGTTGGTGCTCATAAAGGTCATGCAACAAATCATGTCAGCCAACCTCCACTGCAGGCTTTCAGATTCTCCCAATCACTTTCCTGTTTCATCAGCTAAATACTGCTATATGTTTGCACTAGAATGGGATCTCCTCTGCCACACTTCCAGATTCTCCCAATCACTTTCCTGTTTTGTTAACCAAATGCTGCTATAATTTTACATTAAAATGGCATCTCCTCTGCCACACTTTCAGTTCTCCCAATCACTTTCCTGTTTCATCAGCTAAATACTGCTATATGTTTGCACTAGAATGGGATCTCCTCTGCCACACTTCCAGATTCTCCCAATCACTTTCCTATTTTGTTAGCCAAATGCTGCTATAATTTTACATTAAAATGGGATCTCCTCTGCCACACTTTCAGTTCTCCCAATCACTTTCCTGTTTCATCAGCTAAATACTACTATGTTTGCACTAGAATGGCATCTCCTCTGCCACACTTTCAGCTCTCCCAATCACTTTCACATTTCATCAGCTAAATACTGCTATAAGTTTGCACTAAAATGGGATCTCCTCTGCCACACTTTCAGTTCTCCCAATCACTTTCCTATTTTGTTAACCAAATGCTGCTATAATTTTACATTAAAGTGGGATCTCCTCTGCCACACTTTCACATTCTCCCAATCACTTTCCTATTTCATCAGCTAAATACTGATAGCAGGTTTGCATTCAAATGGGACCTCCTCTGCCACACTTGCTTCCAGAATCATTGCACATAGGCTTGCATTCTCTGCTAAACTCTGGGACTGAACACTGCAGTAATATTTTGTCTGAAATGAGTTTTTGCACATCATATCTTAGTATGTCTGGTACCAACTGGACATTAATCTTTTTTGAGACATCCAGAGGAAGGAGCACATTCAACAGAAATATTGGAGGGGTTCTTCTATCGTTTTCTATTATTAGCCATTAATCATGTCTTTATCTTCAGTACTGAACAACCTCACCTACAGCCAAATGCTAATCTCATTAATCCCCTTTAAAGATCTGCAAAGGTCTTCTGTGTAATTCTGACTTTTACTTAATGCATTATCTGAATTTTACAGGGACTTTTGCAAGCTCACTGGAGAGCAGTTTCTTTTTGTTTTTTTGGAGAAAGGAGGAGCACTTCTCCCTAATGAAGACAATGGATTTCAGAATAGAAATGAGACTCAAAACACCATCAGCCAGCAACAGTCAACACAGAGAAGTCAGGTCAGAAAGGTTACTACTGAAGCATTGCTGCTAAAGTGAAGAGAAAGCTGTGACCACAGAAAGGTACTATGATTTTTGAAGGGATACATCCCACCTCGAAGAAGGATCTGCAATTCACAAGGGTTGTTTTAAACCCACTCACCCTCACCACAGAAAACAAGCACGAATCCAACACAGCAATCCATGACACAGGTCCAGTGACTTCAAACCATTTGGCTTTGGCTCAGTGAGTAGCACTTGCAGTAACAGGCAGAGTCTACAAAACCAGACTGGATGCAAAGTGGGGCAGGTCACACACTGCACTTTCAGGACTGTTCCAGGTTTTCCTAACTCTGATGGTACAATTTCCACTGACTGTAGAGTTCTGACTGGTTCTCTGGCCCTGACTGTCAACCAAACATAGCAGAGGGGAATGGAGAGGATGTGCAGGTCATTAATGGTCAAAATATCAGCCAAGATTAGTCTGCTTTGGATGAAATGAGCAAGCAGTGGCAGCTGGGTGGAAGTTTTTGAAGGTTGTAGCCCTCTTGGAGAACTTCAGGGAACTGACAACAGTGATGTAACAGCAGAAGGAACACAAACATAAATGTAAATATCTAAGGTTGAAAGCCAAAAGCCTGGTCAGGGTAAGACAAGCTCAGAGTTACCCTTGGGTCTTTTTTTTTGTGATTCCTCATTGCTCTAATCCCTGCATTCTGTACTTAATTGGACTTGTTGGACTTGATGATCTATGAGGTCTCTTCCAACCTTGGTGATACTGTGATAGTGTAATTTGCATGTGATTAATTATGACTTCATCATTCTTTTTAGCAGAGAACAAATGGCAGGTCGAAAACAGAAATGTTCTGGTTCAACTTTTTGGTTTGCTTGTTTCTTCAAGCAGGGATTAATGAAACCATCACCTTATGGATGAAATGGACGAGAACAGCCAATCCCATTTTCATTAAGGCTTTCTTTGCAAAGGTGTTAGAGATGCTACAGATTTCATCTGCCTTATCATTTAGGATTAAAAAGGAAAGGTTAGGTGGAACCATCCAGTTAATTAACATAGCCTCTTAACTCAGCAAGGCAAAAATATGTGTGGGGATTGTGTGTTAACAGGCAAGTTAAATGTTAGGAATATCTATTTTTAGATGTCCTCCTCAAAATACCACTCTCAATTCTATGCTTGATCACAAGAGGGAGACTACATCACCTTATTTCCACTCATTGCCTCCAATTTTCCCAATCATCCAAACAGTTTGAGTCGTTTTGGACCAGTTCTAATCTTTGAGCGCTCACCAAAAAGTGTTAATTAATATGTTCAATTAGCAGGATTTTTGTCTTTTATGGGGGGGGGTTTGTTTCTGAGTTTGCCCAACCTCTGAAACTTATAGGTAGAGATAACCAATCCAGTAAACAAGATTGAACAAGGCAAAAGCAGTTGGGAAGAAGATTCGTGAGTAAGAGTCAATTTTCGCAATGCGGATGTGTATCCTTCCTTCTCTCCAAGATCCTGTGCGGCAGTCTTCAAAGCAACAGAAGAAGCTGGCACAGTCTTTCCCTTCTAGGCACTCATATCCATAATCATCATCACGCTCAGGGAGGTGATTAATGTTATTAATTGGAATTAGGGTTGATCCAGGTCGAACAGCGAGCGCAGGTGGTCTCTTAAAAACACAAGCGAACGAACAAACGAAGAAGGAAAACCAAACCAACAGCAACAACAAAAAAATCAACCAAATGAACAACACAAAACAAAAAGGAAGGGGGAAAAAAAAAAAAAAAAAAGAAAAAGAGAAACAGGTTTGTAGGATTTTTTTTTGGTTTTTTTAGTCCTCACATTAAAGAATGAGTTGGCAAAGGATGATACAAGCAGCTTTGGTAATAGAAGCACAGAACGGCAGAGGTAGGAATAGAACGGCAGAGGTAGGAATGGACCTGCAGAGATCATCCAGTCTAACCCCCCCTTGCCAAGGCAGGATCCCCTAGGTGAGTTCACACAGGAATGCATCCAGGTGGGTTTGAAAAGTGGTCAAAGAAGGAGGCTCCACAACCTCTCTGGGCAGCTTTCTTCAGGGCTCTGGCACCCTCATGGAAAGAAGTCTCTCCTCATGGTGAGGTGAAACATTCTCAGTTCCAGTTTGTAGCTGTTGATGTTGAGGTGCTGGAGGGTGTCCAGAGAAGGGCAACAAAGCTGGTGAGGGGCCTGAAACACAAACCCTATGAGGAGAGGCTGAGGGAGCTGGGGGTGTGCAGCCTGCAGAAGAGGAGGCTCAGGGCAGACCTCATTGCTGTCTACAACTACCTGAAGGGAGGTTGTAGCCAGGTGGGGTTGGGCTCTTCTGCCAGGCAACCAGCAACAGAACAAGGGGACACAGCCT